>BTHU01000016.1:6746562-6936562 GCA_036184795.1 Tokudaia tokunoshimensis
TTGTGTAAACTAATCAGGCTTCCTTCCCATCTTTGTGCAAATTATCCAACCCTCTGTATTATCCCAAGCTACCAACCTGGAAAGAAGAAGAGGGCGCCTGCCCTCATGTCCAAGCATAAAATCCCAGACCCTCTGGAAGCGAAGATGAGGCCTCAGAAACCATGCCAGTTAGAGGAGCCATCTCTTCACTGTGCGAGGTGCTGTGTGGTACATTTCTTTTCAATAAAACTTAGCTTTGTGTTGTGACTGTGACTTTTCCTGTCTTTGAGTCATTTAATCGGTATAGAAAGTGAACCCAACCTAAGACTCCTAGATGGAAGCAAGGCTATTCTCCTGACAGCTTTCTGTTGTGGAATTGCTATCTCCTACCTACTGCCTCTAAATAACACATACACATGTGAGCAAGTCCCAGCTACCCAAGGCCACTTCTTCCCCGTACCACCTTGTTTCATAATTTCAGTGCCAGATATAAAACCATGAACAAGGAAATACATTAGTTTCACTCTGGGGCGATAGACTGAAAAAACAAACAAACAACAAAACAAAACAAAACAGGTTCGAGAGCTCTGTGGCCCTGAAAGACTGAGAGTGTGTGTCCTGAAGATGACCTACTGGATTATTTTGTAAGCTGTTTAGGGATCAGCATCTGCAGTTTCTCACCTCATCATCATATTTATGTAGTTGTGTATTTGAAGTGTTTAGGTGTTATGCATATCTGATCTATAAATACGGTTAGTTGCCTTAAATAAGAGAAGACTTCAAAAGCCAAACGGAGCTTTCCCTACTTCCACTGGGAGCTCAGGAGACAAAGGACAGCCTGACAAGGTGATAATTGCGAGTTCAGATTGGATCAAAAGAACATCTTTTGTGTGTCTTTTACTTGGCACAGATTTAGCCATTCCTCGTACTCCAGTCACAGTAACACTTCTCTGTAGCCGTCATTGTTAAGTGCGATCACAACACAATGCTTTAGAATATTTAATAATCCAGACTTTGCGGCATTAACTACAGTTGTCCCCGAAGCCAATTAACATCGATCAAATGCTGCGCTTTGTTCACATGGCAGTTTACTAAGATCCGTCGAAAACACCCGGGTTTGACCTCCTGTAATAGAACTCCAGATTCAGAGGAGTCCCTTTTTTAATCGCTAGGGAGATGTTCCAAGATGCAATGGACCACTTCCTCTTCAGTGGGTCTCAATGTTCCTTATGCTTCGACCCTTTAATACAGTTCCCTGTGCTGTGGTGACCCCCAAACATAAATCTTTGTTGCTACTGCACAACCATTATTTTGCTACTGCTATGGATCGTAATGTAAATATCTAATATTATCAGCCTGTGCAAGGGTCATTCAACCCCTAAAGGGGTTGAGAAGCACAAGTTGAGAACCACTGAGCTAGTCTACCCGCTCCCAAGTCCTTGTCACAGAAACACTGTTGCCTGACCACAGTGTTGGGAGCAGGTGGGGTTTAATGGGTGCCACTTAGTAGAAGGTCCTTAGGCTATCTGAGGGAGTGGTCTTGGAAGGATTTCAGGACTCTAGCCTCTTTCTGGCTTCCTGTTTGGAAGTGCTATCTTCATCTATCATTGTGATCCACATGTGATGATACAAGGGACTTTCAAGGACTTTTAACCAAAATTGTACACTAAATAGATACATTTGCTTCATCAAGTGAACCTGCCTCAGGTAATTTGCTACAATAGTATAAAACTAACAAAGAGTTGAACTTATTCTATAAAGTGTCATTTTTACATGTATATTCACATGACAAAATTTACTTTTTAAATTAGCTACATTAAGAGATAAATGTCATATAAATAATTTAATAGAACACAGAACTGTATTATAATTATTAAAATGTATGAATTATTTATTTTCTTAACTTTTCATTTAATATTTTCAGACTGTGATTGGTCAAAGGTAGAATCCTAAAGCTGTGGTAAGTAGTCAGAGGTGGAAGGAATACATCTCCATTAGTTGCTAAAGGACCTCATCTAAAACAGTAGCTGAAAAATGCAACAAGCCAAGAAACATTGCTGGAGTTGAAAAGACAAAATAAGTTTGTTTTTATGCTAAGTAATGGTGCGCTAATGTTTCTGGCATTGGCTTCTCTTTTAAGAGCCTACTGAATCCTTAAGCTTTCTCAGTACCACCTTCATTTAAGGATCTCAGGAGATTCAGCTCTCCCTTGTGAGTTCACTAAAGTCATAGAGAAGGAAATCTCCCTTCACCACCCGGTCTGGAAACAACCTGAACTTTCATTCACTGACATTCCCGGCCTGCATCTCTCCTTCAGATACTGGACAATTCTGTAACTAAATATATAGTAATGTAGCAATACAGTATGCCAATCAGGCTTATTATGCCCCTTAACAGCTTCAAAAGTTTTCTTACACACACACACACACACACACACACACACACACACACACACACACACACTTAGTATATGATACATAGCCTTGCTTTAGTCGAATATTAAACAGTTTTCAGTCGGTGTTATATAAAGAAACAAGAGAACTCCGGGTAATTTGGATTTTGCCAGGTATCCAATTTTAATCTAATGTCCTGTTAGGAAACTCGGCCAGGAAGTCTATCTGCCAGTCCATTTGGGAACTCAGTTTGTTATCTCCAGTTCATGACAATTCTGGTTTTCCATTCCTTGTTCTGGGATGATAACAGTGTGATTTACATGTATAACTAACAAATGAGATCAATTAAAATGTCGGAAAGTGGCACCTGTCTCAGGATAGGGTTGCACTAACAGGTTCCCTTAGCCTCATTTCCTGCCGCCCCCAAGGCTTGCAGGAGCTGTCTGCATGTAGACTAACAATGAGGCACTGTTTCCAAATGGACAAGCCTTATCCTATAGCCTAGATAGATGATTACTTCCTTGACTGGAAACAACAGGTGTATTTTTCAACTCAATTGACACAAATGATTCTTACTTTCCTAATGTCCATTACTACAGCTTCTTGAATTGCCCAATTTGTTACAAATTTGCAATATCAGCTGTCTCTGTGGATGAATTAACTAATGAAATAGAAACTATCTTTCATTTGTATTCATCACAGAATGCTTTTGATCATTATGAGGCAAACTTGATACTTTTCAAAGATCTTAACCTGTAGAGAAGGAGAAAATGGTTATTTAAGAATGAAGACAGCCCTGGAAACAACACTGGAAATTTTTTTCTTTGCACAGAAATGATGTGAATAAATAAACAGTAGTGGTGTGAAACCTATGTTAAAATATTATGTTCTGAGACCTTGGGTATATTTTTAAGTACATTCGATCACTGTTGGGATGGGGAGGTAAGTTTTGTGGGCAGCCCCTTTCACTGACAACAGAGTACATAATAAAAGGTGAAAAGTCATGCTCAAATCTATATCTGTGAATTAGGAATTGTGTTTATGAAATACATTGTTTTTATTGGTATCTTCAAGATGCCATTTCAATGGAAACCTCAGAAGATCTCTGGTCTCTAGTCCCAAGAGATATAAATTCACAAATAAGATGACATAAAAGACTGCAGAGAGAGTTTGCCTAGTAATATAGTTGTAATTCCATATGTTAAATGTCAGATTGCATATAAGTAAGCTGCCCACCCATGCCTGTTCCTGAGGTATTCCATGGTGAATGCCAACTCCTTTTACACATTCTGAGACAGGATGTCTTTGATCTACACAAGTGGGTCTGAGCAACCCATGACACAGACACCCAATTTGTCAGTCTTGAAAAATGACAGCATAAAAGTTCATTACATCTTATTCTGTTATAAAAATATAATTAAAGCCCATCATCCAGATAAGCTGCCAATAGACTAGAACAGGTTCTTTGCTCTGCTAAGTCAGTCAGAGCACACTCAGCTGTATAGGCTGCAGGGAGGGGGAGAGAGAGAGAGAGAGAGAGAGAGAGAGAGAGAGAGAGAGAGAGAGAGAGAGGCTGCTGTGCTGTGTATGGTTTGAATTTTGATGTGTTAATGTTCAACCAGTTTAGTACTTTTAAAAATAGTTACACAGATTTGCCATTTAATTATCACCAACCTCCACATGCAGTACTTATGTCATATCTTAGTCTACAATAAAGAATAAAACACATCAGAAGGAAATCTAATTACACCTTATCTCAGTCTGCCATTGCTCGGCTGTGGTTACAGACTATAGGATTCAAAATTTGAAATCAAGGCAACTCTAGTAATTCCTAGCAGGAGGTGGTGTCAACAGAGTTAGAGCACAAAGAAAGAAAATGTTCATACATTTAAAATACAGACAACTGAAGTTATTCACTAAAAGGACCCTAAAGGCAGGTGGTGAATAGATGTTTGGTGTTTAAAGAGTTGCTCTTACAGGGGGCCTGGGTTTAGTTCTCAGCCACTAACACAGTTCCGGGTCCACAGGTACAGAGCACACACATGGCATACATGTGTATATGTAGAACCAATGCTCATAAACATAGAATACAGCTAATTCCTTTTTTTCCTGGAAATATGACAATAATTGTCAAAAAGACTAGGAAATGGAATTTCTGCAGTAGTCTTGTCTGTATGACCTTTTAAACATATTCAAATTCTCCTCCTAAAAATCTGCTGGTGCTGCTAGAAGCATCTAGAATCTTCTTAGTAAACACTGTTGTTTTCCGAGAAACACCATAGGTCAATAGCATAAAAGGAACCTCAACTGAAGAAATAGGCAGATGTTTTTAATATTTCAGAGGAAGACTGTGTTAGACATAGGGTTCTTACTGTTTTCATTCATTCTTGTCCACCTGCCTACATTTACAGTAACTCGCTGAGTCAGTTTGGTACCATTACTCCTTCCTCTGCCCTTGGAAAATGAGACACATAGCCATGCAATTGGTTCATGTGAAGGGAGTTGTCATTAACCTATAAGACCTGCCTGCATCAGTCACGCTAAAATTGGTCACACCATTTTTGGTGAACTGGGAACTTTTGGAGATGACCTTCATAGCTGCCAAACCCCCAAGGTTTTGCTTTAGCTTTGTGTGATGTCATGTGCCGATTAGCCACTGTCTTAAGCTTAAAGTTCACAAGACACTAGGAAGCCATTCAAAATACTTCGAGGTACCTCTTAAGCAATAAAATATCTGATAGGAGGAATTATACACGATTACATATGATATCATTGTTCTGAATACAGTCTTATGTCACCCAGTTTATTGTAATGGGCTAAGGCTGTTGGTTTTTGTTTGGTTGGTTGTTAGATGTTTTTCTTCTACATTGCCCTCTCCAACTACATATTGAATATCTTGTGACTGGGATAATGGTTCATGATTGTCTTGTTCAAGGTAGAAACCATGTACTCTTTAATGAACTGTCATAGAAGGAAGGGATGGACTGAGGCAGGAGTGAGCAAGTGTTAATTCAATAGAACCAATTGATAATGTAATAATGTATTTTATGAAAACTGGATTAAGAGCAATGGAAAGGGGGTATTTCTAAAATACTATTTGAAGTGGGAATGAGCTTTTGTAGTGAAAGTAAAACACAATGTTGAAAGTCAGGCCAAGAATTAGCCATACAACTATGTGTATTGAATACTGAGGAATGATTGGGGGCCTTAAAGAACAGTCTGACAAAGACTGTTAAATGTCATATAAGTAATTCTATTAAAATCACCGCCCACCAGACAATTTATCTGTCTCAGTCAATCCCCTGCCTATCAGGCATGGATTGTACTGAGTTCAACCCTGAGGTTCAGAGTCAGAATGTCACACTCTAGACAGGCTCATTGTGACGGTGCTTTTAATGTCAGCTTGCCACAAGTTAGAATAACTGAGCCTTACTGAAGAACTGCCCTAATTGCCTTAGTGGATGAGTAAAGACTGACCCGAATATAATGGCACCTTCAGGTAGCAGCCCAGACTAAGATCCATTACAAAAGCAAGATCATCATCACCTTTAGCTCCTTGGGCTTCAACTCTTGCTTCACAGCTGCCTTCATTTCCTTCTTTGAGAGTAAAGCCAGCATTTTTGATTCCCATCACTGACTAAAGACCAGAAGCTCTTCAGGAACATTACCCATTTTTGGTGCCAAATTGGGATTACTGAGACAGTCAGCTCTTTGACACAGCAAGTATCAGGTTGTCAACCTTCCACTGTAGAGGACAATTACTAATCCTCAGTCTCTCAAGTGTGAGAAAACCATCAACACTATTTTAATGTAAGCAGATATAAAAAAAATCACACACACACATACACATGCACACACATGACATGTGCACACACTCAAACATGTACACAAATGCACATACATGTGTATATATGCAGGCATATGAATACATACATGTGCACACATGCACATACATGCACATGCACACTCACACACACGTGTACACAGGCAGACACATGTGCACATTCATGTGTACACACGTACGCATACACCTTCAAGCATAGAAGCCCAGCACTTAGAAACTGACTTAGACATGCATCCACTCCACATCCCACACATGGTCCTCTCATCCTAGAATAAAATTTTCAATGCCTCTCCATCAAAGAGGAAGTCCAAGAAAGAGACAATGATTAATTCCTCTTCCCCTGTCAGTCCCTTGAAACCTCAGGCTTGGCTTATATCACCAACACAAAGGGTGCCAACAATAAATACTCCATAGTTGTCATGTACCAAAAGAAAATGGTTTTTTTCCCAAGTGGACTAGGGATTATGATTTGACATTAATTCATGATGACTATTAAGGGACAAAGAAAATTAATGTTTAAACAAGGGATCTTGTATGGCCATCTATAAGGTTAGAGCTTCAGCACACAGGGAAACCACTCTTCCTCCTGTGAGCTGTTTTCAATTCAGCTGATTAAAGTTGTGTGTGCTCTGTTCAGATGCTGCCTTTAAAAGCATTGTTTACCACCATGTTGTAATCAGCATGCCTCCACAGCCCCTATTACCCTTGATAACAGTGCCTCTGCAATTTGAACCTAAAAAATATAGGTCTGGGATAGGCCTTCTGATGCCTGGTGCTGCCCTGCAGACCTGTTATCACCATGCGTAATTTGTTTTCAAGAACAGTGATTTACATTTCAGTTAGATTACACCTTTTAATGCATCTCTGAGGTAAAGTGGCTGCTCAGCAGTCCCAGAAGCTCTGTCACATTTCAAAGAATACATCTGAGCCACCATGAAGAGGCCTTCAGTTAAAATTAAAACCCAAAGGGGATCTTTGTGTGCTTTTGGTATTAGTGTAATTGTGGCTTCATAGAACGAGTTGGGTAGTGTTCCTTCTGTTTCTATTTTGTGGAACAGTTTGAAGAGTATTGGTGTTAGGACTTCTTTGAAGGTCTGATAGAATTCTGCACTAAAACCATCTGGACCTGTGCTTTTTTTGGTTGGAAGACTTCCAATGACAACTTCTATTTCTTCAGGGGTTATAGGATGGTTTAGATGGTCTATTTGATCCTGATTTAATTTTGGTACTTGGTATCTGTCAAGGAAATTGTCCATTTCCTCAAGATTTTCTAGTTGTGTTGAATACAGGTTTTTGTAGTAGGATCTGATGATTTTTTGAATTTCCTCAGTTTCTGTTGTTATCTCTCCCTTTTCGTTTCTGATTTTATTAATTTGGATACTATCTCTGTGCCCTCTGGTTAGTCTGGCTAAGGGCTTATCTATCTTGTTGATTTTCTCAAAGAACCAACTCCTCAAGCTGTACTACAGAGCAATAGTGTTAAAAACTGCATGGTATTGGTACAGTAACAGACATGTAGATCAATGGAACAGAATTGAAGACCCAGAAATGAATCCACACTCCTATGGTCACTTGATCTTTGACAAAGGAGCTAAAACCATCCAGTGGAAAAAAGATAGCCTTTTCAACAAATGGTGCTGGCTCAGCTGGAGGTCAACATGCAGAAGAATGCAAATTGACCCATCCTTATCTCCTTGCACTAAGCTCAATTCTAAGTGGATCAAAGATCTCCACATAAAACCAGACACACTGAAACTAATAGAAGGGAAACTAGGGAAGAACCTTGAACATATGGGCACAGGGGAGAATTTCCTGAACAGAACTCCAATAGCTTATACTCTAAGATCAAGAATAGACAAATGGGACCTCATTAAATTACAAAGTTTTTGCAAGGCAAAAGACACCGTCAAAAAGACAAAGCGGCAACCAACTAACTGGGAAATGATCTTTACCAACCTTACATCCGACAGAGGGCTAATATCCAAGATATACAAAGAACTCAAGAAGTTAAACTCCAGAGAGGCAAGTAACCCTATTAAAAAATGGGGTACAGAGCTCCACAAAGAGTTCTCACCTGAAGAATATCTAATGGCTGAGAAGCACCTAAAGAGATGTTCATCATCCTTAGTCATTAGGGAAATGCAAATCAAAACAACCCTGAGATTCCATCTCACACCAGTCAGGATGGCTAAGATCAAAAACACAGGAGACAGCAGTTGTTGGCGAGGATGTGGAGAAAGAGGAACACTCCTCCACTGCTGGTGGAATTGCAGGCTGGTACAACCACTCTGGAAAGCAGTCTGGCGGCTCCTCAGAAAACTGGGCATGACACTTCCGGAGGATCCGGCTATACCACTCCTGGGCATATACCCAGAGACTTTACCTGCATGCAATAAGGACACATGCTCCACTATATTCATAGCAGCCTTATTTATAATAGCCAGAAGCTGGAAAGAACCCAGATGTCCCTCAACGGAGGAATGGATTCAGAAGATGTGGTATATTTACACAATGGAATACTACTCTGCAATTAAAAACAATGAATTCACGAAATTCCTAGGCAAATGGTCAGAACTTGAAAATATCATCCTTAGTGAGGTAACCCAATCACAAAAGATCACACATGGTATGAAGTCACTGATAAGGGGATATTGACCCAGAATCTCAGAATACCCTAGACACAATCAGCATATCAATAGATTTCTAAAAAGATGGAAGGAGAGACCCCTGGTCCTGGAAAGACTGGATGTAGGGGAACGCCAGGACAGAGTAATGAGAGGGGGTTGAACGGAGAAAAGAGGGAGGGAAGGGGGCTTATGGGACTTTCGGGGAGGGAGGAAACGGGAAAGGGGAAGTGATTTGGAATGTAAATTAAAAAAATAAAATAAAATTTAATTTAAAAAAAAAAAAAAAAAAAAAAAAACCCAAAGGGGGACAGTCCTTTTCATGATGAGTTAGTAACCCCTTGAGGGTGACAGGCAAGAGATAGGAAGTGCTGTCCTCCTTGGCTGTCCGTTTTGAAGTGGTATAAAGCACTGTTCTGCCACTGAGAGTTTTCCTGTCCAGCACAGAATAAGGGAGAATGACAGTGTCCAGAAACATCACCCAGAGAGTTTACATGTAGGTAAACTCCCCTCACCAGACTGTTCAACATCTGAGAAGGCACGGCTGCCATTGATGAGTACAGGCTATTAAAAAAAAAACAAAAAACAAAAAACCAGAAAGTTAGCCGAGCAAAAGTATTATGAAAACTGGCACTGTTTTACTATAAATATGTATCATTCTTATAAGCATCTTTTAAATTATTTTTAGGTTTATTTATTTTATTTGTATGAGTGTCTTCCTGCATGAATGTATGTATGTCATATACATGCAGGTCAAAAGAGGGTGCCGGGTCACCTGGAACTAGAGTTTCAGGACAGTTGTAAACTGCCATGTGGGTACTGGGAATAAAATCAGGGTCCTTTGGAAAAAAAAAAAAAGCAAAATGTTCTTAACCTCTGAGCCAGCCTTCAGTCCCTAACTGAGGACTGTTTTACTCTAAATTGGCAGTAAGTTTATCCTTGACATAAATGATTAAAACCTTTGTTAAATTTTGTCGATACTCATGAGCTTAATGGAAGAAAGAATTTAAGAATCTAAGCTGTAATATCTGACAGGCAAAAAATGCTAAGCAACAAGAGTCAGGGCACTGGATGGCATCTCTCACTGTGTGTGTAGTGAAATGTGAGAAGAACGAAATAATTGGAAGTTGTAATTTACCATTAAGTGAAATGAAGATATAAATGTCTGAAGAAACAGAGGATTCATAATAATTACACACACACATTCACACACACATACAGACACACACACATTCACACATTCACACACACACACACACACACCCTAAACCTTTCTCTTGCCTCTTGTGTACTCTTTCTGCATCTTCTTTTCTTCTTTCAGAGATCCCTGAGCCGTGAAAGGAAGTATTTGATGAACATACCTTATTTCAGGCTGAACATTGTAAGGCCTCTCACTCTGAGTAATGTCTGGCTGTGGGTCACTATATTTCTTCTCATTGATTGGAGGAGGAAGTTCCCCTGGCGATGGCCGAGCAAGGTACTGATTGATAAGTATAGCAGAATATCATTCATTATGTTACTATAGTTTTTGTTTGGTTTTAGAACAGTATTATTTGGTTTTACCCTACGTCACTAGGGTATCTAAGTTTGATCACCCAAGCAGTGTCAGATACAGATTTTATCACATGGAGTGGGCCTCAAGTCAAATCAGACATTGGTTGGCTACTCCCACAAGCCTTGTGCCACCATTGCCCTGGCACATCTTGCAGGCAGGACACCATTGTAGATCAGAGTCTGATGCTTATTTGGTGTTTAAGTGTCTCTTTTAGTAGCATGCAGAGTACCGTCCCATACCAAAGACACAGCACTCCAGGACCATCTCACGGTTTGAGTCTTTACTCAGAAGAAATTTTACGGGTGTGTGTGAAATCTCTGCGGAAATAAAAACTGGTTCCAGGGAGAACAAAGATTTTTATTTTCAAATAAACCCCTTTAATTTAATCATCATATTTATGCTAGCATTTTTAGACCTGAAAATATATTAAAATATATAAAAAATAAAACAACTTTAACAAAAGAGTGGAGAAATACATTTTATCTGAGAACTAAGTTTAAAGGAGGAAAGTTACTGTTTCTTAGCACAGTAAAAGGAAAAACACGCAAAAAAACCATCCCATACCTATATGCTAAGCCTATTCACTTTATGACCTTGGCTAATTTCCCCCAAAATACGTAAGAAAATGGCATAATTCCCTTTTTAACCAATAGAGTGGGAATCATTTGAATAATGTTACAAGCTAATAAATACCAGAGTCAATATTCTAAACCAGATTTTGCTGATTTCAGAATTCTCACAGATCCCTTTCTGGGAGAGCTGCTCTCCCAGGGAAGTCAAGGGGGCGTGGCTGTGATGCATTAGACACAAATATACCATATATTCAGCGCATGTCTGAGCAAGCAATGAGGCATCACCCAGAAGGGTCGTCCTTGGTGCTTTAGAAGTCTCCCTCTCTCTCCCAAAGTCAATAAACTCAACATATGCTCAGCATTACTTAAGTCCTAAAGGAGAGGGGAGAAAAAGTAACTAAGATGAAAAAATATCAGTGTTCTCTGTCTTCGAGAGCTGGCAAATATTTGCAAGATGAGAGAATTAGCAACTGATCCGCAGAATCTAGCTAACTACTAATTTGTATAGCGTTAAAGGTTTTTAGAAAAGAAAACAAAATCGGTGGGGTTTGAGAATATTGGGGAAGTTTGCAGTGAGTGCGAAAGACCTGTAAATAAGCAATCATGTGGCATAATCTCTCATGGTGCTTTGCTCCAAGCACGCACACTTGTCTGAGTAACACATGGGTTTAAGAGAGCTGCTGGGGCACACTATGAGATGCTCCCTACCCTCACACGTGTCGTGTGAACCTGTGACACTCTAGAACACACACACTCCGCGGTGTGGTATAAGCACACCATGGAATTCTGTGTGAGTTTGGAGAAGGAGGAATATTGACAATTCTGTCTCTGTAGGACAAGGTTCTTAGATCTGTTACTAACCCGGAGTCTGTTACTAGTTTCCTGTTTCTTCAAAGGCACTGACTTGCTGATCTGTGTGTAAGCTGACCGCAGACATGGGTCCTCCTGGGGTCCAAAGACTGAAATCGTGGCTGCTGGCAGGAATCCCGGATGTACTCCCCCTTCTTTCATGGCTTTCCAGTTTCACTGCCTCAATTGGCAGGAAGGCCTTTTGACAATGAGAATTCTATTTTGAATTTATTCAAATGTAAATTCTTTTGTATAAACAGCCAAACCCCTAAACATTGCATTTTATTGAACTTGTATTCAATTTTTATGCTGCCTTCTGACCTAATGGTGGTTAATTTTAAATGAAATGAACGCATTAGGAAAAAAAAATTGGTCTCTTCCTGTTCGGTAGGCCTTGCAGACTTAGCTTGCCTGTCTTTTGCCTGATGATGATTTGAGTCTTCTTCCTCCAGGTAGATCCTACCTTATTTTCTGACAGTAAACTGTCTTTCTGAAGCAGCGCTGAACTGCCCCTTTCTCCTCTTACTCTCTAAGGGAGCATCATCTCAAATTCAGCCCCTTGATGTGTTTGTGTTTTATCCCCATGAAAAGACCTGTTATCCAACAAGCATTGCCAGACCTTGCCAGCTGCATCCTTACTCACTGGAAAGTCAGACCCATAGCATGGGGCACAACGTGCCAAGTGCCTATAGGGAAAGCAGCCCATGTGGCCAGCTAGCCTCTTCTAGCCCTTTTATCTAAAAAGATGAATTTGTACAATAGCGCCGAAGCCAATCACAGCTAAAACTGTAGACAGGGGTTAAGAACAATCATGGATGCAAAACTGAAGACCGTAGGTGGTACTCTATTTGTAATGATGACAATGATAACAATAGAACGGACCAAGTCATTGGAAGGTGTTTAAGTTTACTTCAAGTGTGTCTTCTACTTCTCGAGAGAACTGCTTTACATGTGATCGAATTTCTAAAATCATGCCAATGAAATGCGAAGTAATCAGTAATTTTTTCTTTCCCATTCTTATTTGAATAAACCTTATTACACATCGATTTTGCCCCGTGACGAGGACATCACAGCTCAGTCGAAAGTGTTCACATGACTTAGATTAAAGCGCTGCCATGAAGTTTCTGTTCCTTCTTCTCTTTCTCTCCTGATTTTAAACTCAGCCCCGATTTTCGTTTGGCTGGCATTTGCTCCTTTGACTTTCCCCCATATTCCAGAGATGGTGTATGCTCCAAACACATAACATTATCAACTTTAAGGGCTGCAATTGATTGAATATTTTGACAAATATACCTCCCTAATCCCTGAAGCCATATGGACGTGTGGAATGCCATATGGAATAAAGCACTCTGCTTTATAAGATGATCCAAAAGCATTTTTTTTATTAGCGGTTATTTCCTTGAACTGAAAACTGATTGAATTTTGAATATTCCATCACTGAGGATAGTAATCCTGCTGGCTCTGTGTTTGCAGCAGCATCTTCAGAGATGGGAGTGCACAGCTAAGTAGAAGCCACCGATGGGGGTGGGGCAACACAATTTTGTTTTCCTTTTTTGTTTTTAATATCAGCAGAAAAGGCTGTGTCGACATCCCTGTGCCCACTGAGATGACCTCATCAGTGAATGACAGAAAGCCATCTATTAGCAGTCTTGAAAGAAGGTGGGGGGGGGGGAGAGATAGGGCTTGTCCTGTGTAACCGGAAATCTGAGACATGGCTGTGAAAGCCAGTTAGGTCAAAACACCCCACTGTGTCACAGGGAACCACTATTCTTTCTGGCTATGATTGCCCATACCACTGTCTCAGCTCAATTCTCTTACTAGCGGGCTTCGTGTCTGCTAGGCGATTACAGGGAGAGGGAGGTGATATATGCATGTGACAATGTCAGAAGGAGGCTATAAATCACACCCTTCGGAGCCTGATCTACAGCCTGTCTCAGATATGATTCAAAAGATACCCTTCTTCACACCACATTCTATGTCTTTCACACTCAGTCCAAAACTAAGCTTGAGAGAGAGAGGTGAGAGTTTGCTGGGGGCAGGAGAGAGTTAAGCCCCAACTAAGAACAAAGACAGGGACTTCAGAATCAGGCTGGAAGAAAGTAAGCCAGGAGGAGAGAGACAAAACAAGTGGAAAGGCCTTCACTGGCTTGAAACCATCTAGTCTCTCTCTCTGTCTCTCTCTCTCTGTCTCTCTCTCTCTGTCTCTCTCTCTCTCAACTTTATTAGAAATTTTCTTTATTTACATTTCAAATATTATCCTCTTTCCTTAATTTCCCTCCAAAAACCACCTAACCCATCTGCCTTCCTCTGATCACTAACCCACCGACTCCTTCCCTGCCCTGGCATTCCCCTACACTGGGGCATGGAGCCTATACTGGGGCATGGAGCCTTACAGAACAAAGGGCCTCTCCTCCCATTGATGTCCGACAAGGCCATCCTCTGCTACACATGCTGCTGGAGCCATGTCCTCTCAGCAAGCACTTGTTAGCATCACAATAGTGACTGGGTTTGGTAACTTAGTATTTCTTTAGGTTTAGTAAATTGACATGCCTGGAGTAGCTTCAAGAATCCTGCGAAATGTATTCCCTTACTTGGAGGAAGATCTAGTCCCATGGGCTATGGTAAGACTGATCACTAAAATCTGAGGCAGCCAAAACCATGGGTATTTGCTTAAGATGATCTCCTAACATGAGTGCTATCTCTTTTCTTTCTAAATGTTATGTGTATGACTGTTTGGCCTGCTTGCATATCTTCATACCATGTGAGTGCAGTACTCCAGTAGGCCAGAAGGGGGGTGTGTGGTCTTCCCGAACTGGAATCACAGATGGCTGGGTGCTACCAACTAGGTAGAGGAAATCAACTCGTGCTTTTATCTGCTGAGTCACCTCTCCAGCCCCCAAGACCTACTCCTTAAGAAAGCATCTTTATTTTTTTTCTAAATACCTGCAGGGCACTAATTATTCATTCAACTCTAACCCACCATTATATTTGTAGTATAGAAGGATTTTGGAGCATCTTCTCTAAAGCATTAAGGAGCATGGAACGGCCACTAGGCATGAGGAATGGGGGCATGTTTGATAGAGGATTAAGACAGGAATGTTCTGGTTCCTCTTGATCTTACCTAATCAACATGGTGGTCCCTGAGATGCAGCAGAAGGCTTAAGATTTGGAGTCCAGCTCATCTGTGGAAGCTCATTCACTGACTCAGAATGACCTACACCAGCATCACCCTCTACCAGCGACTAGAGTTCTGAGCATATGTGGTGATAGATGGATCCAGAAGTAGCTGTTGTTTTTTTGTTTTTTGTTTTCCTCAGAGTGTCCCATTTTCAAATATTAGCAAATTATTTATTTTTGACAGGAAACTCAAATTTCTTATTCTTGGATACAGAGTGATCTCTGAGACTAAATTTAAGTTTTGAAGATAAATTTATAACAAAAACATTGGAAAGCATTAGAGTTTAGCTTTCCACATCTAAAATCCAGTGAAATTCCAATTCTTAAAGTCTAAAGTAACATTTTATATTAATGTGCATATATGAGGAAAAAACACTATAGTGTTTACAACTTATTTCTGTCTGCTCTCAATTTCCCATTCATAATTCTTTTTGATTCATCATACCCTACTGTTTAAATTATTTTACCCCCACAACACTCTATCAGAAATCCATAAATGAACATAATTAAGAAACATATTTTTAAGCACTGGCTTCTGAAATATTCATTACTAACCTGCTGACTGCTCTTGTCCATTTTCTATATTTATATAATTAATTAAGCTTCTCTCTTCTAATACATACATTTCAAATAATTTGTTAAAATTCAGGTTTTGACTTGCCTATCCCTTCCTTCTGCATTTAAATTTAAAGGAAATAGTTTTTTGTTTTAAATCAGAATCTCTCTCACCTTTTAATTTTCTATGAGAGTTGAGATATGTGATAACAGAGAAAGTCAGAACATTTTCCCAGCTTGCGAGAATACAAAGTGATGGTACATCTAGAAACAACTCAAGGCAGGGAGTACTACTACACAGCTGTCTCATGATACAGATACACACAGTGTCTAATATGGTCACTAGGTCACAGACTTGCATACAGAGGCAGGGAACAATACCACATAGCTGTCTTATGATACAAATACATAGGATATGTAGTGTAGTCAGTAGGTTATGCCTCGCTCCTATCAAACCCAAACATCCAGAATTCTCTGCTATAAATAATATTCGGGTCATAACTTGGGGTGCGGAGGCCCACTCATTAGCTTTTCCTGTGTTATTTAATAGAAAGTCTCAAAGGATTCTAAGTTAAAAGCTCATTTTGAATCCTGGGCTGTCAGAGGGTGGGGAAGCCTTATTTGGCAGATGGCAACCACTTAGGGTCAGGACTCTCAGCATCTACATGAGTTTACCAGCTCATAAAACCTCCCCAGGAAGAGCAAGTCATGGGCCACGGAGAGGTATTACACCTGTTTTTAGTAACAAAGTATCTGCTGTTAATATCATCACAAATCAGACACTGAAACGCAGAGCAGGGCATCACTGTTTAAAGTGTCTCCATACCTGGAATCTTCCTTAAATAGGAATGGTACTACAGAAAAGTGTTTTTATGCGTATTTATTACAAAAAAAAATTCTACTTGAACAAAATTCAAAATCAAATGTGACCCTGGTGCTGCTAAACTGATTCCCTAAGAAACAGTTTCCCTATTTTGGAGTCTTTTATGAGATGTGCTGGTTCTTGGGGTCTGTGTTGTAAAAATCTCTTGAAGACAAGCAGAAGAAGACTGTCAGAAGCTAGAGATGTTCTTTTAAAATCTCAGAGAAATGAAACCAGCCTGATTAGATGACTTTTTGCTATATCTACTATGCCTCAAGAGAAAACCAAAACCAAAAAAGCCAACCAGTTAACCAACCATCCAAACAAACAAACAAACGAAACTTAAACAACAACAACGAAACCAACATTGCATATGACTGAGCTGCAGCTCACTGGCAGAATGTGTGCCTCCTAAGGCCCTCGGTTCCACCCACAGGTGCTTGCACTTAAAAGAAATTATATACTTCCACAAGTGTAGTTCTTGTCTCTAATTGCAGGCAGATATTCCAGTTGGGACAGGCAAATGAATAAAAACTAGAAATTACAGCAAATATTGAAACGCACCAGAAAGTGGAGTGGATTGGCAGGGTGTGTGCTTAGATTTGTGTTTTGCTGTTATTTGTTTGGAAGTTTTCATACAAACTAAGCTCCAGTTCTGCAGCTGGTCTTTGGAGTTGGCGACAGAGCCACGACCTTAGAGCAAAATCTTATGTAGCCAAAAGGAATAAGCCCTTAGAATACCCAACAAAAGGCTTTTCCCCAAATAAAAAGTTAAGAATGCAAGGTCTGAATAGAAGTGAGGAAAACCTGTTGGTGCTACAAGCCTGCATGGAATTAAGGTGTATTTGAGTGAATTGTTGCATCACAGAGACACAAACCCAAACTCAAAAGTAGCTGTGAAGCTTGAAAGTCTTTCAAGAGCTCAGAGTGAGTCTCAGTGCAGAGAGGGACTGGGAGAATGTTTCTGCAGAGTGGAATGACCATGCACTCAAAAGGAGGATAACTGTGGCACATGAAAGCCAGAGAAAGGAGTATCTCTGTAAGTAAGTAAGTAAGTAAGTAAGTAAATAAGAAAGTAAGTATGGCTGATTTTACCATTATTAAGTAAGAACTTAAGAAGAAATCCATTTCTATACCCCAGTAGTAGTAGTAGTAGTAGTAGTAGTAGTAGTAGTAGTAGTAGCAGCAGCAGCAGCAGCAGCAGCAGCAGCAGTAGCAGCAGCAGCAGTAGTAGTAGTAGTAGTTGTTGTCATTGTAGAAGTATTGGTGGTAGAGAGAACTGACAAGTCCAAAAGTCAGGAGACATCTTGAAGACACAATTGAATGGACTTGCTGATGAGTTGGATGCAGAGAAATTCAGTATCCAGAGATGGGTCATAAACAATTTGAGGGCATTGACTTGAGGGCTCATTTGCCAAATGGGACATTAGTTTATGTAGGGAAGGCTGAGGGAGGGCTGGTGAGCAGGTGATGGAGTGATGGGTTTAGCAAGGGCTAGTGAGGGCTTTCTTCTGTGTGTGTAAACTTGTGATGCAAGTTAGACTTTAGAGTAGGCATTTCCAAGAACTGGTTCTATTTTTGATCCTGGTGGGGTAGAAGGTATTTGGGATGGAAAGTTAAGTTTGGAGGCTCTTGGTATTTCAAAAAAAAAAACCTGTACTCACAGTATTGTGGGAAGTGTCATAAGACATCAGTGGACTGCACAACTGATTAGGACACTTCAGCTAAGAAGGCAGCAGAATAAGAAAGGCAAAACACTAGGCAAGAGGAGGAGAGCAGTGCCACACAAAAACACAAACTAAGAAGAGGAGAGTATGGGCCAGGGTGTCAATGCTGACCAATACAAACAAAACAGAGATGAGACCAGAGCCTTGACAGAGACAGGGTTTTTGTGACAGAAAGAATGTAACAGAGATCTATCAAGCAGACTGCAGTGTCAAGGTTTGGCTAAGGGTTTGTCTGTCTTGTTGATTTTCTGGAAGAACCAGTTCTCAGTTTCTGTGATTCTTTGTATTGTTCTTTTTGTTTCTAATTGATCGATTTCATCTCTGAGTTTGATCATTTCCTGCAGTCTACTCCCCCTGGATGTATTTGCTTCCTTTTTCTTTTCCTAGAGCCTTCAGGTGTACTTTTAAATTAGTATGAAAAAGTCCCCAGGCACTCAGTGCTATGAACTTTCCTCTTAGCACTGCTCTCACAGTGTCCCATAAGTTTGAGTCTGTTGTATCCTCATTTTCATTAAATTACAGATAGTCTTTTATTTCTTTCTTTATTTCTTATCTGACCTAGAGATCATTGAGTAGACAGTTGTTCAGTTTCCATGAGTATGTAGGCTTTCTGTTATTTTTGTTGTTGTTGAAGTCCATCTTTAATCCATTGTGTTCTGATAAGATGCATGAGATTATTTCAATCTTCTTGTATCTGTTGAGGCTTGCTTTGTGACCAATTATATGGTCAATTTGGAGAAAGTTCCATGAGGTGCTGAGAAGAAGGTATATTCTTTTGTGTTTGGGTGAAATGTTCTGTATATATCTGTAAAATCCATTTTGCTCATAACTTCTATTAGTTTTACCGAGTCTCTGTTTAGTTTCTGTTTCAATGACCTGTCCATTGTTGAGAGCTGGGTACTGAAATCTCCCACTAATATTGTGAGAGATTCAATGTGTGTTTTGAACTTTAGTAAAGTTTCTTTTATGAATGTGGATGTCCTTGCATTCAGGGCATGGATGTTCAGAGTTGAGAAGCCATCTTGGTAGCATTTTCCTTTAATGGGTATGAAGTGTCCTTCCCTGTCTCTTTTGATTACATTCAGTTGAAAGTCTATTTAATTAGATCATAGAAGTTCTCCAGCTTGATTCTTGGGTCTGTTTCCTTGGAATAACTTTTTTCAGCCCTTTATACTGAAATAATGACTATTTTTGTTATTAAGATATGCTTCTTATATACAGCAGAATGATGGATTCTGTCTATGTATCTATTCTCTTAGTCTGTTGTCTTTTTCCTGCGGAATTGAGTCTATTGATGTTGAGAGATATTAAGAACCAATGATTGTTACTTCCTGTTATTTTGATGTTGGTGGTGGTTGTTTGTGTGTTTTTCTCTTCCATTGGTTTTAATGGTATGAAATTACCTATTTCTTATATTTTCTTGAGTGTAGTTACCCTTCTTGTATTGCGGTTTCCTTCTATTATCCTCTGTAGGACTGGGTTCATGGAATGGTATTGTTTAAATTTGGTTTTGTCAGAATATCTTGGTTTCTTCATGTATGGTGATTGAAAGTTTTGCTGGGTATAGTAATCTGGGCTGAAATCTGTGGTCTTTAGGGTCTGCAAGACCTCTGCCCAGGCCTTTCTAGCTTTTAGAGTCTCAGATAAGAAATTAGGTGTCATTCTGAAGGTCTGCCTTTATGTATTACTTGACCTTTTCCCTTTGCTGCTTTTAAAATTCTTTCTTTGTTCTGCATATTTGGTGTTTTGATTATTGTGTAGAAGGAGAATTTTCTTTTCTGGTCCAATCTGTTTGGAATTCTGTAAGCTTCTTGTACCTTTATAGGCATCTCTTTCTATAGGTTAGGGAATTTTCTTCTATGATTTTGTTGAAGATGTTTTCTGAACCTGTGACCTGGGAATCTTCTCCTTCTTCTATTCTTATTGTTCTTAAGTTTGATCTTTTCAATGTGTCCAAAATTTCCTGGATATTTTGTGTCATGCACTTTTTAGTTTTTCCTTTTTCTTGGACTAATATGTTTATTTCTTCTATTGTATCTTCTACATCTGAGATTCTGTCTTCCATCTCCTGTATTCTTTTGGTGATGCTTATGTCTGCAGTTCCTGTTCTCTTTCTTAGGTTTTCCATCCCCAGGATTGCCTCATATTAAGTTTTCTTTATTGTTCCTATTTCCCTTTTTAGGTCTGGGGCAGTTTTATCCATATCAGTCACCTGTTTAGTTGTATTTTCCTGTATTTCTTTATATTTATTTGCTTCTTCTTTTAATGCCTCTACCTGTTTGAATGTATTTTTCTGTATTTCCTTAAGGAATTTACTCATCTCCTCTTTAAAGGCCTCTATTATCTTTATAAGATTGGATTTAGGATCATCTTCTTATGCTTCAATTTTATTAGGATATCCAGGGTTTGTTGTAGAGTGATAGCTGGGTTCCAGTGGTGCCACATTGCCCAGGGTCTTGTTGATTGTGTTCTTATACTGTCCATTAGACATCTAGTTTTCCCTGGTGTTGGCTGAATGATCCATATGGCAGCAGTACTTCTTAGAAAGAGGCGGGAGAGCCTTGGGCCATACAACAGACAGATCCTACTCGTCAGGCTCTGTCAATTGGCAGACCTTATTCTGCAGGCTGTGTCCCAATCAGACCCAACTGGGATGGTAGGCAGATCCCATGACATTTACCCTATTGAACACCAAAAATAAATAAATCCATAAAATTTATGGTCATGGCTCTGGTCTTATAAAATATATTTAATTATGTTTCTGTGATATACATATTCTATGGCAGTAAACTGTGTGTATATGGCACAACTTTATATGAAAATTCTGATATATAGTCATAAAATAGGGATTTATATACATACATACACATATGGCTTTTCAAGACAGTGTTTCTTTCTGGCTGTCCTAGGACTTACTCTGTAAACCAAGCTGGCCTTGAACTCAGAGATTTATCTGCCTGTGCCTCCCACTTCTCAGCAATTCTGTTGTATCTTATGTGCCCTAAAATTTGAGATAAAAGTTTTATTAAGGGTCTAACCCTAGGGATAATTATAGATTTTTGAATTTCAAATTGCTGTAGGAATTATTAGGATAGCCAAGAAAGGTTAATGACCTCAATCTTCATAATTCTCAATATGAATAATGGATCTCAAAGTGTCTTAAAGTTTTATTGCTGTGAAGAGACACCATGACCAAGGTAACTCTTAAAAAACATTTAATTGGGGCTGGCTTACAGTTTCAGAGGTTCAGACTGTTATCATCATGGTGGGAAGAATGGCAGCACCTAGGCAGACATGGTGCTGGAGGAGCCAAGAGTTCTACATCATGATTTGAAAGTCAGGAGGAGACTGTCTTCTGCAGGCATCCAGAAGGGACTCACTTCTGCCATGGGTGGAGCTTGTGTATAGGACTTCAAAAGCCACAGTGACACATTTCCTTTAAAAATGCTACACCTCTTCCAATTAGGCCATAGCTCCTAATAGTGCTACTTCCCATGGGGCAAGAATATTCAAACTGCTACACAAAATAAAATCAAGATGATTATGTATCAACAGATGAGTGGAAGGCCTTGGTTATATACTCCTGTTGGTTCATGACTTCATGTTACTTAGAAATGGTGAACATTTTAGGAAACAGGGCTCATTAGAAAGTGCTTCAGTGACTGGGTGTTTAAAGTCTTGAGGAATTATGGGACCAAGCATCTTCCTCTTTGTTCTCTGGTTTGTAAGGTGGGCAATTTGCTGATGATGCACTCCTGCCATGACATCCTACCTTAACTAACAGAGACTTCTGCCATTAGACAGTTGTCCAGAACCCGCAGGACAGGTCACGGGGGTCCCAGAGTCACTTGAGGGAGAATGGAGGCAAGAGACATGGAAAAACGAGCAGCAAGTCAAGAATTCTGATCAAGCTATCAAATTTTATTTTTCTCACACAGGGTTATAAAGGGTAGCAAGCAGAAAATGAGTAGGGGGGAGTGGGTGAGGCATTAGAAGAATATGTTCTAACTTGTTCTTGAAACTCCAAGGAACCTAGCAACAGCTACAGAACATTGGGAGGGGGCAGACATTGTTTCAGGGGGGACCTGCTATGACTTGTTCCCAGGACCTAAGAAGGAAGTTGGCCATGGGTACAGGATATTGGCTACCTAAAAATGCAGGTGTATGTTGTGTTGCTATGCAACCCAACCGTAGGAGAGCTGTGTTTGTTCTGCAAGCATGTATCCTGTTTGTCTAGGGCTTGTAGCAGTAATTTTCCAATTTAGCAAATATGTAAGTCAAGTTAAGGGGCAATGAGTTACAAAGAGAGTGGCTCCTGGCATCTGCCCCTTCTCTATATAGAAATAAGTAGGGGGATGAGGCAGCCATCGGAGGATTGAATAGAAAAGGTCCCAAAAAGATGGAGTGGTGCCTGTCTTAGGAGTCGACCCAAATTTTTCGAATGCCAATTACCCATCATTGGAGATCCCTACCAGTCCCCAGGGATTCCTGTCTAGGTAGGTGTGGTTTTGGAAAGTTGCCTGTCTTTGGTGAACCACTCATCAGGGTAGTGAGCTACCATGGGTGCCTTGAATATGCAAAGGAACTCCTTCTGAATCCTGATCAAGCTGAATGCTGATCATCCCAACAGGGATGGCAAGGCAAAGATTTTTTTTTTTTCTGCCAGGATACACGATTGTGCCTTTTAGGCTGTTTTGTGACCATTTCGGAGGATAGTGTAGCCATCTCTCAATCTTCCATAGCCAGCGGATGATAATGTGCCTGAATGGGCTTGGCAACCAGGTTATCGACCTGTTGTTTGATTAGTGTTGTAAGTCGATTAAAAGCCCAGGGTTCAAAAGAGCATAACAACATCAGGCCCACAAAGGGTCCTAAAATGCTAGTAGTAAGTCATGGGGAGGTGGAAAACCAATTTTTGTACCAGCTTCCTGCCTGTTCTCTTTCTCTCTTTCGCTTTTCTAATCCTTCTCTGGCTATCTTCATACTATCTCTAACTACCCCTGTTTTGCTAGTATAGAAGCAGCACTCTTCCTTTGATGGTGCACAGAGGCCTCCTTGTTAGAGAAAGAGGAGGTCAAGTCCTTGTCTGTTTTGGAGGACTACTTCAGCCAGGGAATTGATGGAATCAGAGAGATCATCCATCCCTTGTCGGAGACGCTGGACATCTTGGTCAATGGTGGCACATAGTTCAGTATACCTGGAGTTGGAGAGAACGAGGGAGGAGATGCCCGTCCCCACTCCCATGGCCCCTAGGCCAAGAAGGACAGAGATAGTAATGGCAGAGATAGGTTCTCTGTGGGAGAGACTCAACAAAGTGGAGTCATCTGTAGACTGATCCCACAAGTGAAAGAAATCTACAGATTGATAGTAAATTAAGAGGGGTACCATCTTAATGAGGATGCAAAATTCAGGCATCCTGTCAATAGTTCTGAGAAAAAGACATGGTGTGAGGCCATCAATACAGGCCCACCAAGTATTGTTGGGGGGAAGTAGAAAGGTATGGACAAGAGAAGGGGTCAGAGTTTCATTGCATAAATGAACATATTCAGGAGGGATGCCTGCCTGGTTGATAATTATACAGAGACCCAGGCCAGACACTTGGGTCAGGGAGAGGCCTGACCAGGAGGCATATTGCCACAGGCAGTGGTGGGAGTCATTAGTATAGAAGAGGTTGCCAGGGATAGTGATTCCTTCATAAAAAGGAGGTTGGGAATGATAACATAGCCAGCAATCTTGTACAATATCAGGCGAGGTCTCATTTAAGGTTAAAAAGGTTTGATTAACAAGAGAGAGGACAAGAATTGTACTAGATAATGGTTGTTGGGGGGGGCAGGGTAAGGCCAGCACTGTAGTGGGTGGCTGGAGTGTAAAGCTTGATGGATGTGAAACAGTTTTAAAGATAGGGATATGTGTGTCTTCCCGATCAGCGGCCAGAGGGGGGATAGGCCGTGGAACTAGCACTGAATTAGGTCCTATTGGGACTGGTTGGGAATGAAAAATGGGTTCTTTGAGTAGCTTAATAGTAAAGGTAATGCCTTTGTCTGTACTGGACTGATAGTGGCAGAGTCCCCATTCGTAACCTTTTTGCCAATTAGTGGCTGACTTTCCTGTAGCAGTAAGTTTGATCTGTAGGGGGACACACCACCCTCTCCTGGAGCTGTTGGAAGCTTTGCAGGACTCATCAAACAGTAGGGTACTAGCCGGGGGTGTAAAGTTACGTTTTACCTGGATATAATCCCATGAAGAGGTGGATTTCCAATAAGCATCTCTTGTGGTTTCACAGCCCTAGGAGGCACAAAAATGGTCTGATTTACCTCCACATTTGTTTAGCAGGGAGCGATCACAGTGGAGCCCAGGGCAAACATAAAACTCAGTACCTTTCAGAAGGGTGCATCCTACTGACTTACTACACCCAGGCTTCACAGAGTGGTGGACAGAAATAAAAAAGATTTGCATTCCTATATGGCCGGCCATGGGGGTGGGCAAGCTGGCCATGGGGTGGGCAAATCATTTTCTGGGGTGGAGTTGAGCCCTAGAAGGTATTCAACTCCCCAAGGGTCTCTAGCCCCAAGCACTAGCTTGCAAAGATCAGGAGTTAGAACTTCAGGCCACCAAACCTTATTGGATAATTTAGAGGTGGACCAGACAGGGTCTTTTCCCTCTGAGAGGACCACCCAGGTGAAATTCCAGGCCATGTGCCTGAGAGATGTTCCTGATGGATGTTTATGGGGGAGCTTGCTGGTGGCCAATGGGGTGTTCCGCCACTGTAGGGTCAGACATGCCAAGAGCATCAGGATTTGTGTTGTAGCAGCATCTGAAAGAGAAGGAGAGTGAGTCTCAGGGGGAGTCCGGTGCTCCACTCTGGACAAGGGGTTAACTTGTTTTACAAGTCATTCTGGTAGCCATCTAGGTTGGAAGTTCTCTTGATCATAAATGCACGCTGAGCCATGTCCCCAGATGAGTACAGGGTCTGGCCCTTTCCACTTATAAGTAAGAGGATCTTTCCAGAGAGCTGAGGCATGAGAATGCTCAGAGCTGGAATGCCAATGACGATCAGTAGCCGAACAGCTCTCATTATCTAATTTCAAAAAGTTAAGGACAAATAAAGCATGAGCAAGCCTATTGCAGGGTGAGGGGACCATAAAGGTCTCTGTGGAGGCTGAAAGGTGCTGAAGCATATTTTTTAGATTCAGTTGTGCTTGTTCGACAATTCCCTGACCCTGAGGGTTGTAGGGAATGCCAGTAACATGCTTAATACCAAGGAGTGAGCAGAACTTCTGGAACTTAGCCCCAGTAGCCTGGGCCATTGTCTGTTTTAAAAACTTGAGGTTTCCCCATAATAGCCATACAGTGAATAGAATGAGTAATAACATCTTTAGAAGCTTCACCTGATAGGGGAGAGGCAAAAAGGAGACCACTGAAGGTATCAATTGTAACATGAACAAATGTAGACTTTCCAAATGGAGGGAAGTGGGTCATGTCCATCTGCCAACATTCATTTGGAAGCAGACCTCTTGGGTTGACTCCCAGATGAGGAGTGGGGAGTAGAGAAACATAGGCTGGGCAATCTTTGACTATGGACCAAGCTTTTTCCCTAGAGATTTTAAACATCTGCCTCAAAGTGGAGGCTTTGAGGTGATGAAGGGTATGTTCCTGTTGGGCCCTGATCAGGGGCGTGGACAAAACTGCAGAGACAAGGCAGGTAGCTTCATCTGTTTTAGCATTACCTTCTGAGAGGGGGCCCTTTAGGCCTGTATGTGCTCTCAGATGGCCCACAGAAAAGGGGGCAGTCCTCTTAAGAATGAGTGGTTGAATTTTTGTGAACAAGTGGGAAGCCGTGGAGGCGGTCCGAATGTATGGGACTGTCTCGAGTAAGGGAATGGAATTGGCTACATAGGCACTGTCTGTATATAGGTTAAAGGGGGAGGAGCATAACCTTTCTAAAACCTGCTGAACAGCAGACAGTTCAACTAGCTGTGCAGAGGAATATGGGGAGTGGGATACAAAGCTTCATCTTGTAAGACATAAGCAGCACGGCCATCTGAAGAGCCATCAATAAAGACTGTAACTCCCTCCTTCAAAGGTTGTTTGGAGGTAACTCTGAGAAACAAAAAAGGGTGGACTCTAGCAAACTGTATAAGGGGGTCATTTGGGAAATGATTATTGATGACACCAGCAAAGGCAGCACAGGCAATGGCCCAATCATTATCAGTCTGAAGAAGCCACTTAACTTGATCTGACATATAGGGGACAATAAGAATGTCAGGATCTTTGCCAAAGTATTGTCCGGACTAATTTTCTACCTTTTAAAAGTAGGCTTGCAGACAAGGAGTAATAGGTGGCTAATACTTTTCAAGGTTTAGAGTGGAGGGGGACCCACAGTAGGGGGTGCCCCAAGCCCTCTCCCGAGGCTCTCTGCCAAAAGATGCCGAGGGGAGAATTTGAAGTGGCACACACAATACAATAAAGGGGAGAATTTGAGTCAAACTAAAACGTGGTCTGGGAGGATATAGCCTGGCCAATCTGTTGAAGGGCTTTCTCAGCTTGTGAACTGAGTGAGTGGGAGGAGAGTAGATGGGTATCCCCTGTCAGCAAATCATATAAAGGAAGCAGAACATCAGGGGGAATTCTTAGGTAAGGGCTTAGGAACTGTAGATCACCCAGGAGTTGTTGTAAGTCATGTAGAGTTTTTAAGGATCTCAAATGAAACTCTAACCTAGGGGAGAAAACTTTGTTCTGGGAGAGTTGAAAACCCAGGTAAGAATAGGGGGGTCTAGGCTGAATCTTATTGGGTGCGATTTTTAAGCCACGGAAAGAAAGAGTCACATGTAACTGCTTAAATCATTGTAGAGCATGTTCCTCAGTAGGGACAGCAAGGAGAATGTCATCCATATAATGTACAATGTAAGCCTGAGGCCAGTCTTTCTGGACAGGGAGAATGGCCTGGGCCACAAACTTTCGTGCCAGGGTGGGACTGTTAGCCATCCCTTGTGGAAGGACTCGCCATTGGAATTGATCCATGGGTCCCTGGAAGTTAATCTGTGGGAGGCTAAAGGCAAAATGAGGACAATCACTGGGGTGTAGGGGGATTGTGAAGAAGCAAACTTTTAAATTAATAACAATTTTGAAAAGGTCTTTGGGTATGGCTGAGGGAGTGGGGGGTCCTGGCTACAAGGCTCCCATAGGGACTATCACCTTATTTCCTGCCCCGAGGTCCTGCAAGAGCCTCCATTTAGATTTTTTTTCTTGATAACAAAAATAGGTGTATTCCAGGGCGAGGAAGATGTGACCTGCGACAAGTTGCTCCTGCACTAGCTCTCGAGCCGCTGTCAATTTTTCTTGAGTTAGGGGCCACTGATCAACCCACACAGGCGTGGAATCTTTCCAGTGGATTTTATCGGCATGGGTGAGGGGCACAGGCATGCCAGTGACCACTATGGAAAACCCTGACTTGGGAAGCCCAGTCCTTGTTAATCGGTTTTCTTTTAGACTTGTATTGGGTGTCAGATACCCTGGGCCTCCCTGCCCAGTCCCTGTCCAGGGAAGAATCCCTGCAACAGCATCTGTCTAGTGACTGCTTCATTAGGGCTGCACATAATAACACTCATCTGGGACAAAATGTCTCTACCCCAAAGGTTAACAGGGAGGTCAGCAATAACAAAGGGGGTGACTGTCCCTGAGTTGCCTTCTTGGTCTGTCTAGACAAGCACGGTTGCACTGATCTGTGGGTCCTTAGAGTGGCCTATGCCCTGAAGGTGAGTAGCAGAAACAGTTAACGGCCAGTTTTTTGGCCAATGCTTTGAGGATATGACAGTAGTGTCAGCCCCAGAGTCAAGCAGGCCTGTAAAGGTCTTGCCATCAAGCTTTTGAGCATGGGGCGAGAGGGGGTTATCTTATGAGCCCAAAAAGCATCTGCTATTCCCACCTCTCCCTGAACTCTCTGTATCTTACTTATTGCGTTGTTGAGGGGGATTTGTGGTAGGAGGAGAAATCGGGCTATGGGTTGTCCTGGAGAAATAGACATGAGCCCATCTAGAACCCATGCCAGGATCACAATCTCACCGTCATGAGCTGCATCTACAGAGGTAGGGATGACCTGAAATCCTCCCTTAGAGACGGAAGCTCACCCTATGACTAATCAAAAAGTCCCTGGGGGCAAGGGGTCCCTTGTCCCTGTAGGAAGCACACAGATCCTATCCTCAGATTTTAATACTGTGCTGGAGACAGCACAGAGGTCCAGGTCAGCGCTGCCTGTGATTGTTCGTTGTAATTGTGAGACTGTACAGGGTCATTAGGGGAGGGGGTCATTGCTGACTATTGTGGGACAAACCCTATTGCCCCGGGGTTGGTCCTGCGAGAGGGGGCCAGAGGCTGCCCCCGGGAGGAGTTTCCTGACAGTCCGGGAGGAAGGGGCCGACCAAGATTGTCAGTTCTGGAGCGGCACTCATTCTGTTAATGACAGCCACAGCAGCAGCGTGGGCAAAGGGTTGTTGGAGGTTTCCATACCTGAGCAGATGGACCCGTAGGCGGGGTGGGGGCTAAGGGGGAACGGTCTGGGAGGGGAGTTTGAGGCAGGGGATCCCGAGGGGCCCTGGGATAGGGGCATTCTCGTTGGAAATGTCCAACGAGACATTTACAGTTAAAACAAGTCTTTGTTTGAGAACGGATACCTGGGCTGGAGAGATGGCTCAGTGGTTAAGAACACTGACTGTTCTTCCGGAGTTCCTGAGTTCAATTCCCAGCAACCACATGGTGGCTCACAACCATCTGTAATGGGGATCTGATGCCTTCTTCTGGTATGTCTGAAGAGAGCAATGGTGAATACATAAAATAAATAAATAAATCTTTAAAAAACAAAAACTATATATATAAAAAAAGAGAGAACAGATACCTGCCTTCTGGAGCACTGCACTAATAGCTAGACCAATGGCTGGCTAGATCCGACGCCTGCGCACAAGCGAACGTACTCTGCCAGGGACTTGAGGCGGTGATGTTTCAGACTGTCTTGGCAAGCTGGGTTTGCGTTCTCAAACGTAAGTTGTTTAAGAAACGGATTATCAGGGTCTTGGGGGCCAAAAATGCACTCAGCCGTTTCGATGAGGCAGCTAACAAAGGAATTGTAAGGCTTATCGGGCCCCTGGAGAATTTTAGTTACTGCGGTGGAAGATCCTGCTTTTGGAGGCAATTTTCTCCAGGCTGTAAGACAAACCTGGCGAACCTATGCCAAAAGTCCTAGGGGGAATTTCATCTGAGCCTCCAGCATATTAAAAGGAGGGTCACCCAGGATTTTCTTAGCTGTCCAAGATTTGCTCTCGGGACTTGAGTGGTTTTTGATTTCAATTTCTCTGGCCATCTTAGCAGCCTCTGACTTCCAAGACACAAACTCTCCTCCTGAAAGGGTGGCTCACGTGACTTTTATGAACTCTC
Source organism: Tokudaia tokunoshimensis (assembly GCA_036184795.1). Classification (NCBI taxonomy): domain Eukaryota; kingdom Metazoa; phylum Chordata; class Mammalia; order Rodentia; family Muridae; genus Tokudaia; species Tokudaia tokunoshimensis. Next base: position 6,776,127 of record BTHU01000016.1, read on the forward strand.
TTGGCATGAGCCAGCCTTCAAGTGAACAATTCCAAGAGGGTCAGGGTAAAGGGAGCAGTCGGTCCATACGTGGCTACCACTGCTTTGAGTTTCTCAAGAATTTTAAAATCAAGGGGTTTATAAGTGTATTTTGGGGTCTGTCCTGGAGTCCCTGTGTCATGGTCTCTCTCAGGACTCTGACTCTCTGGGCTGAGGTCCCTCTCTAAATCTGAGGTTTCATCTGGGCTTTCCTCTGCGTCCTCAGGACTTTTCTCCAGGTCCTCAGCATCTTCCCCATGGGAATTTCTGGGGACCGTGGTCCCGCTACATAAGGCGAGTGGAAAAGTCAGGACAGGGCATTTACTACCAGCCTTAGGCATAGGAGGCAGTCCGCATTTTGATTGAAAATTTATGGCCAGATCCACGATTTCCTCCTCTAAATCCTGTAGAACTCTGAGGAGGGCTACCTGTTCTCTGAGATCCTGTACCAACTTGAGCAGGAAGGAAACCTCCTCGGTGGTGCCCCTGCAAGCCCATATGGTGGAATGAACTGAGGAATTGGAATGGGGGGGCAGGGCTGAGCAAGCAGGGGGAGCATGGAGTCGGTAAGGGGAGGAGCCGAAGCAAGGCCAGTTGTGGTGATAATGGGCCTGGGAAGATTGTGATCGTGATCTGACTCATAGTACACAGCTTCCTTCTCAAGAGCAGCCTTCTCCCTGGGAGATAGAATTTCATCTAAGTCCTGTATGGTGGGATAGAGTCTCCGCCCATGTGGGGTCTTAGATGTTGGAGTGGGAGGTTCCTGTTTAGTCCCTTCCTCCATCTCGATAATCACAGAGGCCGGAGGGGAAGTGAGATGAGGGGAGGGAGCGAGCCGGGAAGAGTGCTCCTTTAATGAGCATTCTCTCTCAGAAACTAAGTCTAGAAGATCAGGCCACTGTAGGGATGAAGGAATAATGTCATTAATCAGAGACCAGTAGTTAAATGCAGTCACAGGGATTTTCTCAGGGCCAAATGTATGATAGTAATCTTTAAAACAGTCACCGACCCTTACCCATGTTCTCATATCTATCATTCCCTCCTCTGGAAACCAAGAACGGATCTGTCCAACAAGGTCTAAGAAGCATCTTAAATCTTTTTTCTTAACCCGAGTTCCCCGTGTCTTGAGAGACTCTTTTAGCCCCGAAATAAACAGGACTTGTTGGGAAAGTGCTTGTCCCATGTCTTACCACTTTTTTTCCACAAGAATTGCTCCATAATGTTTTTTCATCTGGCTGAACTTCAGCGAGTAACCCAATGCAATTCGACCTTCTGCTCCTAGAGTTGTATCTGAAGGGCCCTTCTTCAATGATGCACAGTGTTCTCTCCCAGACGACTCCACAGGGGCTCCCTTAGTGGTCTCCAGTAGTCCCGAACCCACAGGACAGGTCACGGGGATCCCAGAGTCACCTGAGGAAGAATGGAGGCAAGAGACATGGAAAAACGAGCAAGTCAAGAATCTTGATCAAACTGCTAAATTTTATTTTTCTCACATGGCGCTATAAAGGGTAGCAAGCCGGAAATGGGGAGAAGGGAGTGGGTGAGGCATTAGAAGAATATGTTCTAACTTGTTCTTGAAGCTCCAAGGGACCTAGCAACAGCTACAGAACACTGGGAGTGGGCAGACGTTGTTTCAGGGGGACCTGCTATGACTTGTTCCCAGGACCTAAGAAGGAAGTTGGACATGGGTACAGGATATTGGCTACCTAAAAATGCAGGTGTATGTTGTGTTGCTATGCAACCCAACCATAGGAGAGCTGTGTTTGTTCTGCAAGCATGTATCCTGTTTGGCTAAGGCTTGAAGCAGTAATTTTCCAATTTAGCAAATATGTAAGTCAAGGTAAGGGGCTATGAGTTGCAAAGAGAGTGGCTCCTGGCATTAGACCACTCAACCATGGGCCAAACCTGCAAATTTATAATGCAAAAAAATTTGTAAGTTAATAATATAAGGCATTTTATTATGGAGATTCATGTATTAAATTCAGTAGTGATTAACTCTGAGTTATGAATAATGTACCTGTGCCACATTAAGTAGAGATATACAAGCATTTTCCCTTGGAGTCATTTAACAAAGAGAGTTCAGACTTGAGTCCTCTACTTCTTGCTCCCAGTGTCTTCTTTCCTCTGTCGGTTATAGGAGTCTGAATATTACCTTCCCTGTGTCTGTCCTTAACATAAGTCTTTGTTCTCTATTTATTGAACAGCATAGAAAGCATCTTATGGGAAGGAAGAAGGGATTCTCTACAGAAATCCCTAACAGAGTTTTATAAGGGATTAAGTCACTATCTCCAATTGATCCCAACTGACCGATATAACAAGCAATATTACAAACGTCATGGTTTAATCAGTCAATATCTAAATGTTGTGTCCAATACTTATAGTGGAATTTCATTTTAGAAAGTTGTTTTTAGCCTCTGCCTTTGCTGCTTTCAGCAAATGATACAAATTCATTGTTCTGGGTCAGAGACATGGAAGGGCATTTAATTTAATTAATGGTTCTTTTATGTTGTAAAAGTTGATTACAAAGTAAATCCGAGGCAACTAAGGTTGACTGTTACATCCTTCTCTCAAAAGCAGGTTGACTGAACAGGCTAAGTCCACAGTAGTATATCAATCTTCCTTCTAAAGTCACCTCAAGGTGTATTATTACCTCTAGCTTTGAGGTCCAGCAAAAGTTCCAGTCTCTTAGGATATAAGAGATGTTTTTATCATAACACATCATCATATAGAGAGTTGAATACCACGGTCCTCATTTAGAGAACATCTTTAGTGGCTGAGGTAAGAATGTGCTACAATGTCACTGACCCACACTCTCTCATGCCTGCTTAGGTGACAAGAGTTCCCCAGGCTTCACAGAATGCAGTGAACATCAATGCTGATAAAGTTATGTATCTACAGGGATGTGGAGATATGATCTGCTGGGACTGAGAGAAACTTATGTAGCAAGGCTATGAAAATTTGATTTAAGTAGTAACTCAACTTCTAAACTGGAGGTTTTATTCTTTGCTAACTAACAATCCATACATGTCCTTGGCTTTTCTTTAGGATTATATACAAACAAGGAGACATTTCTACCTATGAATTGAACTTCTGGATGTTGTATTTTTCTCTGAGTTCTGCAGCTGAGACTAGTGGGTAAACAGGAACACAGAGAAAATGGCATCAATAACTATCGATGATGAGTCCGGTTGCCAACTCCCAATAATCCCCAAAGCTCTACAAATAACACCTATAATATAAAGCCAGAGGCTTGAAGAGTAGTTCATTACTGCAATCATTGGTATAGATCAAAGGGGGTGTCACAAAGCCACTAGGACAAGACAGAAGAAGAAATTTTAGTTACTATTTCCCGATGTCAATGGAGTCTCCAGTGCAGCAGTGTGGACACTTGGTACCTTACTGCGACACAGCCCTCTGTATAGTATTCATGGTGATCAGGCATTCAGACACAAGTTGCTTCTGAATTGATATCAATTAGTGAATAGTGTGTCTTTTTGTAACAGCATATCAATTATTGTCAAATACAACTTTTAACAAATAATACACAAACTAAAAAACATTATTTTACAAAACACATTTTTTATACTTTATTTCACAGATCTATTTATCATTAGAATGACTTGCTATATATTTCAGCAGAGAACTATTTGATTTAATACCTACTGAGCACTTGTGATTTGGGAATGTATTAAATAATACAATTTATTAACTTACTGTAGATTGTGCTCTCAGCCTACAGAACATTCACACTCAACATGGAGTACATTGCATCGTATCATGCTTAAAATAGATGACTGGGTCACTTTCACATTGGAAATACACAACCACCGTTCTGAGTTCCCCCAAATACCCACCACCCCTAACTCTTTCATAAACCCTTAGATCTCCCCCAAGAAAGTGGAACTGAAGAAGTAACATCAGGGGTGCTGGGAATGGTGTTGATGCTACTGGGTTTGGATCAGAGTGATGCGATGCTGAGAGATAAAGCCCTGGGCACCTGATATTTGGACTGTGGAAGAGTATAGGAGACAGTTTTATGTTAAATGTTTATAAGGTTCAAGTTCCCTTTAATTTATATGAAGCAAAACTAAATAGGACAACACTTGCCATCATATCCTCTCCTTAAATCCTCTTTCACACATCCAGACTTAATAGTACATAAGATTTAAGACTCATTTAAGATTACCAAGAAAGAAAAGTCTCAGAAACAAAACACAAAAATCTCCTGTGTTTCTATAATCTGTAGATGGGACTCTAAAAAAATCAGACATGCATTCTGGCCTGTTTCATACATGACGTCCATTCCTGGGTTATTTTTAGAAACATATCTATTCAGAACTTATCTCCTTTTTTCTATATAGAAATATAAAGGGAACTTAAATCCAGTGTGTAAGTTCTCCTCCAAGCCTGTTCTCACCCTTAGCGACTTGCGCAGGGAGGCTTGTTGTCGCGTAATTAAGCATAATTCTGAACAAGCGAATTCTTCAGCAGTTGATCCTATTTGCACATTTAGACTTATTTGGCTGCATACTCTGTGGGCAAATTTTCTATTTCTGTTGAATTAATTTAATAATTCCACTGCTTGAAATAGCCCTGGATGTAGAAAAATGTCAATAATTTTCAAAAATGTCACTTCCCCTATGTAGAAGAAATGACATTTTGTTTTTTCCTTGAAAATATATAAAGATTTTGTATTGAAATATTCCATATAAATACTTAGAAATCTGCCCATTCCTCCATAGGCAGAGATGATTAATCTTCATCTTCAAATGGGCCTATGCCCTTACCTAAAACAGAATAGGAATGTTTCAGGTCCTGAAGATGTTTGAAGGCTTGCTCTGACTTCCATGTCCATGATAAATAAAATCTTACTAGAAGAAAAGTTTTATCTTTAGAACTTCTTTTCTCTTAAAATACAAAAGTTTAGGTTCGTTGAAGGACATGAAAGTTTCTAATTCCTAAAAGAAGACCCTATTTTGAATTCCAAACAAGAAAGCATGTTGCTATATCCCACGGAAACTTGGCATTTAAGAAATTATCAGTAAAGAACTTAACATTTATCTCTGTGCAAAGACCTTTGAGATCCAAAGAAGTTATTGCTCAGGTCAGACACAAACTCTAGCCAAACCAGCTCCCAAACATACAAGTCTCAGAAGTAACTTGTAATCGAAACAGGAAATCAAATCAAATCAAACTCTTGACACCTAGCACAGCTCCATTTTAATCACACAAGGCATGAACCTTGCAGTGAGTTACACAGACTCTAAGATAAGCTTTCATTTTTCCTGACATCTTCAGACCCCACAACCTAACACACTGGGAGGAAGGATGGACTGCCGCTGCATGCGCACATGCTAAGGGAGGGCGAAGAGGAAGAAACAAAATGTAGACCATTCTCATCCAAGTATTCACAGCGAATAGCACAGCTATATATATATAATCAACATAGTATCCCCTTTTGTCTTTTCCACTACCCTGTGTTAAGCATCATTCTGTGGGCTCCAGGCTCCATTGTATTAAAGTTCATATAGAGAAAACATGTTAGCAGGCTCCAGAAAGTACTAAAGCTTTGAGTAGGGTTGAAGCCCAAGTCCTTCAAAGCAGTTTTCATCACGATTTTGTCATAAGAAAAATAAGACACCCTTTTCTACACCTGGTGTTAGGAACTTTGCATATGGTGTTTCATTTCACACACACACACACACACACACACACACACACACATACACACACACACGTTGGGAGGTGAACTATGCACAGACAGCCTGGTCCCCGTCGGCACTGACCTTGAACCTCAGCGATTCAGAAGGTGACTTCCACCTGCGTGGGACAGGAGTTCAGTTCACACCCCCTGGGCCCCTGGCTCCTGTCACAGTTATAGGCCCCACAGCCCTCCCCCACCAGGAGAGGTGTGTGACTATCAGTCACATAGGATCAGCACCAAGCCTTCCCACATGCAAATAAAGTTTCCCCAAGCTCTCAGTCCAAGCCAATGAGAAGTACCTGCTATCAAACCCTGAATCACCACAAAACTGTATAAAAATCCTATCCAGGGAATAAATTGTGTGCGAGAACTACTCCGTCTTACAAGAGCTTCTGTCATAAGAGCTGTAACACTTGGGAAGAGGTCTGCTTTCCTGAAACACCACCCGTGGCTCTGCTGCGCTCCTCCCTGGCTAGTTGGCCTCTTGTCGGTCTAGCCTGACCCAACTCAACACAGGGCACAGGGCCTTGCAGGTAACCAAGATGGTGGTGAAGATGGAGGTGGAACCATCTGCAGTGGTGGAAGCAACTTCCCTCCCTGCTTTCACCCTCTTCCCTCTGCCAGAACTCTTGCATCCAGCTGGGCCAGAGACCTCTGTGGAAAGTCTCTGGTACAGAGTCACACACACATACACACACACACACACACACACACACACACACACACACACCATGTCCCAGCATCCTTCTTCCCCACCTGATTGGAAGTTTAAAATTTTATGTTAAAGACCTGGAGAGATAGTTCAGCAGGTAAGAAAAAACATGAATAGCTCACACCAGGAGATCTGCTATCCTCTTCTGGCCTCCTTGGGCATCAAAGACATGCTTGATGCATAGACTTACATGCAGTCAAAACTACTCATATACACAAAGCAATCAAGCAAGCAAACAAATGAGCAAATATGGGATAAATAAATATTAGGTTTATATTGAAAGCCCTCTGAAGTCCCAGCTACATGGAAGGTCAGGGAGAAAGGGACTATTGAGCCTCATCCAGGAGTTCAAGGTCTGGATGACACTGAAAGACACTTTCCAATGGGGGACAGGAGAGGAAGAGTTAGAGAGGCAGAGAGATAAGAGACTGAGCAAATAGCTCTTGTGTGATGATTAATATAATCAAATAAAAGGAGAAGCATTTTCTACCAAGAAGCTACAATCAGGATGAACAGAAAGATTATTAAGAGATAAAAGACAAACACCAGTCTTGAGGTGCTGGATCAAATGTAGTAGGACCAACCCTAGCCCAGAAAACATTCTTTCTACCACATATGGGATATGTGTTGAACATTCTCACTTAATATTGAAAGGACAGGATTACCCCAGCAGGCATGAAGATTTGGGGAACATCCAGACATGTGGGCTCAAAAGAAAGACATTCAGTTGATAAAATTTGACAAAAATTTGACATGGACCCTTCTGTCCATCAGAAGCCTTATAATATGTACTTGTGATTCACTAGGTTTTTTTTTTTTGACAAAAGTGTTTTCTGCTAATAAACTAAATTAAGATTAACTCAAGAAGTCTCACAGAAAATTCAGAATAACACATTTTAATTAGAAGATAGGATCATAAATGTGACATTCTTTACAGTAGCCAATTTGCAGGGAAAGTGTGGCATAACATGATCACAACATGAACTATGGAGGTCAGCCTGCTCCTGTCCCAAACAGCATAATGCCATGATCCCAGGCTAAGTTTGCCTCCCAGTTTAACAAGAAACCAGGGAATATGAGCTAGCTAGCCAGGAGCTCACATCTCAACAGGACAAGAAGCCCATAGGAAGATAGGAACTGAGGAGATATGCTGTCTTTTTATGCCATCAGAGAATGGCATAGGATGGCAAAACATGGAATAGTGGAGTATTCAAAATCCCACCCAGAGGAAAGGTAAAAAGGAACTGGTAGACCAAAAGACAAAGTAGGTTTCTGCAAGGTATTAGTTTCCTTGGTCCTCCCGCCTGTCTACTGACCCAGCCTTCTCCACAGCTCAACTCACCTCATTATTTTTGAGGCCAAACTAATTATATTGGCCACATATACCTTAAGTTCCTACGTCACCAGCCAATGGGAAATAGATTAAGGGAACTGAATGAATTCAGGATCCCTCTCTGACATAGCCAAGAAGGTCTCTGCACCTTGATTGCAAACAATGTCTGTTAGGTGTCTATCAGATCTTATGTTCCATTTCTACAACAGGACTGGACTGAGGAGATCAAAATGGCTGCTGTGTGGCCATGGAGTGTCTGCAGAGAGTTCCTAGCATTCCCATTTCACCAGATTTCAATCATGCTAACACACTTTATCCAAAGAAAACAATTGATTTCATAAATATGTGTATGGTATATACAATGTATATGATTATATATGATTGTATATGTATATATGACTATATATATATATCACTTGTTCTCTGTTCCTAGCCTCTGATATATATATAATATATATATTACATATCACATATCACATATCATATATCATATATTATATATTCAAAGGCTAAGAACTCACAAAAGACAAATGATCAAAAAATATAACAAAACTGCAACTATATATCCCTTTCAGTTAATATATATATATATATGTTGGACCAACATGTTTCAGTCCCCAACTTAAAAATATGTAGCATGCTTCCTATACTAGAAACTGAAATGATTAGGGTAACTACACACAATATTGGTATTTCTGGAAGTTTTATTCAGTACTGTGATTTTGTATGGTTATTTCAAAACACCACAAGCTTAAGCCATATAGCTTTGAAAACAAAGCCCTGCCTGACCATGCTCATTTATACACGATTAAATGTTACAACATTAACAGGGAACTATAATGAAATAAGGAAGATTTAAATTTTCCTATGGTGTTACTTTTCATTTTCAGAGCTTTGGTGGGGCCTGTCATTTACTTAACATTTTAAAGGTTTAAAAACATTTTAGTATCCTTATCACAAATGACTAAAATGTGAACATTGATGGAGATATTCCAACAGAGGGTCTTCCCAATCACCTAAGTTTTGTTTTTAAATGCTATTTGCAATGTATTTACGTGCATTCTGTGGTGTTAACCATGTATGAGAAATTACAGCCTAATGGGTAGGCTGATCTCACCAGATCACTGCTGATGGTCAAATAACACATCCAAGGTGAAGGTGATTTAGTCGGCACCCACCAGCTGGCTCTTCTAGGAAGTTGGTCAGCCACCACCATCTTTATAAGGTCTGTAATAGGTTTAGGCGATAAGTAGCATACCTGTACTGGGTTGGGGAGGTCGGGTTAGTAACCAGACAGCATTTAGGCAGTTCTGCGACTGCCCAGGGACAGCACCGGATGTTTTTTCCAAGCAGCAGAGTAGAAATGTGCAGTCATGGGGCTTTACTACAATACTGTGTCCCTGTTATTTAAAAGTTGTATTTAATTTTATAAGAGCTTTCCTCCTGTGTTTTTGTGCATGTGTGTTTATTATGTGTGTGCACTGCCCGAGAAGGCCAGGTGATGGCATCACATCCAGAGAAACTAGAGTCATACAAGGTTGTAAGAGACCATTTAGGTGCTAGGAATCTAACTCATCCGCTGCAAGGGCAGCAAGCGCTGTTAACTGCTGAGCCATTTTTCCAGTCCCTCTTTAACATTTTTAAACTATACACAAACATTTCATTTATCAAAGAACAAAACTGGCTTGCATAGATAGCCCAGCGTTTCCTTGTTTGACATAATCTTATGTGCTGTTTATTCTAGCCATTAATCATAAGGTGCTCTACATTTCATACCTTGAGCTAAGTTAGAACATCAGCTCTAGGGTTAAAAGGGGGGGGCAGCTTAAAGAAAGAAACAAAACAAGCATGGTAAGGGGAAGAACGAGAGGACGGGGTAAATGACCACTTATGAAATGTCAGTTTCCATTTTAAAAATGAATTAACCATCAAGCACTTTGCCATCAAGGAACCTGGTCTGAAGGGAAATTTTTCCATTCATTCCACAGGACAAGAATTCATGTGATGAGAAAGGACATCTTTCCTACATTAAGCAGATGACCAACGTCACTCTGGCACCAGAAGTCTCTGCATGTGTGTGCAAACAGCAAGGCACTGTAAAAATGTAGTGATTTACTGAGGCTTAGCCATGCTTAACAGTCTGCAGAAAGCTTTAATCTTTTGCATCGGTTTGGAATTAATAAACTGGGCCGAGTTCCCTTTCCACAGCATATGCAAAGAGAGAGATACAACCTTCCTGTCCCAGCTCTGCTAACTCTACAGACACAGTCACTGGCAAGGGGAATTGTGAGTAGTGACTGCTTGATTGACTGGAGGCTTGTATTAACTGGGAAGCTTGTAAATGGATTGTTTGGTTTTATTCTCTAATCCTTGAGCCATTTCATTCACGAATATGCTGTTAATTCCAGAAAACCAAGTTTTACTCTTAAGAGCTGAAATATCACAAAATCAGAAGGGCTGTGTCTGGCAGCCTTTGTCTCTCTCTCCAACACAGACTATGAAAGCTGATATACAGTCCTGTGGTTGAGGACTTAGGAAAATGGCACACCTCCAGTATTTTTCTTCCTGGTTCAATTGCTTATGCATTGGTATCTTTGTGTCAGAAAACCTTTCATCGTCATGGAAAGTCTTTTTCCTAAAATGTAGTATTTATAACCAGCATGTTGTTTACAATTTAGAAAATCCCTTGGAATCATTTCATACATTTGAAAGAAAAAAAATGCCATTTTTTTCAAAATTTCCAAGAAAAAAAATAATAATAAAGGAGATGGGGGAGGGAGAGAAAGAAAGACTCTAGGGCTATAAATAGTTACCCAGGAGTCAGTATGCAAAGAAACAGAGGGGGTAAGATACAAATACAAAGTCAAAAATTGATTCTGGGATGGGTATAATGAATTAACAAGAGAAAGAAGAGCAGCTAAGCCAAGGAGCCTCCTCCACACAGGAGAGACTCTTGCCAATGAATTCTGTAAGAGCCTCTACAGCAAGAATGAAGAATTAAATGCCCACCAGGAATCAGATACAAGGAAATCACTTGTTTTTCAATGTTAAAAGAGAGAAAGAAGGAAAAAAAGAAACAAAGAATCAAAGAATGAGAGAAAGAAGCAAAGAAAGAAAGAAAGAAATGAACAGAGAGAGAGAGAGAGAATAGCAGGTTTCATGCTCACATACACACTCTATACAGTGCCAATTGTGTTTAAATGCTCCTCTCAAATCAAAACCATGCCTGCTTGGACTCCACAGATCAAACAAAACTGTTGGGAGATAACTGTGTCCTAATCTATCAGTAATCAACTCATAGGTATTTGGGAACATGAACTTAGTGTCCTATAGAATAATCTTCCCTAATATCTCAGGTTCCAAGGATCGCAGATTAGACAATTCCCATTTTAAAGAAGAGAACCTGGAGCCAAGACTTGTGCTCCGCATCTGATTTTTCTAATAGGAGAGTCCTCTCTCCTCTTCTGCTCTTTCCTTAAAACCAAATACAGATAGCTATCCTGAGACTTAGGCACTACTGCATTTCTGTCATGGGCACTTTGCTCTGAAGCATCCCGGTTTCGTTTACAGTCAATGAGGTTATTTATGATTTCCCTTGCTTTGTTTCCTCTTTTATTTTTTGCAGTATTTGGCAACAGACAACTGGTAAACCATATTCCCTTCAGCATACATCTCCCCTCCCTTGATTAGCACATTTTTGCCAATAAAACAAGCAGAAATTAGTGTTAATATTCGGTGTGTTTCTGCTCCATCAGCAAGCAAAGGAACCAGGAATGTTGTATGAACAGTGCTCAATAGCGCAGGATGCAATGTATTAACTTTAGGGCAGATATAGCTTTAGAATAATGTTTTGAAAAGCAGCCCCTGTAAATATAAGGTGGTGTGGCACCATATGGAGACTGGCTTTCTGACATATGGCTTGAATTAACAAGTTTAAAACTGTTAGGATCAGTTTTTCTTTCACTGAAGGCAAAAACCACAGGCTTCAGCAGAGAAATATGCTCATCATTGATACAAAGGCCCACAGAACGCAGGGCCTCTTGGGCTAGAATCTTTTTGTTGGCAGTAAGCACAAGTTATCAATAGTGAGACGTGTCCTAACACGACAAGGAATCAGAAAGCTGCCAGTGCTCAAAGTCTCACTTCAAGGAGCACCTTCATGGGCCCACATCCCACTCACTAGAAAAGGGCACTGCCTTTTTGAAAGTGGTTTTTGAGTTACGATTATTGCCTCCTCAACATAAATTGTTGTTCCCAGGTTGGCATAAAAGATATTAAAAAAGACAAGCTTGAGTGACAGATGGTAATGTCTCTGGGCTCCATGTCTTCTGATGTTTCCTAATTGAACCTTTGCAGGGTGAATTGAACAAGAAGCGTTCAAAGATCCAGGGTCTGTATTACACAAACATTGTTGCATTTCATCAAAACCGTCTTTGAAGTGTGGCACTTGAGGACCACCTGTAGCTTTGAAATTTAACATCCTATAAAGGCTTCCCCCATACGGAACAGGAGAGCGCAGCAACAATATGCTTCTGGACAAAAAAGGAAGATGGATAGCAAGGTGTACCGAAGACAGTTGCAGATGTGTGTTTCTTTTTTCTTGCTCTTTCATTTCTCCAAGCAGAGCTCTCCAAAGTAGCCAAGGCAAGCCTCTCTGCATCCAGACACCCACAGGGCTCCTTTCTATTACTGGAAGCATGTTTGTTTAGTGTTCAGCATCTAAACTATTATTATTCCAGGTTGGAAATAGCCCTTCGCTGTAAAGTTCAGCCTGCCCTACTAATCTTATTTCGTGTTTCCTCTCTGTATATTGCTGTGGGAAATTGACTATATGCTCTATCATATATGGAATATAGTATAGAATGTTTCCGTACTAGGAATTTAGCAATACAGTTTTCATCCAGAAATTGATCTTAGTGCCGTCTAATGCATATGTGGTCAGAAAGGTAAAGTCCTCCCAAGGGATGCTTTTCTCCTTACTGGTGAAAATGGTATTGCAATACACATGGAAATGGCATATTGCACCCTGTACTGGTGGTGCATTCCCACAGCACAAGTCATAGGGAAGTCCTGGAGATAATAGGTCTTCTACCCATTATATTGGTGGAAAAACAAAATCAAAATAAATAAGAGTCTCAAAGGTCACAGTAACTAAACTATAAACAAGTAAATAACAGTAAGAAGCCAAAGGTAAAACTCGAAACGTGGGCCAAGCTCAGATCTGTCTCTTGTGTGCACGGTGGTGCTCTTCCCTGAAGGTGGGCCTCTCCAGCCACCTTACTTGTTGCAGGGCCTTCACTACAGTAGGAGGGCCACCATGGACCATTGGGAATGTTTGGTTGTTACTGGACTGTGACGGATACAGCAACAAGAGAAGATCTTGGACCCCAGGGTCTTGTTCTCCCATGAAAACTTTGGGTCTCCATTCACCAAGTCCTGAGCTATATTTAAAAAGTACATTTTCACAGGATCGGGTCTCCTGCTGTAGCACACAGCTTGGCCTTTCCACAACTGAGTGAATACTGCTACAACCTCAATGCTCTCTCAATTCAGGTCAGCTAGCAACTCTACATGATCCTGACGAAATCAACAGTGTTCTTTCCTAAGTGCCCTGAGATGTGTGAAGCCTTCCACGGATTGATAATAACTGTTATTCTTTCTAAGCATTTGACTAGTCCTTAAGTATCTCTTTTTTACCTAACTGGGCAAATTTCATTTAATTGATAAACTTAAAAAGATCCAGACAGAAGCACAGAGCAGAGAGTTATCTCTGAGACCATCTGGTTCCTTTTGGCCGTGGAATCAGCAAGAACATAGAAGCTCATAAAGGTTCATGATCTGCAAAAAGTCACCCAAACACAGAAGCCAGGTTTCCTGTTTCCAGCCACAATGCCAAGGCTTTGGAATCAAATTGCAGTCTTAAAAGTTATCGACTAGAATGAAACAAACACAAGCTTGGGGCGTCTCAACACATGGTCCTTTCTCCTTTCATGTTTCATTCTTCAGAGGACAGTCACCACCTGATCTTTCACATATTATTTAATGTTTGTCTTTTCTTACCATCTCCCCTCTGAGGTGGAGAGGGTATATGGGTGTCAGTATACTACCAAATGCTTAATATCCAGTTCCCTGGATGTGAGAATTAACAATGAGACCTGTAGAATTTGCTGATTGCTCTGTTATAAATTTTGCATTATCCAAGAAGAGGCACAATAATTATGAGCCAGAAGAATAGGGAGTTTGCTGTGAGATTGCATCCCCAGTAAGGTCACACATTCATGAAGTCTCACCAATGTGATTGACTCCTTAAGCTGAACAGGATAGCAATAATAGACAGGCCAAAGTGAATGGGGAGAAGCTCAGAAGGTCTCAAGCCTGCACAAAGAACTGCAGGCAACTAAGGAATTCTGAAATTAGGAGAAATAGTCTTTTCCAGAGATGAGCCCACCAACTGGTTGTCCAATACCAGATGGCTAGCTTTGAAAATATATACATATATGTAACATTATACAGGCTGAGCAGGTTGCACTTATATGTGTATGTATGTATGCACATATTTGTATATAATAATTATTGAAAACGTAAGCCTTAAATTTGAAATAGAGAAAAAAGAAAGGAATGTGACAGGGTTTAGAGGGTAGAAAGAGAGAGGGAAAACTGATATCACTATTTCAAAAAATAAAATAAAAATTAAATATATGCCATTGACCTGATTGAACAATAACTAGGGAGGAGTTTAGATGTACCTACCTACCGAGAGTCATAACCTGGCTTCAAGAGGACTCTAGCAAACTCTAGACACCAGCCCTCCTATCTGCCTTATACTCTGGTAAATTCCCCAACAATACTTTACTTTCTGTGTGTATTTGATACCTTGTCTCGTACTGTAGCTTATAATTCATGATGTGGCCAAGTCTGATCTTATATTTTGTAATTCTTCTGCCCCAGGCTCCAACTTTGGGGATTATAAATGTGAGCTACCCTGAACCTGGCCCCAAGTGCTGTACTTTAAAACTTTGGATACCAAGGAGGGAATTATGGGAGGTGGTGGACTTTTAAAAGATGAAACATAATGAAATGTCTTTAGGTCATTAAGAAGTACTAATGAATGGAACTCTGGTGGACTAATCTCTTGTCCTTTTTTAAAAATGTAATACATATATTATGTACATAATATATATGTATATTCTGCATGTATTCCTGTGTATCATGTACTGCTATGGTACACTAAGAGGCAAGATAAAGGAATCAGATCCCCTGGAACTGGAGCTACAAACAGTTGTGAGTCACCATGTTGGTATTGGAAATTGAACCTGTGTCAACTCGAAGAACAGCAAGCAGTCTTAACCACTGAGCCATCTGTCCAGTGCCTTGTGATGGTTTATATATACCCAGCCCAGGGAGTGGCACCATTAGAAAGTATGGCCTTGTTGGAGTAGGTGTGATCTTTTTGGAGTAGGTATGTCACTGTGGGGATAGGCTTTAAGACCCTCATCCTAGCTGCCTAGAAGTCAGTCTTCCACTAGCAGCCTTCAGATGAAGATGTAGAACCCTCAGCTCCTCCTGTACTGTGCCTGCCTGGATGCTGCCATGCTCCTGCCTTCATGATAATGAACTGAACCTCTGAACCTGTAAGCCAGCCCCAATTAAATGTTGTCCTTAGAAGAGTTGCCTTGGTCATGGTGTCTGTGCACAGCAGTAAAATCCTCACTAAGACACCCCTCTTGTCTTGTTCTTCTTTGGCTTCTAGATGGTAAAAGATTTTCCTTATGATGCATCCCTGCTGTGCTGTGCTACTTCACCACAGTCATAAAACAAAGAAGCCAATCAACCGTAGACTAGAAACTCCAAACCCAAGAGCTAATGTGAACCTTTAGTCTTTCTAAATGAATTTCCTCAGTTGTTTTATTATAGTAAAAGAGGAATATATAACAGAGTACCCCACATATTAACTGTTCAAACATATCTGTGGAACTAGTCACAAACACCGGTTTTCTCTCAACCTGCCAAGTTTCAGCAACTCGTTTGGATGGAGAATATTCACTTACTTGGTTTGCCTCTTTCTGATTGATGAACACTGACAAATTTTGTTATGATTTTCACTTGAGTTGGAAGAAAGCATAAAGGGTTTGTCAAGTAAAAATGTAACTGCATATTAAAAAAAATAAGAAGCCTGAATTATCATGAGATGGGTTTGAGAACACCTTGAGAATAGTGTGACTTTTTATTTATTTATTTTAACAACTACAATTACATCATTCAGTCTCAGACACAGGACATATAGCTTCTGGCAAGCACGACCACAGTCTTTTTTTTTGTTGTTTTTTAGATATTTTTTTATTTACATTTCGAATGCCCATCCCTCCCCCTTCCCCCCTGCTCACCAACCTACCCACTCCCTCTTCCCAGTCCTGGCAATCCCCTACCCTGGAGCAATAAGCCTTCACAGGTCCAAGGACCTCTCCTCTCATTTATGTCGGACCAGGTCATCCTCTGCTACCCATGTGGCTGGAGCCATGGGTCCCTCCATGTGTACTCTTTGGTTAGTGGTTAAGTCCCTAGGATCTCTGGGACTTCTGTGGAGCTGTAAACCCCTTCAGCTCCTTGAGTCCTTTCTCTTGCTCCTCCACTGGGGACCCTGGGCTCAGTACAATGGTAGGCTGAGAGCATCCTCCTCTGTATTTGTCAGGCACTGGCAGGGTCTCTTTGGAAACAGCTATATCAGGCTCCTGTCAGCTAGCACTTGTTGGCATCCACCATAGTGTTTGGTGACTGTATATGGGATGGATCCCCAGGTGGGGTAGTTTCTGGGTGGTCTTTCCTTCAATGACCACAGCTTTTTACTCAGTGTATCCTTCATCCAGAAGCTGTTCGTGGACACTCTGTAAGCTCTAACCAAGGATTCAGGAGATTAGAGGACCAGTGTCTCTGTAGCAGGTCAGTGGAACTCATTATGATCAGAGCTTCAGGCTTCGATAACGAGAAAAGGAAATCCCAGATCTGCTCTGGCAATTTTATGTAAAGAGCATAGGCCAAAACCAAATATGGGATGGCTTTGTTCTGCATAGACTTTAAAAAACATTTTCATCTGAAAAAAATACTTTGTAGAAATCCTGACTCTGTGAAGAATATACTGCTTCATTTGATGAACTTGAAGTCAAAATAGCCAGGAACATATGAAGGAAGAAAGGGAATAAGGAACAGAACAATAAAACTGAATGCCATCTTGTGTAGCAGAAGAGAGAAGCATCTTCAAATACTCAGCGTTTTTTTGTTTGTTCGTTTGTTTGTTTTTTGTTTTTGTTTTTTTTAAATTAAAAGCAAAATGGAATATCAATTTTGGTATTTTGGGTAGAGGGTCCCTGAAAAATGACCCAAGAGCTGAGAGAAACTCTACACATATATGTTCACTCGTGTATTCCTTATGAATCAATTAAGGCAAATTAGATGTTGGGGACCTTTCTCTGTATAGTATGTTGTATAACTCACATGAAATTTCACAGGAATAGTGAAACTCAAGGAGACATTTAGCTAAAGGAATCTGAAAGCTGGTGCAGACAAAACAGAAACTGTCAATGAGAAAGTCTACACATAAGGGATTTCAGAGAACATATACCTTTCAGAAATTCTGACATTTGGAAATTTCATTTGGGGAATCATGGGATGGGGGGAAATAATTTTAACCATGAAAAAGTCTTAGGAAGTACAAATACTTCTAGGAGTGGCTTTCTGCTAGGGTGTAAACAGTATTTGAGTGACCAAACCATTTGGACTCAGCATGCCGGGCAGATGTCTGTGCTGCCTCCTGTCTCCCCACAACACACTCGGGGCTTACTCAGTACATGTAGCCTTACTAGCACCAAAGGGAATTATGAGTGGCCTTGGAAACTTGGTACAGTGATTCACTGTTGCAGGGACAAAGGAAACATCATTTTGGGTTATTTAGGAGAAACTACTAGAACAGTGTTGATTTAAACCACAGTAAGATCATCTCATTGTGTTCTGGGTCTTCAAAGCAGCCCCATTAGGCTACCTGTTTTGTGTTCTAAAAGAAAATCTGATTCTAATATTTTCTTTTTTTCAAACAAATATTTTGGTTAAATTCTAAAGCATGCTGACCTGTTAGGTAAAGAACGTGTAGAAATAAAAATGGAGGGAAGAACAAATTTCTACCTTCTTCACATAAAGCCACCTGGTGTTTCACATCCAACATGAGATGCACTGCTTTGCAAAGTGTGCCCATATCTCCAGAACTGGCCACCATGGGCACGCTGACAGGACTGTATAAGGCCAGAAGCAACCCAACTGTCCTCAGAACTGACTTGCTTAGTGTGCTCAATGATATTTTTAAGCAGCAAGATGAATTTACGGTTACTTTTTAAGGTATAGATTACCAGGGCACCTGAGCACACTAACAAAACCAGTAAGGTGTTCATTAGCAACGTACAGAGACTGAATTGAATACCAAAAATGTTGACCCCCTTCTTGGCCCCTTCATGTCTAGGAAGCCTGAACACAGACACACACACAGATACACACACACACACACACACACACACACACTTTAAATAAGGGAGGTACCTGGCACAGAAGTAAATCCTGCCACCTCGTGACTGTCTCAGATTGTTAGGAAAAATAGCCTGGGGGGTGGGGCATTTATCCATGTGCTTTCTCCCCCTATCCTGCCTGATCAATTTTCATCATTCTTGAAAGGTTTAATTAAAGAAGTTATGAACCAAAAATATGCAGTCTAGCCCTAAAAGGGGAGGGGGTGTATATTTCACCTAAAAATAATCAAGCTTTCACAACTCAGGTGACATGCTCTCTCCTGGCCTCTCTTGCTCTCTTGTGCTCTCTCTTCCCTCCCTCCACCTCTCTCTCCTCATCCCTCCCTCTCCAACTCTTCCTCTCTCCCTCCTCTTCTTTTCTGTCTCTCTCCTCTTCCCAGTCTGTCTCAGGCAAACAGCTATATTAATAGTCAGCTCATAACCACATCATTTTGCTAACAGTCACACGGCTATATTTAAATGCAAGGCACTGCTGCCACAAATTCTACAGTATCTTTATAATCTTGTGTTTAAATACTTGCATTTGTACAGCATCTTTGATCCCAGATAGGGGATTATGACCTGACGAGCCTGCTGCCATCCAACCACCCTCCCCCAAACTCCAGGAGGCTCTGAGTAGATCCCATCTGACCCTTGTCCCTGGGGAAAACTGGAATAATCCCCAAGCCTGAGTTCCAAACTTACCTTCTGAGCTCACAGGTGAGTTGATTTCAGAGCACGCTGCTCTTTTTAACTGGATACATGAAATACACAAGAGTTTGTGTGAGGGGGGTCAAGACTGGCTGGCCCAGGGAGTTTCCAACCACTGTCTGGTTTTTAGGGTCCACAAAGACCTCCTCCCTACCCCCAAGCACACATCCATTCATTGGGAGCTAATTATGCAAATATATACTAACTAGGCTTAGTTTCCTCCCTAGACTTCCTTCCCACTCCCTGCGTGCTAGCATGGGTGCTGACAGTGTTTTGGAAGAGTTACTAAATAGCTGGAAGGCTTTCTGAATATATCTATCCTGGCCTGTCAAAGCTAGAACAGCAACGGTCCATCTGGGCCTGGAAGACAATTTCCATGGTGTAAAGCACTCTTTCAATTCTCTCCTACCATAGACAACCAGCTGGTACTACATCTAGACAGCCAAATCCACTGTGCCTAGACCTGGCCTGCAAGCTTCCCAGTGGCCTGGGATGACCCTGAGTCCAGTCTCCAGAACAGTGAGTGGAAGTGTCCCTGGAGCAAAAGTAACTGATAGGGTGCTGCTATAGTCATCTGTGCTCGGAGGGTGACTTACTGCAGGGTATTCAAAGCAATTTAAAAACTGTTTTTTAAAAAAAAGTCTGTTTTTTTTTCTTTCAACTTTCTGGCTATTAAGCCCAGGAAAGTATTTTTTTGGGGGGGAAGCCTGAAATTTCCCCCCCAACCAAATGTCTCACTTTTCAAATGTCTATCTTAACCAGAAGCCCTATCCGGCACTTATGCATTGTGTGACTCTGTAGACCATTATAAAATCCAAACACGCATTTGAATGTGAAGGTATAGGCAGTGTAGAGGAAGTTGTTTGTTGCCTGGGGGAGTCCTGGGATTCTGTACACCCATTCATTCTAAAGCAGTCTGTGGTTGCTTTAGTCCCAGCTGTACAGAGGCAGCCTGGCTGTACTAGGGGGCTCACTGTTGCCTCTTGATTTCACAAGATTGCATCAAGGGCGTTTAACTTGTATACTCAATGGTGCTAACACAATAACAAAACTATCCAATGCCGCATTCCTCAGAGCATGTCCCTGTTGTTAGGTGACCCATGACTGAATTCACAAGCCAGGAGGATGAAGTGACCCACTCCTTCACCAGACATCATCACCCATTCTGTGTCTTCTAGGCAAGCTGAGAAGTGATGTCCTTTGCCAAACCTTGCTGCAAGGATGGTTTAGGTTCAATACGTAGTAAGGAGTCACAAACAACACTTGAGTCACCCAACAGTGGAAAACCACCAGGCTCCCTGTTTTGTAACCATCCTTGATTTTGACGTCATGACCTGGGAAAGCAGGAAGGACTGAGCTGAAGCCTGGAAACAGACAGAGCTGAGCATCACATCGTCCATAGGTCAAATCAGTCAAGGAGAAAACAAAAACAACAAAGAAAGGAACAATAAAAGAGTCTGTTCAGGTGAGTTAAAAGGCATGGGAAAAGTTCTGTTCATAATCCAAGGAAATCAGCTATAATATCCAAGAAGAAAGGGACTTCAGAAGGACCTTAAAGGACAGATATAATGCTTGTGCCTTCAAAAACCAACACTAACCTAACAGACTCTCTCTCTCTCTCTCTCTCTCTCTCTCTCTCTCTCTCTCTCTCTCTCTCTCTCTCTCTCTCTCTCCCTCCCTCCCTCCCTCCCTCCCTCCCTCCTACAGTCTCTCTTTTTTAATCAGGGCCTTGCAGAGTTGGCATATCACAAGAAGTCAACCACAGAATGTCCTAATGTCCTAGAAGTCCTTAGGTCTACTGTTCTCAGTATCTAGGAAGCCTCTGGCCAGGTATCTGAGGTACATAGGACTTTGTTTCCATGGCTTGTCAAGCTTCTGATAATCTTACTAGGGCTAGGAGAAAAACAAAATGCCCAAACAATACATACTTGTTTCTTCATAAGCTTGGCAAAATTGGACAGGACTGCATTCTTTTCTAGGGGCTAATAAATCCACCACCACTGATAAGTAGGACAGATTCAGCACGTTCAAGAAGAACTCAACTCATACATTGTCCGGGAGAGTTTGCCTCTGTGCTCTGGCTATCTCTCTAACCTAGCAAGATGTGGTCAAGGTTGACAGTGTCCATGAATCATCCCAAATCCCTTTCTGATTTTAGTGATGAGACCCAGGATGGAAGTTTGGGATTGGTTCACTCAAGCTAAAGTTGCCAGTGTTGCCAAGTTCTGAACTATGGCAATCCCTAGTCAACTCTGCTCAGTCACACAGTCTAGAACACTCCTTTTTTTTCCCATTAATTACTTAATTAATTTATTTATTTGTTTTACAGCTCAATTGCAGTCTTCTCTCCTGTTCCCCTCCTCACACAGTCCCTCCTCCCCTCCCCACTCCCCTTCTGTTCTGAGAGGGAGGGTATCTCCCTTTGCCCTGACCCATAAAGTCTTTGAAGGGTTAGGCACATCTTCTCCCACTGAGGCCAGACAAGGCAACCCAGTTAATGAAACAGATTCCACAGATAGGCAACAACTTTAGGGACAGCCCCTGTTAAAGTTGTTGAGGGACCCACATGAAGACCAAGCTGCACATCTGCTACACATGTGCCAGGGACCTCGGTCCAGCCTGTGTATGCTCTTTGGTTGGTAGCTAGATCTCTAAAAGCCCCCAAGGGTCCAGTTAGTTGACTCTGTTGATCTTCCTGTGACGTTCCTATTCCTCTCTTAAGGTAAGTAATTTCCCTGGCACAAGGTAGCTCTGATGCTGCCAGTTAACCACACCACACAACTGCTTTGATCTGCAGTATTCTAGCTCAATGCTAATTACAATTACCCTGGACTACCACTGTACATGGTGTGACCAATTCTCAAATATTAACAGAGGAAGTATAACTGGCACTATAACATTTGCAAGTCAATTGGGAGTATGTATAGAAATTGAAAATACTTAGAACTTAGACCCAGGGTTCCATTCATGTGAATTTAAACACAGAGATGTTTCAGTACACCCTTTTAACAAATACACAAATACAGCAGCTCTATTAAGGACAACAGAAAATATGGAAGAACAGTAAGTCAATGTCCATGATCATCAAAATGGATGAGGGAATTACGGAACATTCATGCAATGACCAGTTAAGGAGCTTTTCCAGGACCAAGGGTTTTGGGTGGGGGTGGGGAGGCGTCACATATAACTTTCCCTACTGAAAACAATTCTCCTGGCTTAAAGACAGTAAGAGCTGCCACCCCACCATAAAAAGTAAGAAGCAAAAGTAATTTTTTGTTGTTGTTTGTTTTTGTTTTTCCAGAAACTTTCTTTAGGTCAGTAAGAGAAATGGGGTGATGGGACAAACCACTCCCCCAAAATTAGAGACATTCATTTTGATGAACCACTGCTTAGCAGAACAGAGACCACAGACTAAGGCAGTACAAGGAGAGGGGCACTAACAAATGTATCGCTGCACAAGACTGACATGCTCAGCTATAATTTGTGTGGTACTTCCCACAATGCTGGTGGTTTCTCCTAGTGAATATCTTCTTGTGGTCTCAAAGGGAAGGGGAAACAGTGAAGGACTGGGAGGACAATAGAATCAGAGTCAATAACATTAGCGAATTCCTCACTGGGAAAACAGGTGAAGAATTCCATCAAAACCATGAAAGGAATACCAAAACTAATTCTATATGGAAAGAATATTGAATATTAAATGTAATCATTATGATGACTGTGGTGAGAAAGTTAATGAGAAATGTGGACAGTAGAAGAGAATGGAATAGGGTTATAAACAAAAATAAAAATTTTACAAAAATATGGGAACAGAATTGTTCCCAAAACACTGACTAGAGAAAGAATCCAAGAGTTTGAAGATCTCACGGAAGAAAGCTTCAGACAGAACAAGAAAGAGGAAAAAAAAATGAAAGAGAAAATATAGCCTAGAACTGTGAAAGAACTGCAAGGAGTAAAACATACATACATGCATACATACATACATACATATATACAAGGATACATACATGCATGCATGCATACATACATATATACAAGGATACATACATGCATGCATACATACATAGATGTATAGATAGATAGATACATAGATTGGTAGATACACTGATAGATGGCTAGATAGATCACAGAACACAAGAAGCAACAGGAAGAATAAATGTGGGCATAAAAATATACCCAAGCATGCTAAAGCTTCAGAAAATCAAAAATAAAGGATCTTGAAAGAGTTCAACAGAAAATAAAATACTGTATGAATTGAGAAGAAAAAAGTAAGAATTGTATATAGCTTCCCAGAAATCAAGAAAGTAAGACAACATGGAGTGAAATATTTATAATGTGGAAAGACAAAAATACATACCGACCTAGTATTTTTTACCCATGAAAATTTATTTCAAAGCTAAAAGAGGAACAAAGGCTTCATCAGATGAGCAAAAATTATAGAAATCTGTAGATCTGCCTTGAAAGAAATGTCAGAAATTCTTCAAAGAAAGCAAAATTTACAAAGGAAGGGAATTTAGACCTATCCACAGGAAGAAAAAGTCAGAGAATGAGCAAGTGGGAGTAATGTGGAAATACTTCCTTTTCACGGTCTTACCAGCTGATTGTGATCAGATTGAGAGTATGGAGATCCTGAACTGCTTGCTCACTAATCATAATGGGATCAAAGATGAGCAAGCAAAATATGGTAGCAATAACTCTAAATATCTGGAGATTAAATACAATGATTGTAAGCATTGTAGCGTGTTGTTTCTACTACCCTGCTTTAAGCTCTGGGCTGACCATGTTACCAGCCACCACCCTGATTCCTTTGGATCTGTAGATAAAAGACACACACACACACACACACACACACACATTAGCTCATTTTTAACCCGCCTTACGGTTCAGTATCTGGCCTCTTCTACCCCTCCCTCAGCTAGTGTGCTCTTTTCCCTTTACTCCTTATCCAACAACACTCTAAATCTGCTCTCAACTTAGTTGCCTTGTAAATTTATCCTTCCTCAGCACTCTAAATCTGTTCTCAACTTAGTTGTGTTTCTAATCTCCCTGCTATCCCAGGCCCAATCAGGGAAGCATCCAATGGCCACTCCACCTGAGATCTCACATGCCTTATGGTTTTCTCTCCCTTGGAAACATGGTGAATTCTGTTTCTCAGTCCTATCTCTCCTAGCCTGCCTGCAGAACCTGGATATCCCGCCCCTTCCGCCAAGGCATTGGCTACTGGCATCTTTATTGATCGATCAGTAACCAATCAGAGAACAGGAACTTCAGCGTTCTCAGGCTGATTCCAGATCTAAGCATTAGAACCACATGTCTCTATAAGTTACAAAATACAAGTTCATCTACGTGGGCGCGAAAACACAACTGGCTGGAGTGTGAAGTGGGATGTAACAAATATTTGATGGGAATTCACAGCATTGAATTCATATACTAGAGAAGCAGGAAAATAGCCTATCCTCTAATCGTTCACATTCAAAAAACAAGAGTGGCCCCCAGAAATTAAATTGTAAATAATCAGAAAAAAGAAATATAAATTAGAATGGAAATCGACTGCTTTAAAAACAGAAAATTTGATAGAGAAAAATCAATGAAGTAAAAACAAACAAACAAAAAAACCCAGTTCTTTGAAAAAAAAACTCTAAGATCAATAAGTCCCTGACCGAGCTAGGAATGATTATGAAAGGGCAGAAATTACTAAAAACAGAAATGAAGATAGGGCTTTATTACATGGCCCAGGTGCATAGAGTGATAAGGTAAGAATAATTGATATAGAGACAAAAAAATTCCTGGCAAAAATATCAGCACACTAAGTTTAATCATACATAAAAGTAATCAGTAAATAAAAAAGTTCAACTACGTGAGATTATCCCAAGTATTCATAGCCAGTTCATCATTCAGAAAGATTTAAAACACTGTATTATCCTTTTTATCAATTTAAAAAAAAAACATGATTTTTTTTCCTGTGGTTTTTTTAAAAGCAGGTGACAAGACCCTGCACCCATTCATGACTTATAAGAAAAAGCTGTGCAAACTAGGGACTAGAGGAAACTTAGACATTATAACACTGACAAAAATGTAGAGTTATTGCCAACTTAATAATATGACGTGATACATTTGTTTATTTCCAAGTGTATTTTATTGCAAAGTTAAAAAAAAGTAAGAAACTTAAAACTCTTCTGATAAGTTCTCAGACAAAGCAAGGATATCTCTTCTCACATTTTTTTTATATTATACTGACCAATGTAATAAGGCAAGAAAAATTAAAATAGTTATGTTGGGGGGAAGGAAAAGTTGCCTTTATTGAGAGATGATATGTATAAAATGAAACCATTAGCAAAATGATTCTAAAACTAATAAATGATTACAAGCAGGACTGAAGGATGGTAAGTTAGTATTTTAAGAATGTCATTCCTACATACCAGCAGTTAACAGGTAGAAACTGAAATAAAAATGTATATTACTATTAATATTAAAGTATAAATCTAACTACATATGCATGTATATACACAAAGGTATATGCATAGAAATGAAGAAAATATACTTATCCAAAGATACCAATGGAAAGATGCACTATGTTCATGGATAGATAACTAGATAGTACCAGTAAACCAGTTCTTTCCATTGTCATCAATAAGTTCAATTCATTCCTGACCCAACTCCTCCCAATTTATTAGACTAATATGAACAACCAAAATCCAAAATTGTGATGAAGGAGCAAAAAAGATAAAATAGCAAATCGAAATAGAGATGAAAAAGTCAGAATACTACTGGACTGCCTTCAAAATATACAATAATCAGAGCAGTGTTAATACAGATGTGATAACAAAAATATCAGTGGGGCAGAAGAGTGAATCCAGAAGTGTACTCACATAAATATAGAAAATATATATATATATATATATATGTGTGTGTGTGTGTGTGTGTGTGTGTGTGTGTGTAATTTTATATATTATTTGGTTTTAGAAATAAAATTAGATCTAGACAAAGATCTTAAAATCTTTTAAAAAGTTTAAATCTGAACATAAAAGAAAAGGCTTTTAAAAAACTAAAAGGAATGATTTCAGTATTAGAAAACAGAAAATAGTCAGGTGGCCTGGGATTGGGGATAATTTCTCACATTACTGTCCAGAGGTATTGATTAAACAAACAAACAAACAAAAAACCCAAAAACTTCTACTAAATAAAAGATAGAAAAGACTGTGTAAGGATAATCGCAGAAGCTACAGACATGAGCAAGTATTCTGAAAAGACACATTTGATGAAAGATTCTTACCCCAAACATAAACATAAATGTTAAAATTCAACAGTGAGAAGAAAAAGAATCTGACAACAGCAGACATTTCATCAAAGATGGGCAGAACTAAGATCAATGCAATCCATGGTCACTGTGGAAATGAGAGAAAGTGTCTCCTGCAGATACACACCCCTGCAGTCAGGAGCTCACAGGATGTCTGGCTGCCTGCACCACAACACATGAACAATACCAATGCAATCAGTGTTACCCGAAAAGCTCTGAACCCAGAGATGGCTCTCAGGGAGGAAGAGTCCAGTTTCTTTGAAACTATGGCCTCTGGTGGGTTGAACACACTCCACTGGATGGCTGTATACCCAAGTACTTTTCAGCACAAATTGGACTCAATGAGTTATTGAAAAAAGAGGAGAGGAAGGAGGTGGGATTGGGTCGTAGAGGAATTAAAGGGAGGATGGAGGGTGAATATGCTTAAAATACATTGTAGTAAATTCTCATAGAATTAATCCATACATAATATTAAACTGATTGCGAGTACTGTATTGGGAAAATCCAAACTGAAACAATGAGCTAACACTAAACACCTATGAGCTTGACCAAAATCTAGAACATCACGCACAAAACACTGGTGAGGCAGAAGAGTAACAGGAACTCTCATTCATGTCTTGTGTGGTTATAAAGTAATTCAGCAACTGAACAAGACAGGTTGTCAGCTTATGGCAAAAGTCAAGTGCTCTTACCTTCAGCCCAGCACTTGAAGTAATAGGTGTTTGCTCAGAGGACTTGAAAACCCCAATCATGAGTGAGTGCGTTGCATTGAAAGCCTTACTTGCAACAGCCAGCAGTTGGGAGCAATCATGACAGTCAGATGGCTCAATGGGTCAGTTCTGGAGGACAAAGATAGCTGTAATGAAAAGGATGAATTCATGTGCCACTGTCTATGGCTCTCCTGTGCAGCCTCTTAATAGAAATAAGACATCAAGACATAAGTTCTGCATTACGCGTTAATATAAATCCCCTATCACAACCAAGATTAAACTCTTGTGATTATGGAAACACCCAAACCCTAAAGAAAAGCCAGGGTACTCATTAGACAGTCATCCTTATGTTGGGTGGACCTGGAATCATGATGAAGTTCTTAAAAACTGTTGCTGGCTTCATAGCATGGGCTCTGGTACTAAAATGTAGAGGTGTTTGTGTGTGTGTGTGTGTGTGTGTGTGTGTGTGTGTGTGTGTGTGTGTGCGTGTGTGTGTGTATGTGTATTTTGTTTTCTGTTATGTGTTAGAAAAACAGAGTAAGAGCAATAGAGTAAAATTATACCATAACCAGTAAAACTCCTTTCCTTGTCTATTCTAGAAAACTACTAAAACAACTACACATAGATTTGGAGTCAGAAAACCTTATTCTCTTTGTTCTCGCAACCTTGGAGAAATTGCTAAATGGATATGAGTCTTTTTTTTCCCCCTCTAAGGCAGAGATAGGGTCACTCTGCTAAAATGTATGTATTCTGTGCACCTGACACTGTAATAAACTACTCAGTGCATCCAAAATGTAACCAAATGAAACCTTTTCCACAAAATCATCACAAGAATTAAAGAAGTGTCCAGCAGAGGGACCCACATGTGAGTTCTCAGTGAATGGCAGATAGAGTATCTTCTCCACTACGTGTGCTTTTTAGGACTGGATCACTGCAAACGCAGTCAGTTCTCCAGTGTTGCCAGGGAATCGTATGCTTTACATCTGACTCCATATGATGTGTGCTGTGGGAACCAAACTGTATGTGTGGAAACAAGTTGAAGGGAACAGACGTAGCAGTATTGGAGGGTAGTCCATCTTCTCCAGGCATGTCTGGTCCGACTTGAAGTTCTTGCCAAGCTGACTTCTACCCAATGCTCCTCTAAGTCTGGAAAGGGCACCAAAAGCTAAACTTCATCTTCAACAACAATGGAAAAACAAAAACTCAAACACCCAAAAATGATCAGGTAGGTCCATATGACAGGGAAGGTAGAGGAAGCACCAAATCCTTATTACAAATCGGGGTTCTTTTTTCTTTTTTTACATATCGAGATTCTGATACGGACTGACCATCACACAGATGGTGAGTGGTACATCATCTCTCCTCTGAAAGAGGTCAACTCCAGAAGACTTACAAGTTCAAGAGAATGAACCCAAGGACATGTGTTCCACTGCCAAGGCATGCGAGTGTGTTGTAATTACATAAAAATTTTAATTACATGGCATGATTTAGCCACTGCTTTGAACACTATGGTGAGGATAGAACCAGATACAAGGTTGGCCAGTATCAATGTAGCATCTCCTCTATGGAAGCCTCCTTAATTCACTTGGTTCTCCTGTTACTCAACTTTAGAGGTTGTATTAGTCAGAGTTCTCTGGTGTCACAGAACATATGGGTAGTCTCTATATAGTAAGGAAATTTGTTAATGACTTACAGTCTTTAGTCCAACTCGCCAACAATGGTCAGCAGCAGCTATGGAATGGAAGTCCAAGAATCTAGCAGTTGCTCAGTACCACAAGGCAAGTAGGCAAAGAAGAAAGAGAGTCAATCTTCCTTCTTCAAATGTCCTTATGTAGGTCTCCAGCAGAAGGTGTGACCCAGATCAAAGGCATGTGCCATCACACATTTAATCCCAGATGACCTTGAATTCAGAGAGATCTTCCTGTCTTAATCTTCTGGGATTCCTAGCCACTATGCCTTAAGATTTCCATGCCAAGATCCAGGTCAGATTAGGAATTGCAGTAAAGGATGCCTAAGTCCCACTGTGAGTTCCATCTTTGACACATGATGAAACTCAGAGACAGATACATGGTTCTCCCCATTTTGTGTGTGCATTTTCATCATTTAAATGTGATACACAAAGATGCACATATACATGTGCACACACACATATGCACATACAAACACAATGCACATACAGCAACAGATGCATATATACATGGACATGCACACATACAAACACAAAGGACATATACACAAACACAACATACACATATACACAACACACACACAAACACAACACATACATACAACACACACAAACACAACACACATACAAACACAACATACACAAACACAACACACACATACATAAAACACACACACATACAAACACAACATACACAAACAAAACACACACACACACTCATACACATACCACACACGCCATAGCTTAAAAATAATCAGTTTCCTGAAAAACAATTGAAAAAGTAATCATGGAGACTTAATAAGTGATGGCTGTGCCCTTTAAGCTGAAACTGCATCTATGAGCTTCAGGGGCTGGAGAGGTGACTCAGCTGCCAAGAAGAGCTCTTGCTTTTTACAGAGGATTCAGGATTTGTTTCCATTACTCCATGTCCACTCACAACTCTCCGTAACTCCAGTTACAGTGTACCTAGTGCCCATTTCTGGCCTCTGCAGATACCAGGCAGGCATCCAGTACAAACACATAAAACAAAAATACAAATTTTTTTGGATATTAAAAGAAAAAAGAATCACCTTGGCTAAACACATTGGATGTGAAACACATAAAGTGGGGTAGAAAACTCAAAAACAGACTTGCAGTCACACATTTGTAGACATTGCTTTTTAAAAATTTATTCTTTTTTCATATATTCCTTCTGCAGTTTCCCTGCCTTCGCCACCCCTCCTATCTCCCCAGATCTATTCCTCTTCCATTTTCCTTCATTAACAAGCAAGGCAACCAATACCAAGTACTGGCTGGTTTTATGTGTCAACTTGACACAAGCTGGAGTTATCACAGAGAAAGCAGCCTCCCTTGAGGAAATGCCTCCATGAGACTAAGCTGTAAGGCATTTTTTCTATTAATGATCAAGGGTGGGTGGCCCCTTGTGGGTAGTGCCATCCCTGGGCTGATAGTCCTGGGTTCTATAAGAAAGCAAGCTGAGTAAGCATGGGAGTAGAATGTGATGGTTTACATATGCTCAGCACAGGGAATGGCACTATTAGAAGGTGAGTCACTGTGGGCGTGGGCTATACGATCCTCATCCTCGCTGCCTGGAAATCAATCTTCCACTAGCAGCCTTCAGATGAAGATGTAGAACCCTCAGCTCCTGCACCATACCTGCCTCGATGTTTCCCTGCTCCCACCTTAATGATGATGGACTGAACCTCTGAACCTGTAAGTCATCCCCAATTAAATGTTGTCCTTATAAGAGTTGCATTGGTCATGGTGTCTGTTAGAGCAGTAAAACCCTAAGACATACGGTAAAACAAGTTAAAAGACTGGGCACAAACACTCATACCAAGGCTGGATGAGGGAACCCAGTAGGAGGAAAAGGGTCCCAAGAGCAGGAAAAAGAGTCAGAGACATTCCCAGGCCCACTGTTAGGAGAATTTTGGTTTCTTTAAAAACCTAGTTATGTTATATGAATATGTTTTTGTTTTAATCCCTGGTATGGGATATGGGGCTAATTCAGATTGTCCACAACTGCTAACTCTGATTGTCTCATGCTCTAGAAGGGATGCGATTTTTGCCACCTGCAGATAGTATGGAGTTCTGGGAACTCTTGGGAGGTTATTAATGGGAGAGCCCTGAGGGGGCCTGTGGCAGCTCCTGTACCCCCTGCTGCTGCCTCCCACTGCTGCAACTGTTGCCGCTGCAGCCACCACAGCCATCAACTCCACCACCTGCTGCTGCCGCTGCTGGTTCCTGCCGTTGAGTTTGCTATTGCTGTTTTGCTGGATTGCTGGTTGGAAATATCTTGAAGACAGAGACTGGACTTGCCTCAAGGAACCGATTCCTCTGATCAGCAGGAAGTAGTCAAAAAAGGTCTATGTCCTCTTTTCCTCTAACCTTCCTTCTCTCCTATCTAATGTTGTGGGTTGGAAGGCATTGGGGTGGAATAGGGTTGGAAGGATGGTAGATAATAGAACTCAATAAATTAGCACACAAAATCTTACCAACATTCCCACAACACAAGAACCATAACATAGATGCAGAGGACCTAGCTCAGACACATAGAGGCTCTGTGGTTGTTTCTTCAGTCTGTGTGTCTCTATGAGACATAATTTTAAAAACTACTTTCTTTTTCTAAGTGGAAGATTTGTCACCTGCCACCCAGTCACTTATATCCACAACAATTCTTTTCCTTGGCTCCATTTCTTGGGCCGTCTGCTGGGTTCTGATTTCTCCAGCAGGATTGTGGAACCAGTCTCACTCACAAAGAGTTTCAGGCCACCTGTGTGAACCATGCCAGAACAGCCAGCTAGGACTGCAGCGCCCATAGCAGCACCTCATTGCACAAGATGGTGTCTCCAACCAGATTCTAAAGACTGAAGTATTGTCCTGGCTCATACTTGGCCCAACCTCTAGATAAAGGCTCAGGCCTGAGTTTCTTCATAAGGCTGCACAGAATGAATCAACTGTGAAATAGCAGTTAGGGACCCCCTCACCCTTCTGCCTCTTGCTTTCCTTTTCCCTGCTGATCATTCTCATATCCCCCTTTTCTTAACCCTTCAGCTCCAGTACACACACAGCTTTCTATATCATTTGTAGTAAACTAGGATCTACTCATAAAATCAATGCATTCTATCTCCAGGATCTAACAAGACAATCCTTTCATTTTGCAAGCAATACCAAGGAAGGTTACCTGATGTCTCCAGGATGCAGGGGCCATGAGGGTTGATCATCTGCCTTTTAGAAATACTGAATTTCCTACTTGACCCCCACAACTTTATCAGTGCAGATAACTTAAAGTTAACTGTAATTTCTAGACTTAAAGCTCTCCAGCTCCCCATTTGAGAAGCAATGCCTATTTTTGTATTATGTGGTGACTCTGGGCATTTTACCAGGTCTTTTCTTTTTTACTTCTAATTGTCTCTGACACTCATCAAGCTCCTTGCCTTTTGCCTGGTGAAATATCCAACATTTAGAGTAGGAAGGGCCTGTGACTGAGGGCATTCTGTCACCATCTGCACCTGTTGCTCCCATGAGTAGGAAGGACCTGTGACTGAAGGACTTCTGTCAGTGTCTGCACCCGCTCTTCCCATGTGCCCATTCTGACGCTGCTCTTATCCCCATCTCATAAGTGTCCTGAAATTCCAGAGCTTGTCTTTTCTCTACCACAGAAAGTTCGGCTTTTCATAGCCAAACTGTCAACTTTATGCTTTTATTTTGTGTTGCCACCAAGTCTTTGCTATCTCCGCACTTGCATCGATGATCATGAGCAGCCAGAGGCAAACAGAATACATTCATCCAGTGCTTTCCTCCACAGAGACAATAGCAAAGCCCTGTCACTTCACACGCAAGAACTCCACTTAAGAATACCGAGTGGGTGATGCCTACCAGGATCAATTTCACACAAGACTGACGGGCACTGTATGGTCTTTCTTTAATCCTAGCATTTTCTTGCTCTGCTGACATGTTCTACAGATCCTTGAGCCAAGGCAGAATCCAGTGGAAACCCTCAATGGCTGCACAGGGTCTCAGGAGGAGCAGAGAGTCACAAGGACTTGGTTTGCAGATCCTCATGTACAAGGTGCTCAGATATTTGTCAGGTAGGGTCTAGGTTTGGCTTTAATAAGATTGGTCAGCTTTCGCTTAATTGAAACTCACAATACTAGGATGTTTAAGATTTTGTCTGCCCTTTCTCTGCTCAGAAAAAAAGAGAACACGACTCTTGTGTCCTTGAGAACTTCTCAGTGCTAGGTGGAGAAATTTTCTTTCAGCCATGAATGGAATCTGAAATTTTACTCATAATTTTCCTTTTAACTTAAAAGGTTGTGATCTCATAAAATTCAAATAGTCTGGAGCAAAAGTAAGATTCTGGACAATGGCTACTTGTGGTTATCTGAAAGCCAGGGCTTCTCAAAACATTCCTTCAGAGAGGATGGAGAGATGCTAAGTAGCTTTCAAATCTAAGTAGTTAGGGGAGACATTAAGAGTCATGGAGTCTAAATGAAGAATGAAATAGTAACAATATCCACCAACACTTGTTCTCTCTAGAGTTAGAAAGCTATACAGAAAAGAAAATCTTCTAGAGTAGCTGGAGCAAGTATCATAAACCAGATTAAAATATCATGCACAAATGAGGATTCCACCTATTCTGATAAATTAGCAAGCACTGATGCATGTGTTCTAGAAAATGTTTTAGTCAGGTGCATAGGATGTGACTTCCTCATCAACCCTTACCATCACCCTCATCAGGTACATCTCAGCAGCTCTCTTCTGCCACCTGCTTTCTGTGAACTCTGCCAAGTAAAATAAAACTTTGATGTGAGCAGTGATGTTAATCCAAGGCTTTGACTAAGGTGTTCAAAAGCCAGGTAAGCAGGGCACAGTGCTTCTAGCTCTCTATAACTGTGAAAAGAGCCAGTCATGATTTCTTACAGGAACTGCCTAAACAGCCTCCAGGCTGCTGCCAACAGAGATCAGATCAGTGGATGCAGCCTATGACTAAAGGAAATCTGGTACCTCTTCAACAAAATCCTGAAGAGATGTTTCTTAAGAACTATTTAAATAAATAATCCCCTCACCTGGAAAGGCAAATATTCACTAGATGTAATTGACTCTTGAAGATTAACTGGCTCAAGGGGAAAAATCAAAGACCAGCCCTGTTTATTTTGTTTAGAACATCATGCATGGCCAGTGTCCTCAACCCCCTTCCCAGAGCCCATTGCCTTAGCTTGATCAACTCAAGAAGAGGGAGATATTATGAGCTAAGAATATCCATTGAATTAGAGTATAGGGACAACTCTTTTTTCAAGAGTCCATCGTTTCCTCATGCCAAGTTTTAGAAGGGACATGGTACAAGTAGTTTTCTTGTTTTCCGTTTTAACATCCAATATACCAAATGAATGAGACCACTGTGACAACATTCCTAATGGAAGAGTCACTGATCTTACCTGCTTTGAGTCAAAAAAGCACACACATGTTGGAAGTATAACTATTTGTTTAAATCTAAATAGCACCTGGTTATAACATAAGGATGTTCTTAATAGAACCTTAACAACAGCTGGGCGGTGGTGGCGCACACCTTTAATCCCAGCACTTGGGAGGCAGAGGCAGAGGCAGGAGGATTTCTGAGTTTGAGGCCAGCCTGGTCTACAAAGTGAGTTCCAAGACAGCCAAGGCTACACAGAGAAACCCTGTCTCAAAAAACAAACAAACAAAAAAAACCTTAACAACAATAAGCCAATGTATATCTGCATGATTTATAAATTCCAAGGCTTCAAAGCACCCACATATAATGTTTTTCCTCAAGAAACAAAATTGTGCAGATATATGACCTCTGTCCTAAACAGGGACATAGTAGGAAAGTTTAGATTTCTAATTCACAAGCAATAAGTGGGTAGGTAGAATGCCTAAGATGTGACCTATATCATTAGGGCTCAAAGGTTAAGATTCCTTCAGCGAAATGCATCTTCTAAAAATGTTGGCTCTATCACAATATCAAGACTCTCAGCTATAGAAGGGTAGAAAATTCTCCCTTTATTCTAGTTAATCAGTCTCTTAACAGATATTCTATATCAGGATTGACAAGTGGGATATACAAGAAAGCTCAGAGTTGTCCCTACACTCTAAGGAGACAAAACACACATAAAGGGAATATGATATGAAACAAAGGGAAATATGTAGAATAACTTCAAAAGATAATTATATTGATCAAGAAAACCTGGGCAAGGAAGATGGCATTGGTAAGGATTTTGGGAAATCATCTCAAAGGAAGAATGGTGGATATTTACATAGAAAAGACAGCATATAATACCTGGAGCCCAAGTAAGCATGGAAACTTTTGTACGGTACTAGTTTATCAGTCTAAAGTGTGATAGAATTGTGTCCTGGGACAAGAAAAGCAAGAAAAATCAGAGAGACACAGTCTGGAACTTGAGGCAAGGTTATAGCTACAGTGAGAAGCTCAGGAGCCCATATGAACAGGAAGAGTCCAAACAGTTACCTGACAAGGGTAAGACCATGATACATTGGCCTCAGAGGTATGTAGAATAATCAAGACCACTAGTGGCTGCACATGCTCAAACTTGGTCTAAGCACTGTAGGTTAGAACAAATGTCTTTCAGCATCAACATATGAACAAGGTAGAATAAGAGCCAACTGATGGCTGTCAATCACTGAGGAGATTAGACATAATGAATGAAGGTAGTGATTGTGGACACACTGTTCACACTGGGAAGTGATAGTGTGGTGAAACTGCTTCAAAAGGATTTGTTGCATGGTCTTGATCTTGTAAACAGTTAAAAGAACTATAAGTCACAATAATAGTGACTTTAGAGTCATGAGCTATAGGGTGATGGGTCAGTCAACAACAGTCAGCAGGTAAGAATTCATAATGGCACTGAGAGATAACCATCCCAACACATGCATAGTATGAATGCACATGGTATGATGTTATTGCAAACAAATTGATATATATTACAACTGAGTAAAAGCATAGCAATTCTGCATAGTGCATCCTATTTGGTTATGGTGACAAGGACTATATTAGACAAGCCTGGTGACACAGGTCTACCATTCTAGCCCTGGGGTGGATGAAGCAGGAGGATCAACTGTCAACTCAAAGTCAACACATGTGACATAGCAATACCGTGTCTCAAGCCACAAAAAAGTATAAAATATGTAATTGACTATATTTTTGACTTACCTTTATATACTGTACTTTAACTTGTGATATGAGAGCACTCTTTTCAACCTCATAAGAAAATTTCTGTGAACAAGAAAACAGCATCACAATGACAGTGGTCATTTTTACCAAATCTCTAATATCATCTGTTTAGCTAGTACCTGATTTAGTTTGGTATTGTTTGTGTCATGACTGTGAAGTAATAGGCTGTGCTGTAGAACAATGTATATAATACCTGTATCTGAAAGTCTGGTTCTTCAGTAGGCACCTCCATTTTGGTTTGTGCAAGGACACTATGCTATTTGGATAAGAAGAAAATGTATCAACAATGCAAGTTTTAGATCACACCCTGTCATCAAGTGGCACATAGGTATAGCTGAAACAGAAATAACATTCTTAGCAAAGTACAATAGCAAATGTGGGCTGTGTGAGGCCTCAGCTGACCACAGAGCACAGAGCATCCAAGCTGACTTATGATTGAAAGGCACCCTGTTCTTCCTGACCTTGCACATGTCGCACTTGAGTCTGCAACTTGCCTAAAAACTGCCCATTAAGGAGAGACTAAAACACTCTTCTTACATTCATTTTTATGAAGTGATCATACTCCTAAGAGTAAGAGATTCAGGGAGAAGAGACTCCTATTGTGTACTTATAAAACATGTGAATAGTCACTTGTGGTCATGAGGAAGAAACCAGGTTAGCCTATGCCAGAATACAAATGGAAATATGGCTTGTATGTGAGCATTTGCATATCTTTCTGTAATGGAGAGAGAGTTCCTCCTTGAGTGTCTGCTGTGTGCCACAGTATCACTAGATAGTTAAGCTACCTGTAAAGGTACCAGGAAGCTCATTTAGGTTATTGCTGTTATCTTCCTTGTAGTTGAAGTTGAGACAGAGAACATTAACTGTCCTGTTTCAATCTTGGTAAAGACTTGAGACTCCTGAACTCCCCGCCCCCATCTTCAAGACCCAGTTCTAACCCCGAGCCCATGGGATTTTAATTAAGAACATGAAAGCCTAAAGTCTTATGTAGAATATTCCTTAAATATTTTCTCTCAACCTGGCATTTGTGGTATAGAAATGAAACAATTCATTTTGACAAGTCGCACTAAACTGAGGCCCAAACCATACTGTGAAAGCCTCTGTGTGGATCCCATAAAGTACTCTGGAAATGCACATTGGACATCTGGTTCACTGCATTCCTGCAGAGAAAAGGAGGCTTAGGTGTGAGGCTGTCAGTTAGGCCCGGCAGACCAGCTGTGTGTCGAACCGTTTGTGATTCCACACAGAGGGGTTATGTTCAGGCATTAATTGGGCATTTTTCCACAGACCCTTAAGGAGGCACGTAAGCAGAGACTGCACAGTGTGGATTCCTGTGTAGGCCAGGGAGTGGTAACTTAGGGATGTGGATATGAGGTGAAACATTTTTAATGGGCCTCATTATGTACTCACAACACAAATGAAATATGAAGGTCAGTTTGCCACAGCAACATTTCAAGTCAAGAGACTGCTAATGACAAATCTACTGACTGTTTTTGCTTTTTCTCCAAATATTTATCAGCAAGCCTGAAGTTGTTCCTGTTATTACCTTTAACATGCCTCAGTGGTTTTTATCCATAAACACTAACTGCTTGGCCACATTTAGCTGAGTTATCGGTGAGAGATACAGAAGAAGGTGCACTGGGTTATAAAATGAAGCTTTATTTTAAGCTCATCTAATCCAGAGGTCCTTCCTAGGCTAAGGTCATACAACCAATTGCCTGGTCAATTGCAGCTCTTCTTCCATGCAGTGACTAACTAGTCAAACCTGCTGCCATGGTGGAAATCGCTGTGAGGATCCAGGGTAAGGGATTATGAAGTTGAGTCAAAACAATCCCCATGTGGATGAGAGGGAAAGTTGATTGAGAATAGAAGGAAGGAGAATTGGCCATATAAAATGCAAAGGCCAGAATGGGTTGGGGTGCGGGACTTCTTCTCCTGTCCTATTGATCTGCAAAAAAATAGTCACCATCTCTTGTCCCTAGAGAAAAAAAATCCACAACATACATCTGCGCATTTCAAGGCTGTTGCCTGCCATTCAGGCCTGTGATATTGCTTAGGGATCAGTTATACATCTCTGCCATCTCACTTTTCAGGATATTAAGAGCCATTTATGAAAGGATAGCAAGATTGGCTGCTCGCTGACTACTGAAGAAAGCTGAATGTCACTGGTTCTCTGAGATCAACAGCTCACAGAGGACATCCTTTTTAGTGCAAGTTTTCCTCCTGTAGACAGTCTGCAGCTTCAGGGGAGCATATGCAAAAATATGTCATACTCGGCACCGTCGCCTGCTTCCCTGAAGCCCCACATTCATGAATGAGGGAATCCTATATATCTGACTACAGAAACCAACGTAGGCAGCCCAGTGTTTTCGGTGTCTCATGGTGTTTCATAGGATGATTATACAAATTGGGTTTGTTCTGTAGCTGATTTTCATACAGCCACCCCCTACAAAATGGCATGATCTCTCTTTATGGCTATGGTGAGAAAGGATATAGAAAGTGATAGAAAGAAGGGGTAATATTGGTGGGAATCATCTATACCATACATTATGAAGCATCTGAGGTTTATTAAATACATTTAAAAACTCACTGCCCCAAAAAATGGTCAAATTATTCCTTCACTTTTTCTTTCATTGTTGAGTCAAAGCCCATAGCCCATTTGCCTGCCTTCTCCACTCCACTTCTTCAGACACTTCTATATAATGTAGAGCAAAATACACATAAGAAAATAAATCTTTGGAAACTGGTGAAATGACTTGGCAGGTAAAGGCTCCTAATGAAAGACTGATGACATGGGTTTGAGGCACAGGATCCACAAAATAGGAGAGAATGCTCTCCCCAAGTTGTCCTCTGACTTCTACATATACACTGTGAAATGTGTGCACCCATAGGCACAGACATATACACAGAACTTCTGTCTGTATGTATGTCTATATAAATGAAATATTTCTAGACTTTCAGACCCATTCATATGGCAAAAGCATACCCAACACCTTCCCCTTTCTGACCATAGGCATTTCTGGGGTAGTCTTCATAGAGCTCCTAAAAGTTTTAAATTGTACCTCATTAACTTTAGGGTAGAAGATGGTTATCAAAAGCTTACTAGATTCTCAGACTAACAAACAGGCCCCATAAGCTAAAATCTGAGGGTTAAATTTCTGACCTTACTATTTTAACAAGTTTACTTTAAAAATCTCCTTTTCATTCAGGTGTGGTGATGCACATGCCCCAATCCTGTACTTAGAGAGGGTAGGATCATGAGTTCAAAATCATCCTATGTTATATAGAAAGATCCTGTGTATAAATAAATACAAGAATTGATAGAAAGGTAGATAATAGTGATGAAGATAGGTAGGTAGGTAGGTAGGTAGGAAGGTAGATAGATAATAGAAGATAGATGATAGGTAGGTAGATAGATAGTAGAGAAATAATAGATAAATTATAGATGAAGATAGATGATAGATGATAGATAAATGATAGATGAAGATAGATGATGAAGATAGAATAAGATAGATAGATAGATAGATAGATAGATAGATAGATAGATAGATAGATAGATAGATAGATAGATTGACAGTTTCTCAACTAGAAACATGCAGAAAACAGTAGTACAATACATCATAAGATGAGCTTAGAATATTGCCTTAAAGACAATTAAACAGTTATACAGTACTTGCTATTATTATTAAATGCTATCAATTGCTTCCTGAAATTCAACATATGATTGAATCCTTGTTCTCAGTCATGAATGGGTTAAAAGACATTGATAGGTAGGTAATCAGTTGCATGCATAGTGAATATGTAGAGGTCAGAGGCAAGCGAGGAGGCTGAAGATATGATGCAAAACCGGATGTGCAAACAATCCCCACACACACAGGAGTTTCTGTTTTTTAAAAAAAAAGTTGTATAAAATGAACTTACATGAAATGAAAAGGCTCAGCTAAATAAAAGAGAGACAAGGAGGAATTGCAGAAAGGATTTCTTTTTTTAAAAAAGTCTAAGGCTCTATAAAGGTGGGCATGATTGTATATGACTGTGGGAAGGAAGAGGAACCATATGCCCTCTGAACAACATGCTAAAATGCAGAGAACTTGGCCGGAAAGATTGGCATTCCAAAGCAATGCCGCAGGAACACCAAAATGTGATAACTCTATCTTAAAGAGTGCAAGACACACACTCTGGCATGCCGGGGAAGAGAAGTCTGGTGCTGTAATTCCTTCACTGGCTTGTTCACGTTCTCTCTCCATCATTAACTCCAGAGCCAGACCACACCTTGTTAGTCATCAAAACTACGGCTCCTCTCCACAATGAACAGGGAAGAATGATTCTAGGCCTTGTAGAATTAAAAGACAAGGAGGGGGAGGAAAGTGGGGGTGGAGGCAGGAAGGTCAAAGACAACTTTCATCATTAGAGTGGCTTGACACAGTGCCTAACTCTAGGAGTATGGAGTGTATATCTGACTACAGGGCCCAGGCTACTTAACACCCATGACAGTTCACTGGGAATAAATTGCTTCCTGTGTTCCCTTGTCAATTATGGTCAAGTTGTAAGTTGATGGTCAAAGTTGTAAGCAAATAATTTTATTTGCTTCCCCTTTCATTGTTTCTGACTATGTGAAGCCATTCCTTCCAGGGTCAGAACCAGTAATAAGAAAGAAGATCCATGTTCCAGCAAATTAAAAAAAAATTAAGTATCCCATGTATCAATACATGGTCATATGCTGACATACAACCTCTCCACCAAGGGCACAGCCTAGCCCTGGAATGCCTGCCAAGTGACTTCCTATACAATGCTAACACAGTAGAGCAGACTTCCTCGCTCTTCCTTTTCGTCCCGAATTTACTAACTTTTCTCTGCTGCATAGGACTTGAAATATATAGTTGCTATGAGTTGATCATAAATTTAAGAGGTTTGGTGATATACGCAAAAGGGACTGTTCTCTACAGAAAGATCATAGGCACCTGTGGCTGGGCTCAGAGGCCTGGGTGGAGAAGAGCTCAGAGGAATCTCCGAGAGGCAGATTCCTCTCGGCACAGCATCCTCTTGCTTAAAGAGAGCACAGTGCCACCTTCGCCTCTGCAGACAGAAAGACACAGAAAGACTGGTTTCTCCTGTGAAGATTGAGTTTCCATTCTTTCCTGTTTTACATGGTTTTCAGTTCTTTCCAGAAGTCTACACATAGACATCTAGGACCCTAAGCAACAGAGAAAAGAGATTTGAGAGTTCCACAGAGGAGGAGGGGCAGGCAACAGCAAACCTTTAGCCTTATCTTTTCATTTGTTGTTGTTTTTGAAATAAAACTGCAATTAGCCTACTGTGATCTGGTGTCTTATAAACTTGAGCATCAATGAGGATAGGGAAGAAACGATGAAACTTGCGAACAAAAACATTATATATATATATATATATAAAGAATAAGGAAAGAAAGAAATGGGCCTGAATGACTGGCAGTTCCCATTTCTTTACAAGTGTTACATTTCAGTCCCCCACCATACCACATGTTTCCTGTTCACAGATAATTTGTACAACATATTTTACCATTCAGTTTTAGACACAGTTGAAAGGCTTTTGCCTAAGGCTTGGAACACTTTGAAAACTGTATACCATTTGCAAGGCTTTCTTCTGCTTCGATGTGCAATTAGGTGACTGTCTTCCTACAGACATCGAATTTATCATTTATGGGATGGCGCATGTATGCATTTGTCTGTGGGTGAGAATGTGTTGTTTAAAACCCAGGTGAACACAAAAATAACCAGGAGAGACTTCCAACACCCACAGACCAGGGCTTAGGAGGCAAAGTGTTTATTTCAGCTTCTTTGAGGACTCGTGGAGCTAACACTTTGAGTAAATTTTCTCCCTTGGAGAAGTTAGGTGCAGGAGGATTTTTTCACTCCAAGCGTTTACACACACTGCCTGGGCTCTCCAATCCCTAGCTGTAGTTAAATCACAGTGCAATGATCTAAAGAAAACTCAGTGTCATTAATCTCCAAGAAAGTGTCCCTTTCCCCTGCCTTCTTTGCCTCATCTTGCCTGGATTTCAGTGTCTTTGAACACTGATGTGCTCAGAGCTTCCCCTGGTGGCAGCTGTAGGCAAAAGGTGCTTCTAACCAGGGAAGGGTGAATCAGAGACTTGCTCCTAGGCACAGACTGGAAAGAGCATTCGGTCGCCCAAGAACAGAGAGTACATAGTGTGATTGGGGGATTCTGATTGAATTTCTTGTGCGTTTCTATGTTTTACATAACCTGAATTTTAAAGTCAGATCTGATAAAAGATAACTTATTCCCATCATTAAGCCACTTTGTATCTTTCCACTGAATAATGCAAAGGAAAAGAGAGCGAGGAACCCAATTCAACCCTCCCAGGAAGAGCTTGACTCTCCTCTGAGGTTGAATTCTGCAACCATCATTATGCAGCAGAGTGCTTCTCCTGTATTTTAAAAAACGTGGCCATGAGACAGCCATAGAGGAGGCTGAACAGCACCCAGTCTTTTGATGGAAGATGCTGATGTAGGCCTGCATATGCTCTTTAGAGAGTTTGTCTTTTCTTATTCAAAGGCAAACTTTGTACTCTGATTTCATTTTGACAATCGTCAGTCTGTATATCCTGGCTCTGTATGTGCACTGGGGCAGGGGTTGGGGGTTGAGAGGTTGGGGTTCTAGAATCCAAAGTAAATAGTCAATTAACAATTACAAGCATTGTTGATCGAAAGGAAAAGGATGACAGGCTTGTAATTCATGCCAATGGAGGGAAGGGATAAGACTTTGAAACCTATTTAGAAAATCTTTACAAGCCTCTAATAAAATATAGCCTTAAATGACGAGGAGGGGAAAGACACAGATATGCTCCACCTGGTACTCTTCCTCATGTCAGAAAACATACTGGACATTTTTGAAATAACAACTAACCACCAAATTTAAACAATCATATAGTCCATATTCTAAATCCTAAGCAGGCTGTACACATGAGCCTGTGCTCTGATACAAATCAATTTCAATAATTGCCCAAGCAATATAATGCCTGTAAAACTTTATTTATTAGAGGCAAATTTCTTCCCCAAAAGCAAATGGAAATTCTACTGAGGGATGAAGTCTACCTAACTGTGACCTTGTCTGTTCAGGAATAGAATCTGGAGCACAGAGGGCTCAGAGGGGTTGCGACCACCGTGGCCAGTAGGACTGCCTTGCTGCTTTGGTAAAATGTTATAGATAATTTAAAATAAAGCCACTTAAAGATGCCATCTCTGCAAATAATAGGGAAGGACAATTAAAGCCCTAGAGACATTCATTAGATTTGTACTTATGCACAGAGCCAAGACTGAGGGCTTGGGGTCAGTCAGAATGCCATTATGGAGTAAGTGATGGAAGGCCGCCCTTTGGAGGGAAAGGGGGAGCAGTGGAGACACACATGCTGGAGAGCCCCCTGGAATAGAAGGGATGTACTTTCCTTGTCAGGTTCATCCAGGACACCACATCATTGCATAGACTTTGAGACCCGAGAAACTGTGACAATTTAAGCAAGCACTTGTCAAAGGATTGCTGGCATTCACACAGTCTTCATGGGGTTTTCTGCATGGGTTTGGGGCACCTAACATTCAGTGACCCTTCCAGCTTCTGGAAGGTGATAGTGATGAGGGCCCTTTACAAAGTACATTTTAGACCAAAGAAGTCCCGTGCTAAGCCAGGTCCATTGTTCTTCACTGTCCACACTGGGAAAATGGCCACAGGAAGGGCTCACTTGTCTATGAAGACGCCGCCCAAGTTAAAGTAAACCTGGGAGATGAAGAAGCAGAGGCTTATAAAGCATGTTCACCCTGCAGATGCAGCTTTGGAAGAAAATTCTCACCCTTGACCTTGACTTCCTGGATAGAGCGATCATGGGCACACATTCAATAAGAAAGCCTTCCTGGGCATGTGTGCAGCAGAATTCACATGCAGGAATTGTTCAGGAAATTGAAGTCAGTGAGCTACTTTTCAAGGAAGATGACTTTCAAAGATTCTGAGTTGAACCTATTCTTTCTACATGACCTTGGGCAAATCATTTAACCCACAGGTGCCTCAGCTACAAGAACAGTAAGATTCTTGGCTTGAGATGCAATTTCAAAACAAAAATCCTGTTTTAATTGTGCATCCCTGCTCTGGGCTTGAGCTCATCATTGCAATGCGGCAGGCGGCAGGCTGCCCTCCTGGTGCTTTGAGGTTGACCTCGGTGCTGTGGCATTAAGGGGACTCATTCCTGCTGAGCAGACTCACCAAGTACATCCACCCAGCTGAAAGAGGCCTCTCCGGGGTTGGAGACAGACACTCGCTGGTACATTTGCATAATGCAGGCACAGGTATGGGCTAGTTTAGAGACTAGACTGTACCCCTCTCTATGGCTCACCAACAAGAAATGAAGGTCTTAGGGCCCCCTCCTAATGTGGCTCTGTGCTGTGCCTCAGCCCTCCATGCACAGACACTTATGCAGTTAGTTGTATCTTCCATGCACAAGAAAATGATGAACACAAAGGCTGGAAAGTTCCACCTCACTGAAAACACACCCCAAGTTCAAGATGAAGCAAGCAACTCCAGGCATCTTCTCACAGCCTCTGCGTCTCTTCTACAGCACGACACGGTTCAGCTTGTGAGTCTTGACAGCCTCTGCGTCCCTTCTACAGCACGACACGGTTCAGCTTGTGAGTCTTGACAGCCTCTG
Organism: Tokudaia tokunoshimensis; assembly: GCA_036184795.1. Lineage (NCBI taxonomy): Eukaryota > Metazoa > Chordata > Mammalia > Rodentia > Muridae > Tokudaia > Tokudaia tokunoshimensis. The sequence continues at coordinate 6,820,748 of BTHU01000016.1, forward strand.
CGTCTCTTCTACAGCACGACACGGTTCAGCTTGTGAGTCTTGACAATTAGCATACACAACAGGTCTACAAGATATCATGATAGTAACTGCTGGCTGCTATGATTTTATACATTCTACCCTCTTTGTTTTAATAACCCTTTTGTACTCTCAGCTCATTTGATATTATCTGAGACCAGGACTTTCTACCCTACCCCGTCTAGACTTGAGATGCAGGCATCCATCCAAATTGGGTAACACACCACATGTTTCCCAAGTCTACTTAAAATTATTTGGTGCTCTTTCCCCCAATCTGTGTGTTCCCCTTCTCTCCCATTTCCCAGTTGCCATGGGCTGTTAGTGTGTCCTCAAACTCTCTGCCCGACTCTGCAATCTCCCGTGGATTTAAAGAGTATGGTTGTTTGGAAGCCCAATGTTTTATTTCATTCTTGCAAATGTCAATGAAAATTTGGTTCACCTCACAGGATTCATTTGAGTCAACCTCAGTTGGGAGCAGAAATCCTGGCTCTGTGCTTGATGGGGATGAAGGAGCTGAGAAAAATGAACAGAATGACTTCTATCGGTTCCTGTTTTGTGAACACCACAGACTGGGCTGCTTGCAATAAGGAGAAATGTATTTGCATTATAATCTTAGAAACTGGGTATAGGATTCATATCTTAAAGGACATCTTGATGTGCCATTCCAAGATGACAGTGGCAAAGACCAGAGCCCAAGACAGGGAAAGGGAGATGACTCAGGTCCTGATTCCCATCACTACCAATTCCAGTTAAAACAGCATTAATCCAATTGTGAAGGCCTCCTGTCTTACTATTGTTGCTATAGCAACTAATTATCAACATGAGTTGAAGGGGACATCATAGGCAGAGCAAGAGTATTGTGCCACTGAGCAAGCATCACTAAGTCAATGAATATAGGATTTGAACTTGAACCTGTTTTCATGCGATCAAATCACTAAACCCACAGGCAGCAGGGGTGCAGTATGATCGGATGATTCTGAAGACTGAAAAGACTGTGTAGATATAAAAAGAAAGACCCCCAAGATAACTTCTGAGTTAAGGTCACTGAAGGGCTCCTGATGGGATACAGGTAATTGAAAGACAAAGGGCCTATTCATCAAGGGCACTTACTGATAGAGAACTCCATAGGAGGGGAGATATAGTCAGAAGCTACCAACAGCTCTCACCTCCTACTCAAGTTCTCAGACCTCAACTCTGGTTTGCATCATAATCACATGTAGGTATTTCTGAGACACATGTGGAAGGAGGATCCTAACCTTTCTGATTCACTTGTTCTGAAGGAAGCTGTAGACTTCAGCTCTAACCAGAAGCTCTTGGCAATGATGATGCTTCTGATGCAGGTGTCATATGTGGAGAAAAGCTGGCCTAAAGTCTCTAGAACTAAAGAACCAAGTATCAGGCTACAGAGGAGATCCCATTCGAGACCTTCTTCTCTTGTGCTTCTTACCATTGCTTCTTCTCTTAGTACCACATATTCTATCAGGATTCAGTCAGCCCTGCATTCCTTCACATTTAAGATGAGAATGGAAGTTCACAGGCAAGATCGATTCTCTGAATGAAGCATTAGTTTGATCTCCTTGTTCTAAGAGGAACTGGGTTCCACTTTCCTTAGGTCAGTGGTTCTCAACCTGTGGGTCTCAACCCCTTTGGGGGTCTACCTATCAGATATCCTGCTTATCAGATGTTTACATTATAATTTTTAACATTAGTTTAAATACAGTTATGAAGCAGTAACCAAATACCTTTATGGTTGTGCACCACCACAACACGAGGAACTATATTAAAGGGTCACAGCATTAGGAAGGTTGAGAACCACTGTCTTAGGTCTTAAAAGTCATTACAGAACACAGAACCTTGCTCAAAAATCTTAAGAATCCCAGAGCTGGAACACACTTGTCTCAGCTTTAATTGAGCAAGTAAGGCAGTTGCCTGAGCTTGAGTTGTACGTTGGAAAGCTGATGTCACTCAGAAGGATGGAGTGGTACATTGCATCCTAACATAGGCACAGCCATATCTTAAGTTTTTAGTGAATTGCACATAAGAACTTCTCAACATTAAAAAGTGCTTCTAAGAATGTTGTTTAAAAAACTAAAACATATTAATCTTATCATTTTTATTTCAGACTCTTCTTTAAGCCAGTTCACATATGTTCCTTATATATTCTGCAACTAATAATAGGTCTAATTGTACTCATGCCATGCAAAAATAGTTTTTTGAAAGGACTTTGTACATTAAGTACTTTTTAAATACTAAATGCTACCATCTTTCTCCAGATTCAGATTTTACAAGCCAACAACACTCAGGAGGGCTATGACTATCAATAATCTTGCAGTACAAGTCCTATCCCAACTGCAACCTGTTTGTCAATCCTTACTGACCTCATCAAAAACAGTCCAGCCTTTCTTTTCCTTGACTATTTCTTCATTCATGGTTCTTCTGCTTGATGAAAAAACTGATGAAATAAGGTGACAGTTTCCTGTGGGAAATGCAATGACAATACCAAAAATCCTCCAAAGTTTAAAAAATGAAAACATACAGACTATCTAATGCTTTAATAAAAAATAGATCCCAGTGGTCCTTATGTTCCCTTGAACACATCCCATGCTTCCCAAGTTCACCACAGTTCATGTACAATGGACTCCATTCTGTGGTCCTATACCTTATGTGTCTTTAAATTTAGACTCAGCACATGCAAGGCATTTTAGGTTGAAAGTAAATTCAGGCCCTAGACTTCCTTACACATGCTCTTGCTACAATCATCATAAGTATGGTCTTGACATGGGTTCCAGTTACCTTTGGTGGAAACCCCAACTATGATGGTTCGTATATGCTTGGTCCAGGGAGTGGCACTATTAGAAGATGTGGCCCTGTTGGACTAGGTGTGGCCTTGTTGGAGTAGGTGTGTCACTTGGGTGTGGGCTTTAAGACCCTCAATCTAACTGCCTGGAAGTTAGTATTCTGCCAGCAGCCTTCAGATGAAGGTATAGAACTCTCAGTTCCTCCTGCACCATGCCTGCCTGGATGCTGCCATGTTCCTGCCTTGATGATAATAGACTGAACCTCTGAACTTGTAAACCAGCCCCAATTAAATGTTGTCCTTATAAGAGTTGCCTGGGTCATGGTGTCTGTTCACAGCAGAAAACCCTAACTAAGACACCAACATAGTAGAAAGCTCATAAAGAAATGGGTCCAGAAGTATTCTTAAAACATTCAGAGATTAAAAGGGAAATAGAATAACTCAAAATGGAAATGTTTTTCTAGTTCATAAATTTCTGGTTTTTGTGTTGTTCAGTATCACGCTATATTCTTGAAATCACTTCCTTTCCAGAGAATGATTTACTTAATCCAGAAAATGTGATGTCTGGGGAATTCTAAAACAATGAGTGGGAGCTTGTGTGAAGGACATTCGATGACTCTCAGGAAATTTATCCCGAAGCCTGATGTAACTGTTACCAGCCCATGGATCATATATTCTCCAACTCTCTGAGCCAGACCTTACTCATCTCCAAGCTGAAATGTAAAAACCAACCAAGATATATTATCATGCCCCTGAACAAGTAAGAAATCTGAAAAACTAAAGTGTCATAAGCAATTTGTTTCCATGCAACACAGGTCAATAAACATTGGGCTCCTTATCAGAAGGAAGGGCAGTTCTAAGCATGATCCCTACTCTTCTTTGGTCGCTTCTTTATGGCTTCCTTATGGAGACCATTTCATCTTGTGGGTCAAATGCAGCAGGTGTGAAAATACCTCCTGATAATCTTTCATAGAATTTCTGTCCAAGTGAGAAAACAGGCAAACAGGTCATCAGCTCTCAAGAGCGGTGCAACCCAGGTTTGCACTGTGGCATAGGTTGATTATTTCTGCCCTCATTTTTATCATTTCTAGGGAATAAAGGTTATGATTTCACAACCTTTTTATGTTTGAGGGGAGATATTAGGAAATTTGGCTCTAGGTATTTTACAGCAGTTCATAGGAGGCAATTCTAGAATTCACAAGGATTCATTCTTACCTAGCCTACTGCTGAGCATGCTGGGTAAGTAATCACAATATGACAGAAGGAGGGAAGAAAATAATGGAGTGCGTGCTGTGGTCATGGTTTATACCTCTACCTGCCTGTCCATCCTCCTCCCCCTTAGCTTCATTGTTTGTAGGAAAAAAGATGAAAACTGGGTAGCAGAGCTTTCTTTGGTTTTCATTCTTTAAACCTCTACCTCAGACAAACATCAGCCCAAGCTTTCTGTACGCAGGCAATCTTCTGTCGTGTTTTCCTCCTTATTCTCCTCTACAGCCCTGGGTCCTGCACTAGAGTGTCGATGCCATGCTCCAGTATCCCAAAGAACCAAGACATGCGTTCTCTTGACTGAATTCGGATGCTCTTAATCTTAAATTGACTCCAGAAGTTATCTGTTTACTATAGAGCCTCAATAACACGTGGTAACATTTAAAAGAAATAAAAAATATTGGCATAAAATGGTGGGGTATATTTTGTTTTCAGTTTTATTTTTGAAAGCTTTGACCTTAAGACTTCATCATATTCTATTGATAACTTCAGATATCTCCTCATTAGAGCTTTACCTGAAAACTGTTAGTGTAGATTTTGGAACAAAACTAATGAAAGTCTTAAGACAGCTTTTCCTTTGGCAGCAATCATACTGCCTATGTGTAAATTTAGGTGATATTGCCACCTAGTTATTTGTGGCTGAATTGTACATTGCAATGATGAAAATTAGTATTATCTTGGGAAAGGAGAAAACAGCTCTCTGATGCAATGCCACAGTGACAAGGTGGCCGGTTACCAAGCTGCTCTGAGTTCAGTGTCTCCTCAGGTACTGACATGGTTCAGCCTCTCTCGTTTCCTCATGATCTAAATACACCACCATATTTTTAAACAGAATTTGGTAAATCTAACTGACAAATATGTTCCCAGTCTATAAAGTATTACTAACAATTAATTATGAAATTATTACTAAAGTCACGTACAAGAAAAACCACTCTTTAATAATGATCTGTGCCTCTCCATAGTGAGAGGCTATGAGAATAAAAAAATATTATATCTATGCCTATACATGTGCACTCATAACATGTGTAAACATAGATGTGTACACTCATACACATGTATACACATACATGGATGCTCCCATAGACATGTGCACACAACTCATACAAGTGTGTACTCATTCAACTATGCACACATATACATGTGTACACATCACATGTGCACACCCAACACCCATGTACATGTACCTGGTTTTACTTGTTTGTACAGGTTTAGATCTCATGCCCCAGCTTCTGTGGACTACACATGACTTGCTGTCACTCTCAGGAGAGGAGCAGGAGAAACTGCTAACTTTGTGTATGTGTGCACATGTGTATGTGTGGACATGTATATGTGTGCACATGTGTATTGTGCACATATGTGTGTGCACATGTGTATGAGTGCACATGCATAGACATGTATGATATTCTAGCAAACTGGGAGTGACAAGCAGTGAGAATTTAAGGAAGTCACTTCTTTGTTTCACAGAATTCTACAGTAAAGTGCACAGACACAGTCACAGTCTTCCATCTCCAGAAATCCCAGCTAGCAGAGATGTCCTGTCTTTGCCTTTCTGCCTTCACCTTCTAGGCTCTTATCCCATAGATGCAATTTAAGATCCATTCAAGCATTGGTGTCTAGTATTGGTCTGAAATAAAACACATCCAGCTTAAACCACACCACTACACTCCTGTGTCCTTAAGGTAGGAGCGTTGCCACACTGTTGACAGCCACTGTGATCTGATAACATGTCACCCATTTTAAATTCTCTGATATGAGGTTGTTCTTGAACTCCATTCCTCCTTTGGATCATCTTTCATGATTTTAAGAATCCTTATAGATGAGTCATTTCTATGCATTCCCTAAGTAGCCCACCATGAAGCCACATTGATTCAGTGGTACCATGGTGAATGTTCAGACCCACCCCAGCTGGCTGAGAACACTCATCCTGACCTGTAGAATGGGATAATCTAATCATCCTTAGGGAATTCTGGTTTCTAGGGGAATGGGGGAGAGGGAGGGAATAATCAATTCTGTTCAGTTTCCGTCTACGTCCTGTCAATTCACACATTGCCCCTAAAATCATGACGGGTGGCCAAGAAAGGACTGTGATGCTAAAGGAAGAAAAACTTTTCTGAGACCTAGATCTCAACTCAGAGGATTTTTTTTCTTCTTTAAATTAACCAAGATTAATGAGGACCACATATGTTAAGTGCAAATTTCATTCCTAATCATTCCCTCTTTAAACATTTGAGACACACTGGGTTGAAAAGTAGCTCTGGGTTTGATGTGTCATCTGCCGTAAAACAGAGCTCATGTGGCTTCGATGCTGGCGCCTGGGGTGCTTTGTCTGGTCTTACATCTGCCCACGGTTTTAATAATTCACTTCATTCTGTGTTTGAGGTACATGTGTACATCAAGGTTTTCTTTTGTTCAAAAGGTCATTGTGTGACCAGAACCACAGGTTCTTCCGTTACTAGGTCCTTTCGGCTCCACAAAAGGTGTGTTCTGTTTTAGTTTATGTGGATCATTTTGTCATTTTCCCCTGGATACCAAGAGAGGAAAATCATTTTGTCTTAAAATTTTAACTTTCTCAGTATTCTACTGTATGGGGGAGATGTTTTTCAGACCATTACTTAGCCATGAACATTTTACTTTAAGTCATCTAGAATCCAATTGCTTTGGGTTATTAATCCTAAGGCATGCCTAGTTATCCATTTCCTTTATTTCCCACCCAGTTCCCCCAGTGCTCTGACTTATCTCTCAACATCAGGCCCCAGATGGGCACCTGCACCCTCACTACATGGAATAACACAAAAGGACTTACTACAGGATCCCTCTTAAGTAAAATTCAGCTTGCTTTGGATATTTCATTGATTAAACTTACTACATCTATTAGAATAAGAAAGCTAACAAGGTTTGAAAGAGTTCTCCTTTCCTGTTGTCCGTTTTCTAACACCACCATTTTGTTCATCTCCTTGTTGGAAGTAGGAAATCTTGGTCCTTCTGAGATTAGCAGGATTTCTGCCTGTCACTGGTTACTATCACCACATAGCTTGTTGTTTTTTCCATACATTGACCAATCCTTAACTTTCACGTACCCCAATATAACAGCTTCACAAATGCATACATATACTTGCTTTTGTTGTTGTTGTTGTTGTTACTTTGTTCTTGAACATGAACTAACATATGACCACATTATTTCTGAATATCCAAAGGTTGAGTATGACTTCCCTCCAAGCCAGCTTCTCCAGAGATAGTCTCATCAATGAGATAAATCAAATTATGAATACTATCACAGTCCTCTTCCTCATTCAATGCAAATCAAATCTACAACACATCCTTAGAATTATCCACCTTGTGATGTTTTCTCCTCTTGGCTCCAGCCAGCCAGAAGATCCTCACCCTGGAAGTAAGGCTCACCTGTAGGCACGTTACATCTTCCTAGACTCACCTGTAGGCACGTTACATCTTCCTAGACTCACCTGTAGGCACGTTACATCTTCCTGGACTCACCTGTAGGCACGTTACACCTTCCTAGGCTTTTATAGTGTCCCCATCTATTCCCTGTTCTCACAACTCGAGTGGCAAATGAATTTAATCTAAGAAGATCAAAAAGTACAAAGTTCTCAGAGTGAAATAACTGGCAAATTTGTAATGACCAAAGTAGTAACACGAATGTATATTAAAGTTAAGTGTTGTGTTAGAAAGAGTAACTGCCATGTGACACCCAGAAACCATAGATACACAGGAAAACCCCACAACAGAGAATCATCACCCCATAATGCCACAGCTAGTAGGCCTGGGCAACCCTGCTCTAAGCTCATCACTAGCATGAGCTCACAGTCTTTCATTGGTGAGCTGACAGCTTCTGATAGCTTTAATTTAATCCACATGCAGCTTAGTTGTCTCCTGTTTTAATTTTATTTAGACTATCGATAGCCTATAGCCTACAGTCTGTGTTTCTCATGAGTCTCTCGTAGTGTAGTTGTATAGGCAGGAAATAAATTGAGGGTCATTCACTCTCAGCAAATGTTGGGGAAGACAAGCCATGGCAAGGATGTAGAAATCATGAAATGTTCCTCATGTATTCAGGATCTTTAAGGTTTGTCGCCATGTTAGAAATAGCAGAAATACCAAGTGACATCTGAGGAAAAACAGGGAGCATTAAGTTAATATTTTCAGACTCCACTGGGGCAGAGTCTCCTTCAAATGGAATTCCTGGGGCGGTATCTGTGGCTCAGTTGGTAGAGTACCTGCCACGCCTGCACCAAACAGTGGGTTTGATTTCTAGCACCAAACACGACCCAGAGAGGTAGCACACGTGTGTAATCCTAGAACTCAGATATGAGTCTAGAACTCAGCCAGTCATCTTTGGCAGGATAGTGAGTCTTAGGCCAGCTTGTGGCCTGTGAAATGTTGTCATCAGCAAACACCAACAAGGAACTCTGAACTCCTATGGCCAACTCTGAGTAAGTTTCTCCTGTCCTCCAAAGGCCCTGTGTGAAAGTCTTGGTTCCCACTAGGTGGCACTATCCTTGTTAGCATCTTAGCATTCCTTCTAGGCTCCGCCCAACAGTTACCTAGCAACAACCGGGTAGGCCTGGCTTGCTATAAAAGGGACTGTTTGACCCCCTTCTCCCTCTTCCTCCTCCTCCCTAGCTTCCCCTCCCCTCTGCCTGTTACTGCTTCTACTCCCTTCTCAACTCCTCTTCTGATGCCTCCAAATAAACTCTATTTTATATTGGACTGGTCCTATGACTGGTACCTCAGGGCAGGGGGGATACCTCAGCATGGACCTGCTGAACACTTTAGTAATTTGTAGTCATGACATGTACCCTTGAAGGGAATGTTGAGATTCTGGCATATGCTCATTTTCTCTTGTTTCTTCCATGGTGTGATCAGCCTTCCGCCAGAAGCTTTTACCACGATATGCCGCATCACCCAGAAGCAATAGGACTGATGCCTTCCTCACAGGACTGAAACCATAATATTGACAGCCAAAATCATCTTTTTCTCTTTTTAAGCTGGTTTACCCTAGGTATTTTTTTTTTATAAAAACAAAAGGCTCTACAAGTATGTAATCCAGGAAAGAATAGTAGGAAGGAAAGTATAGAAAACAAATATTTTGTATTCTTTTTTTCTCCTATTATGTGTGGCAATATTGCTTATCAATATGCTTAGCTATCTTCATATATATTTTAGTTCAATATATTTGATGTATCTTTGCATACATCAAGTATCTTCAGAGTTCCTCCACGACCTCTGCTTCAGCTCCTGACTCCATGCTCCTGCCCTGTGTGAGTTCCTGTCCTGATCTCCTTTGATGATGAACAATAATATGGAAGTGTAAATATGCATATTTGGTTGGAGATTTACCACAACATGGTGCTGGTTCAACTGGCGGTCAACATGTAGAAGGATGCAAATTGATCCATTCTTATCTCCCTGTACAAAGCTCAAGTCCAAGTGGATCAAGGACCTCCACATAAAACCAGATACACTGAGTCTAGTAGAAGAGAAAGTGGGGAAGAGCCTTGAACTCATTGGCACAAGGAAAAATTTCCTGAACAGAACACCAATGGCTCATGCTCTTAGATCAAGAATTGACAAATGGAACCTCATAAAATTGCAAAGTTTCTGTAAGGCAAAAGACACTGTCAATAGGACAAAATGACAACCAACAGATTGGGAAAAGATCTTTACCATCTGATAAAGGGCTAATATCCAATATATACAAAGAACTCAAGAAGTTAGACTCCAGAGAACCAAATAACCCTATTAAAAATGGGGAATAGAGCTTAACAGAGAATTCTCAACTAAAGAAACTAGAAGGGCTGAGAAGCACCTAAAGAAATGTTCAACATCCTTAGTCGTCAGGAAAATGCAAATCAAAATAACACTGAGATTCCATCTCACACCAGTCAGAATGGCTAAGATGAAAAACTCAGGAGATAGCAGGTGCTGGCAAGGATGTGGAGAAAGAGGAACCCTCCTCCATTGTTGGTGGGATTGCAAGCTGGTACAACCACTCTGGAAATCAGTTGGCAGTTCCTCAAAAAATTGGACGTAGCACTACCTGAGGACCCAGCATATACCAGAAGATGCTCCAACATGTAATAAGGCTACATGCTCCACTATGTTCGTAGCAGCAACATTTATAATAGCCAGAAGCTGGAAAGAACCCAGATGTCCTTCAACAGAGGAATGGATACAGAAAATGTGATACATTTACCCAATGGAATACTTCTCAGCTATTAAAAACAATGACTTCATGAAATTCGCAGGCAAATGGATGGAACTTGAAAATATTGTCCTGAGTGAGGTAACTCAGTCACAAAAGAATAAACACGGTATGCACTCACTGATAAGTGGATATTAGCCCAAAAGTTCAGAATACCCAAAATTCAATTTACAGACCATATGAAGCCCAAGAAGAAGGAAGATCAAAATGTGGATATTTCAGTGCTTCTTAGAAGGGGAACAAAATACTCACAGGAGGAAATATGGAGACAAAGTATGGAGTAGAGATTGAAGGGAAGGTCATCTAGAGACTGTCCCACCTGCGGATCCATCCCATATACAGCCACCAAACCTGAATGTTATAGTGGATGCTGAGAAGTGATGATGGAAGCCTGATATAACTGTTTCCTGAGAGGCTCTGCCAGAGCCTGACAAAGACAGAGGTGGATGCTCTCAGCAATCATTGGACTGAGCGTGGGGTCCCCGATGGAGGAGTTAGAGAAGGGATTGAAGGAGCTGAGGGGGTTTGCAGTCCCATGGAGGGAAAAACAGTGTTAACAGGTCAGACCCCCAGGAGCTCCAACCAAAGAGTACACATGGAGGGACCCATGGCTCTGGCCACATATGTGGCAGAGGATGGCCTTGTTGGACATCAGTGGAAGGAGAGGCCCTTGGGCCTGAGGGGGTTCAATGCCCCAGTGTAGGGGAATGCCAGTTCAGGAGGATGGGAGTGGGTGGGTGGGTGGGTGAACGGGTGGGGGAGCACCCTCATAGAGGCAGGGGGAGGGAGGATGTGATAGGGGATTTCCGAAGGGGAGATCCGGAAAGGGGAAATTATTTGAAACATAAAGAAAATATCCAATCCAAAAAAAAAAAAGCATCTTCAAGAGTCTAAGACACCTGTCTATCTTAGGACTTCTACTGATGTAATGTAACACTATGACCAGAAGCAACTTGGGGAAAGAAGAGTTTACTTTATCTCCCAGCTCTTAGATTACGCTCCATAACTGAGGGGAGTCAGGCCAGGAACTAAAGCTTCAGGCACTCTATTTACTGGCTTTCTCCTCCTGGTTTGCTCGGCCTGCTTTCTATACAATTCAGGACTACCTCAGGACCGAGCCCACTTTGGCTCATTAAGATCCGACCAATCTGGATGGAGCATTTTCTCAATTGAGGTTCCCTCTCTTCAAATGACTCTAGTTGGTATAAGTTGGTGTAAAGCTGGCCAGCCAACACTGCACTCTTCTGCACCCATCTCTGTTGGCATTGCTAACAGTGCCTTGTGACTGAGATCTAGGAATGACATAAAGTTCAGTTCCTGCCATGGCTTTAGTGAACTGTTCCAGGGATCTGAAGGCTCCTGTAGATTCCACCTGTGTTCAAACTGTTCCCCAACTTCTTGCTTTCTCAACCTGGTGTGTGTGTGTATGTGTGTGTGTGTGTGTGTGTGACTACAGGTTCATTGTGATGCTAGACACAGTAAATTCCCAAAGAAATGAGCATAGTCTTCTCCCTCAGGGTAAAATAAACAAGCACAGTGCTGCCCCGCATTGCTACACTAATATGATAAATGGAGCCTCGCTCCCTGTTCCTTTCCTTTCTTTGCTAATTCTCTGGTGGTGGTGTCGGGGAGGTGGGGGGAGTGAAGAGTAAGATCATATGATTTCTGTTGAAAGCACTTTTGCCTTATTTAGGGCTAAGAAATGGAGATAATACTTAATTTGAATACAAGTACAAAGAAGCTGATCCGACTAAGGGCTCTGGAGAAAGAGGAGGTGCAGTATGAAGTGAGGTTTGGTTTTGGTTTTTCAAAAACTCTGCACTATCTTCCTTGACTGATGTCCCTGGAGACTGTAAACAACACTCAACAGAGAAGGTGATGGGTGAGCCCATGGCAGTGTTCTGAACAGGGACACAAAGTAGCTCCCCGAAACGTTCAACAACTGGTGCATCTGAAGAGAGAGAGAGTTGTTTCCCGGACTCTACATCCACAAGACACACTTGGTGTAATGCCAGTACACTTCAGTGACGAATGGCATCCAGACAGCATTCCCAAATGCAGAAGGAAGGATAATTAAAACCAATCCTCTCATCTCAGATGTGTGAAGATTAATAGAATGATTTCAGAAAAGGTCCCCAAGCTTTTGGAAAGAAGACTAAAATGTAGAAAGTGATTTGGTGTGGTTTAATTTGTAGTTCTGAGAGGTAGCTTGTAAGCCCTTTACATCAAATGAAAAACATAATTAGTGCTACATTCCTGCTTCAAAGGTCAGTTTACATACAAAGCAACCAATGTAAAGTTGGAGGATTTAATCATGAATTAATTTGTGGCACAGCATATGTTACATATATTAAGATATAGGTTTCAGAACTTTAGCTATTAGTAAAAATCTGAGATAAGCACAGAGCTGGAAAATCGCTGGCTGTTCTCCACCTTAAACAAGATGACAATATTTCTGAAGGACTCCCTTCAGCTCTTGCTGGTTTGTGAGTGTACAATTAAGCCCAGGCTTCTGGAGACAACAGCATCCAATGGAGGGTGAACTTGAGAAAAGAGTATTCCAAACTTTTGATCTAGCGTCAGCAAGGCTAGAATAGAGTGAAAAGAAATGGGTTCTGAGTAGGCAGGAGGACGGAGCTACAGCACACAGAATGAGTAACCAGAGTCTTGATGTGCTGGTGAAAAAAAGAAACGGAAAACAGAGGTAAGCAGAAGAAATACATGCAAGGAAGAGTTGAGTCTTGCAACTAAGAGTATAATGTTGGATTTGAGCGCTGCACAGTAGCACTGCACAGCACAGCTCAGAGAGAGACACTGCAGCTTTCACAATGGTGAGGTAGCTCAGGGACAGTCTCGTTTGGTACAGGACTGCTAGTGCTTTGACCTGAACGGTGCCATCTAAGGGACTGTATGGTCCAGACAGAAGACTGACATCTGCACTGTGGAGTAGGGGCAGTCACATACCCATGGCTATTGAACTGGACAAGAGTCCCAAGTATATTCCATCTCGATGCATTTCAGTTAAAAATTTAAAACTCACATGTGACTAATGAATCACACCTGATCTGGATGGATCTAGAAGAATATAGAACCATCAACCATCAGAACATGCCTTGGGGGACTGAGTGTCACACTCACTCCAGTGTAAAATGCTCGCCTTAGGATCATGTTACAGAATTTATCCCCTCCCCTAAAGCAGACATGGCAGGGCTTGTTTGTAATGTTAGTGCTGGGTAGGTAAAGATGTGGGTTCCTGGGGGCTCACTGGCTTACTTGACTGTCAAAGGTTCTGTCAATCAGCCAACTGGTCAAGCAGTAAGTGACATCTGAGGATGACATCAGAGATTGAACAATGACCTCAGCATTTGTACTTTACACATGAGCACATGCGCACACACTCACACACACAGACACACACACACACACACACACATACACACACACACAAACCCAGAGAAAGAGAGGGAGGGAGAGAGAGGCAGACAGAGACATACAGATACAGAGAGAGACACAAACAGACAGATGGACAGAGACAAGGAGAGACAGAGAGTCAGAGACATGGAGACACAGACAGACGCACATACATGCATACACACAGAGAGACAGACAGACAGAGAGAGATAAGGAGAGACAGAGACATGGAAACGGAGACAGACACACACACAGAGACAGAGACAGACAGACAGACAGACAGACAGACAGAAAGACAGAGACAGGCACACACAGAGATAGACAGAGACAAAGAGAGACAGACATACACAGAGATAGACAGAGATAAAGAGAGACAGACAGACACAGAGAGACAGACAGACACATACACACAGAGAGAAAGAGACAAAGAGAGAAGTAGCATTAGGCAGTAAAAGACAGCCAGGAGCAAGAGTAGGCTCAGGTACTAGTGGGAGCACAAAGAGTTGATGACTACACCACCAAAGGCAAGAGATTGAAAAGTTGCATGGTGAAAAGGCTGGCCACAAACTACCTGAAGAAATCCCTCTTCCTTTCAAGATTTGCCCCTCAGTCCCCTATCGCCATGTGTGCCATCCAACTGGTTCACATCCCATCTCCTGTGTGTTCTGGGATCAAAGTGCACACCCCAGGGGATCATATGAGAAGAGAGGAGATTTTGTTCTAGTATAAGCCAGCAGCTACTAAAAGCCAAAGGAAAATCGTCTCTGAGAAAGTCTTTCCTATTGCTGTCAGACCTGTGCATGAAGCTGCTGGATTCCCCTTGGAAGGCCATGGATACTTCATGGCACACTTCAGAGGGAACTGGTATAGGTTTCCTCCACTGCAGTAGCTCAGAAAGAAGTAGGTCTGCCTGCAGGGACAAGCTGGGTGGCAGCTGCTGACTTAACTGAGTATGGACGCAGCTTGCATCTCTTCCCCTCTGCCCAACTTTCACTTTTCCAGCATTTCCTGGAGGTTATGCATATTTAAACCATGTGCTTCCTATAGAGAGTTTGCATTTTTTCCCACATTAGCTGCATTTCCAAAAATAGATGATATGCTCTCCTGTATTGTATCTGAAATACACATGAAAAAAATTAATGTATATAATGGGGAATTTTGTTTTTTTTCCATCTCAATGGAATTTATTAAGGAAGAAAATATTAGATTTGAGTACATGGTAGCAATTTATTTATTCAGAAGTGAGCCTTTGCATATACAAGTGACTTGTGTATTTATTGTCTCTGATGAATAAACAACTTTCAACAATCGGCATGTGTTGGCAGCAGGCTATTATATGTAACCGTAATAATGAAAATGTTTACTGAGAGCATCCCTGAGGTATCTGCTTTCATCTTCAGTATGATTAAGGCTTTATTGTGGCTTGAGATTGTAGTGTTTTCTGTAATGTTCAGTAAAGAACATTGCCACAAGTGGCTTATTAGATTGTTTTCCAGTTTGTAGGCTCAAACCCAAAACTGTCTATCAGATTTGTTCCTATGTTCTTTGTGATTCAGGTGTAGAGGCATGATAGGATTTGATTCACTGGATGCGTCTATAACAATCTGTTCCACTAATGCTCCATGTGTCTCCCTGTGCCTCATATCAATCCACATAGGAATAGAAGAGCAAGCTCTGTGTAGGTCATCAGGATTCCCTGACCTTAACCCAAATACCTGTTCATTCTGTTTGATCAATTGACATTCCTCTTAAGATTTCGTTATAGAATTGTATTGCTGGCATAAAAGCCAAAAAGACACCAAATGGATCAGTTCCTTTTTTGTGGCTATGATAAAATATCTGACAAATGTAATTTAGGGGAGGGAGGATTTATGTTTTCTCGTGGCCAGTCACAGTAGTGAAGGCATTGACAAGTGGCTCTGAAGGCAGGAGTGCTAGGAGCCTGCTTGGTATTTGGAATTGAACAAGGAGGAGGTGGTTCAAGCTGGAACCAGAGTGGCCTTTAAGCCATAAGGGAACTCCAGAATCCACATCCTAAAGGGACCACTACATCCCCATGAAATCACCAACGGCTGGAGATCAAGTGTTCAACCAAGAGTCAGGGACATTTCACACTGAAGTCATAACAGCAATGTTGCAGGTACCACACAGAGTCACACCACACACACACACACACACACACACACACACACAAACAAACACACACAAACACATACACTGCACACACATACATTCACACACATACACTCACAGATGTACACACACACTTATACACACTCACATACACACTCACATGTACTCAAACACAGACAATCAAACCACACACACACTGCACGTACATAGCACACACATACACTGCACACATTCACATACATACACTCACACATACATACTCACATACACTCATACATATTCACACACTCACAGTCACATACACACTCAACAAACGATCACATACACACTCAACCACTCAACACACACTCACACAAACACACACATACTCACATCCATACACTCACACATACACACTCAGCACACTCACACATACACTCATACACACACACACACACACACACACTCACTCACACAGAGCTCTCATTTTTTCGGCTTTCCATTCATTTGCCTTTCCAGACCCATTGGTGGAACACTCAGCATGTGAAGGTTTGCTGGAAGGACAGTCCCTGGGTTGGCTTTGATTTTTTGTAGTCTCACTCAACTTCCAGTTTACTTTCTTTGCATTATGGTTACAATGTAACCTCTCAGCTTTCTGCCTCAGTCACTTGCCTCCATGTCCTCCCACCTCTGGTCATTATGAACTCCCCTTCTGAAACCAATGGAAGAGTGAACTCTGTCTCCTATAAGTTACTTTTGGTCATGGTCACAAAAAGTAACTTAACAGGTGGGCTGTAAATTGGGTGAGAAGAAGTTATAAAAGGAGCTCAAGTTGTTTGATAGAAAATTAGTACAAGATGTTAATGGAAACAAAGTATTTTAGATACAGTTTTTCACTATTACATCATCTAATTTGATGCATATTAATTTGGACAAGACTGTGCACCTGCAATTTCCTCTGGCTTGCTCTTAGAACTGCACAGACAACTTTTTCTTTTATGTTTTGCATTTTCTTGTCCAGGGAACTCACACTCTTTAAGCTTCCCTACTTGTATTTTATTAGAGGGGTAGTAGTCTTCTGTTCACTGTTGTTTTTGTATTTTTGTATTTTTTTGGTTTTTTTTTTTTTTGGTTTTTCGAGACAGGGTTTCTCTGTATAGCCCTGGCTGTCCTGGAACTCACTCTGTAGACCAGGCTGGCCTCAAACTCAGAAATCTGCCTATCTCTGCCTCCCAAGTGCTAGGATTAAAGGTGTGCGCCACCACTGCCCGGCCTGTTCACTGTTGTTATATATTTTCTACCTACCTGTAACTGTTTTCCATTTACAAAACCATTTAGCCAGTCATATGGAATGTGTGTTATTGTGTGATTTTCAGTAAAAGAAAGTTACAGGGCAAATAACATAGTGTAAAACCCTCCATTTTATTTTGGAGGAATGTTCTCTAGCCTTACCTGGTGGGTTGAATAGGTCGTATCTTTCTAAAACACATATTTTTTAAATTACAATATGTGTTTTTTCAATAATAGGAAACAGAAAATATTAACTATTATTTCATTACAGTTTAAAGTTCATACTTTATTCATGTAAGCCATTGTATGAAAGATAAGAAATATCATTTTAAGGTGATAACAAACAAATTTAAAAAATTAAATAATAAAAACAAAGATTAACATTCTAAAACAAAACATTAAAACCCTCTTAGAATGCATAATAGCTATCACTATATAAATAAGAGTCTGAAATGTTTATTTAGGCTTATTTGTTTTCAGATATTTCCCATGAAAGTAGAGAAATTTAAAACATCTGATTTAAAATCAGAATTGGCACAGTGAGTCAAAGAAATACTTGCAAAAGCCCAAAGAGAAGAGTGTAAATGCAAAAATACACAAAAACACCAAGGGGAGGCAGGTACATGGAGTTTAACTACCCCAGGGGAGCAGGGTACACACAGATAAACCCTGAGGGGAGCCAGGTACACACAGATACCCTCTCCTTCCCTCTCCATGCCCCGTCCCCACAAGGGGAGCCTGGCACCTACAGACAAACCTAAGAGGGATCAGGGTACGCGTAGTTAACAGCCCCCCAGGGGAGTCAGGTACACACAGATAAACCATGAGGGGAGCTGGATACACACAGATACTCTTCCCCCAAGGGGAGCCAGGTAGACAGAGATAACCCACCAGGGGAGCCGGGCACATACAGACAAACCCGGAGAGGAGCCAGGTACACAAAGATAAACCCCACTGGTAACTTGGTTACACAGTGATAAACCCTTGAGAACCTGACATGAAGTCTGAGCGGGAAGAGTGGAAAACTGCTTGAATTTTTTAGATTATATTTTATTTTTTAAGTTGCTGTTAATCTCTTACTGTGCCTAATTCACAGACTAAATTTTGACTTAGATTTTGATGTACTGGATAAATTCATATATATAGATATATAGATGTATAGATATAGATATATGTAGTAAATGGATATATAATAGATAGTACTATCCTGTACTACCTGGGATTTTAAACATTCACTACTACTCCTTGGAACATATCCCCCATGGAAATGGCCAGCTTTGATACAAGACTCAGGAGATGAAAATACAAAATATTAGTAGTAGTCATTTTATGTCATTGTAAACCATTCAGTACAGTTTGTTCCTATTGTAGAATTTAGACGACAAATACTGAAATGCTTTAGGTTGTCTAATATGGCGTATTAAGTAGAAGGATGTTGGGTATCAGATTAACATAAGACAACAAATCAAAATAGCTAGAAACCTCTTAAGACTCTCCAGCAACAGAAATCTAAAGGGAAAAATGTTACTGAGAGAAGAAAGTGGAGCAGCTAGGACAGAGGCTCTGCATAAGTCAGTCAATAATGGTCCCACCAGAGGAGCCTCTTGGTAACAAATGTGCCTTTGAGAATTTATTTCAGCACGACTAACTACAAAAAGAAAGGGAGAAATAACAGCAGGCCAAAAATATCTAAAAACATGGACAAGAAAGAAACACCCCTAAAAAGGAGACAATTCATTTAAAAATGGCAGATGGGAACAGCTACAAGTTCAAAAGAAACTCTGAAGGGAACTCACAACAGCCCTATGTTAACAGGGAGCAGGGGGATGGCAGGCAAGAGGGAATGAATTCTGAAAAAATCCACAGTAAGAGTCTATAAGATAGGACAACATTAAAAGCACACTTACAATCCACATTAGGCACATGAAAGAATAAATTCTATGGGGCTAGGAGGATTAAGTGGGGCAGGGGTGGGAGGGTAAAGGAGGCCGTAAGTGAAGTGAGTGGTAACTAAGACCAAGAGCAGTTTTGATCGCCCCTGTGAAAACTTGCTACTGTAGAAGCTATCTAAACTAAATGCCTAAGTGTGTATTAAAAGAGATTAAATGTAGTTAGCCTTTATGGGGGTGGGGGAGAAGTGATGCCTTTCCCAGACACTATAGACTAAGAAACCAAAAGTCCACTGAAAGGTGTAAGTTATCCACTCCCCTAGGCTCCAGAACAATATAGCATATCACCACCTCTATTGGTCAACCTCCAGAATCTGGTGGTCATAGCCTATTTCTCTGAAGACACCTTACATTTATCTCATAGGATTCAAAGAAGTTAAATTGGCATTGACCTGGAAACTTCATCCCTACTGGCTAGTTTCCATGTGGCTGAAACTCACTATGCACACTACCAGAGGATGAAAGCCATCATCAGGCTTATCCAGGCATGACCCTGCCAGCTACAATAAGGAATGGACTGGGGAGATATGCACATTGGTGTAATAGTGGCATGGGTGTTCGTGGAGTAACCAACTATTCTCCGATTAGATTTAAGGCCTGCTTTTCAATACAAAACTCATCTTGCTGCAGTAAATCTCCAACCCCAATAAGTCCATGCAAAAACAGTCAACTCAGTTACAATATATATAAGCTGCATGCCTAGATTGGGCATAGCTATCACTACACTACTCTATTCTCCAGCTATGAGATCCCTTGCTACTTGAGACTTCTCCGTGCCATGTGGTTCTGCTCCATCTTTCTTCCACCTCTTCTTCCTCCATTTTCTTCCTGTCTCCTTCCCTTTCTTCCCCCACTCTCTAGAACCTCCAGTCCCACCTTTCTCTTCCACTGCCCAATCACAGGCTCTAGCCTTTATTTGACCAGTTAAAATGGGGAGAATGGTCACATGAGATCACCTGAGTATGTTATTTACTGCTTGTTGGGACAGCCCCCCTTGAGGAAGCAGAGCTGACGTTAGAAGACAAACGGCATCAGGGCAACCCACAACAATATCTGATACCATTAACTGGGCTAAAAAACAAAACAAAAACCCTAAAAATGTGTAGTCATAGGCCTTAAGGGAGAACCCAGTACTATTATTCCACTAAAAGTTATAATATTAATCTGCTCTCTGAGTTCTTAATAGTAATAGACTAGTGGATGTCTCAATACCAAAGCTGCTCTTTTTCATAGATGGAAATAAAGAGATTTACAACTTATCAATGAAGAGAATAAAAGACTGTAAAGCATTTAACCCAAGTGGGCTATCTATAAAATACTGCCCATTCTAAGGTTTAGAAATCGTTGTGAAGAGGGGTCAGAAAGATTGTGAAAAATGGAAGTTGTTAGGGGCTCTTGCAGAACAGT
This sequence comes from Tokudaia tokunoshimensis, assembly GCA_036184795.1. Taxonomy (NCBI): domain Eukaryota; kingdom Metazoa; phylum Chordata; class Mammalia; order Rodentia; family Muridae; genus Tokudaia; species Tokudaia tokunoshimensis. Next base: position 6,841,215 of record BTHU01000016.1, read on the forward strand.
ATTTTCTGGACATGACAAGAGTATTGTACACAAATCAAGCAATGTTTTGGCATTGGTGTGAGAGGGAATCATGAAGTCCCAGGCCTCTCTGAAAAGCAACTGGCAACATGGCAAACTGGCGGATGTTTGGAGAGGGAGATTTAGTTTTCGTCAGGGATGTGGGCTCTTGACGGATTGCCCATGTTCCAGTGGATGATCTTATCTGTCCATGAAATACTGGAAGCTCTGCCTGGGTCCAAGGGAGTTTATGATGGCATGAAATTGGAAGCAGAAATGATGGGGGAGTCTAAGAAGACATGAGAGGCGGGGAAAGGGGTGAACTGGTTTGAAGCTGATTACATTCATGTTTGAAATCCTCAAACAACAAATTGAAAAAGAAAATAAACTCATCAGGTAAGCACCAAATTCACAATGGAGAGGATGAGCTTAAGATTCTGTCTGGAGTATAGGAATGTCTAAAGGATAAAAGTATAATTCTACTGAGATCCTTTCTCTCCCTGGAGAAGAGATAAAAGCAGATAGATAAGAAGACACAATCAAAGAGATGAAAGAGGCCGGGTTGGCAGATGTACAGTTGATCACCTTATTTGCAGGCAAAATTAATTAAAAGTCTTTCCACAGGTGGGCTTCAACAGAGAAAATTCAAAATATGTCACTTTGTTTTCCCTCTGAAAATTAAAAAAAAATCGTATTAACTGTGGAAAACATATCCATTGATCTTTCATTGTTTGCTGGTAACTTTTCTAAGTAAATGGGGTGTATTTGTTCATTTAATTATTTCGTATTAATATTCCTGATTTAGAGATAAAGGACAGAGACTCAGAATGGCAAGGAATCTGAAAAAGATCACAGAGCCAGTAAGTAACATCATTGAGCCTTAAAGTCAGGCATTACAACTGTGGCTTTATATCTTGAAAGATATTTTTAAAAACTAGAATTAGAAAACATACTAGAGTATAAAACAAACATGTGGCTTCAGAATAGGAGACAACGCCTGTAAAACATCCAACAGGGAGAACAAACCTACGGGGTCTAAGAATCTAGCAAGTGTGGATAACACAGAACCCAATGAATAGGACAATAATGTGACATTCAAGTGTCCTGACATCATGTACAGTCCCAGCATTCAACAGAGGAAGGCAAGAGGCCCACAAGTGCAAGGCTACCTCAGCTCCATACATGAGACCATTGCTCAAAAGGCAGATTTAATAGTGGCTGTAATACTACCTAGAAATAAATTAATCACCTATTAAGAATTTTTCTTTTAATGTTTATTGGGCAAAATACAAATTGCAACAATAAACTTTGATGGAAACATATCCCAAATGCAGAGACATGTAAATCTAAGGAGGTGAGGCTCAGACAGAGAGAACACATGCAATAATGGGGAACCAGGAAATGTAGTATTAGTGCCCAAGGAAGCTAAGCTCAAAGTGAAGCATCTGAAAGAAGAGGGGACACATTTGTGTACAGTTTACAGTTTTCTTTTTGTTGTTTGTTTTCTTGTGTTTTGTTTTTTGAGACACAGTTCTGTGTGTTACTGGGGCTGAAGGAGACATTCTTACCACATATAGCTATCAAATGCACCTTATTAAAATATGTACAATTATCATTCACACAACAGTGAGAGAAATAACACACTGTGCTAGATGACAAAGCACTATCATGGATCTGGTAAGTGAAAAAGGAGGGAGCTGAGAGATATTAATAACACTGAGTCAACCATATAAGTTTGCTCTGAACACTTAGAACTAACCTTTTTCTCTACTATGATCAAACATTCAAAAAATTCATAATTCATGGGTCCCAAAGCAAAGTTCAACAAATTCTCAACAAAAAAAAACATAGTCAAATTTTTTGGTGCTATTATAAAAAAAATCTTATAAAAGAGATATTTTAATATAGCATTAAAATGTAAGACTCTAATAAGAGAAACAATTACAACTACTAAGCTTACGTAAAATTACAGTAGTACCAGTATATGTAGGTGATTTTCATTTTTATCTTTTGGTCTGGTAGCATTTCAACATTTTCCACAAAAGGACACACTTATGCTTTGACACTCTATACAAATTTTCAGTGGCTGAAAGAGAAATGTGATGTGCAGCTTCGCACTGGAGTATAATCAACCTGCAAGGGCCAACGTTATCAAAGAAAACGGAGTTTCCATTTCCCAGAAAGTACCAGTTGCCAAAATCTCCTCATCTGGGGGGTATGTCTTCCTCTCCCCTTCATGATGGGATTGCTTCTGTCTGGCTTGATCTTTGAAGATCTCAGGCATTTGTTGTCACAAGCATCCTGACTTCATTGCTCAAATGCCCTGTTGTGTCCTGTAAAACTTCGCTGTGGTTGTCCATCACCTCTGGCTCTCACACTCTTCCTGTTCCCCTTCCACCATGGCCACTGAGCCTCATGAAATAGATGGATTAGGGGGTATAAAATAGATGTCCTGTTTATGGATAAGGATGCCACAGTCTCTCAGTCTCTGCACCTTGGCCAGCTACAGGTCTCGTCTCTATGTTAGTCACTGTGATGGTTTATATATGCTTGGCCTAGAGAGTGGTCCTATTAGAAGGTGTGGCCTTGTTGGAGTAGGTTTGTCACTATGGGTATGGGCTTTAAGACCATACTTTTAGGGTGCTAGCTGCCTGCAAGTCAATCTTCCACTAGCAGCCTTCAAACGAAGATGCAGAACTCTCAGCTCATGCTGCACCATGCCTGCCTGGATGCTGCCATGCTCCTGCCTTGAGAGTAATGGACTGAACCTCTGAACCTGTAAGTCAGCCCCAATTAAATGTTGTCCTGTATAAGACTTGCCTTGGTCATAGTGTCTGTTCACAGCAGTAAAACTCTAACCAATACAGTCATCCTCTCCCATAGATAGAAGCATATCTAATTGTGGGTTAAGAAGTGCCATATTCTATGGGTGTAACAATAACTCAGTAGACAGATGGGCAGTACAAGTTGAATCGGATGGGTAGGAAAAAAATACACAAAGTTGTATGGATAGAAAACAGGGGAGGGTCTGGAGTGAGTCAAGGGAGGAGCTGACTGTGATCAAAACAAATTACAAAAATTATCAAAGAACTAAGAAAAATTATTCAATAACAACATGAACAATATTATATACAGAGATTTTTGAAAGAATGAGAAAGTAGCATTCAGAGGGAAAACTAAAATTATGCATACTTTTAAGTGAAAAGGGACTAGTAGAAATTTTAAAAATACTTTATTAATTGTAATAAAAGCACTAGCAAGTATGGCTGAATAAGCAATGATGTAAAATAAATGAGTAAATTACAACAATGGAACTGGATATTTAAAAATACGAATCAATAAAATTATAATTCATCTAGCAATAATAACAGGAAACCATAACTATACATAAATGTATTACTGGTAAAACGGATGAACACCACACTACAGGCTGTGTATGTTATGCTGATGAACTTTAAGTTAGGATGTAAAGCAAAACACCTGAGAAATAAATAATAGAATTGATACATATAATTATCAAGATTGATAAGGTAACTCATCATAAAAACAAATGAATTTTTAAACTATGCCTATTCACATACACACAGGCACACAGTACTTTGAAATTTCAAAGCAAATAGAAATACTGTTGTTTCAAATATATGTATATATATATATATATATATATACACATGTATATATATTTTTCAAATGTACATATATATGTAGCATTAAAATGTAAGAATAATTTTTCCACTAACATTTTCACTAATATTTATTTTTACCTTTATTTCATGTGTATATGTGTGCACTTGAGTATGTATGCACGACATGTGCCTGCAGGGTCCTCAGAAGTCAGAAGAGGGCACGAGATCCTCCGGGAGCAGTCCTAGTAATTGTGATGAGAATATTTCACAAAGCTACAGATCTAGACACACACACACACACACACACACACACGCGCACACACGCACACACACACACATCACAGATCACACATACAACCTCATTTATGATCAGGATCTGAAATCATAAACAAAAAAATTATAGAAAATCAAATGTTTTCAATATCTTGGGAGAACAATGTACAGTATCCAATCTTGCTCAGAAATGCAGAAGTAGAAAAAAAAACCAGCCATGGTACTACCCTGGTATGCATGGATCCATGGAAAATTGTTTAGATTCAGCCCTTGGAAGTAGATAAAACCATTATTTGCAGATGCCCAGCTCTCTTGTGTAAACTGCTACACTGTTTGCACGTCACCTGTGCATGCTGTCATTTCTAGATGACTTAGACATAACACATGGAAGCACTGTGTTGATAATTGCTCTGAAATAAGGGCAGGAGAGAGCACGTGCGCACAACCTTTCTTTACTATTTTTTGTTTGCTTGTTTTTTTAACCTGCCATTGACTGACTCTACAGATGTTTTATTGGGGAACAATTGTCATCAAGAAATGCTTTCTGATTGTTCTGGCCATTTGACAAGAACCATAGAAATGAATGAGGTGTCAATTAGAGGATGTGAAATGAAGTCACGTTCATTTACTGATGAACAGCAGACTCAGCAGAAAGCTAAGATGGTGAAGAGAGTTTAGCCCTGCCTTGTGATAATGTGAGTGTGTGCTTGGCCTTGTTTTACCTGCTGCTTCCTGGCAGAGACAGCGCAAGGAGCTTGAAATCGTGACAGTGATGTGTCTTCCAGCATGCAGGATGAGTTACATACTGGCTGCCTCTAGGTAGCTTCAGGATGGGTACTGGAAACCTTCCCAGGAAAACTAAGGCAAAATGGAGCTTGGGATTCCCAGTCTTACATGCCGGCCTATTCTGATAGGACTGGATATGGAGTTAATCACACCAGTGGCCAACGATGTAATCGATCACAGCTGTGCAAAGAAGTCTCCCTAAAAGAACAAAAGCGCCCTCAGAATTTATAGGATATGCAGACTCTTGGAAAGCAGAGAGCCAGGGAGAGCATGGAAACCTCCCTCACCCCTCTCCCCATATATCCACTCATCTGGGTTCCTTAAAGGAAACCGAAGAAACAGGTTAGTATATTGCCCTGAATTCTGTGAGCTACTCAAGCAAACGAATAAAACTTGAAAGACTGTCAGTATGCTGACTGAGAGCCAGTTAGAGGAAGGAAGGACATGGTGCTTGTGATTGACACCTTAGAATTCTCAACCTCTGGGACCTGACAGCATCTCTAGGTAAGAAGTTTCAGAACTGATGTAAATAGAGGATACCCAGCTATGATAACACCAAGTAATCACTTGTTAATGGAGAGAGGTCCTCATATGCTTTTAGAGGTCACAGTAGTCTTTGTGTAAATTGTGGAGATGAAAGAGAAAAAAAAACCACATTTTTTCTTTTTCTAATCCAGATAGATCCCTCCAAAGTGCATACATAGCACATAAGAGCCTTTTCATATACCACAAATAACTCATTCAAAATTGTGACTGAAAATATTTCCATTCACAGGTGTCCTAGTCGGTGTTCTACTGCTATGAAGAAAGACCATGACCAAGGCAACTCTAATAAAAGAAAGCATTAATTTGGAGCCTTGTTTATAGTTTCAGAGGGTTAGTCTGAAATCATTATGGCAGGAAGCATGGAGCACACAGCTAGGCGTGGTGGTGGAGAAGTAGTTGGGAGTTACTTCTTGATCCACAGGCAACAGGCAGAGAGAGACCTTGCCTGATGTGGGCTTTTGAAACCTCAAAGCCCATCCCCAGTGACACACTTCCTCTAACAAGAACACACCCCCTCGAAGAAGGACATAACTCCTCTAACAAGAACACACCCCCTCCAACAAGGACACACCCCCTCCAACAAGGACACACCCCCTCTAACAAGGACACACCCCTTCCAAGAAGGCCACCTCTCTTCCTTTCAAACAGTTTATCACTGGGAGCTAAGCATACAAATATACAAGCACATCGGGGTCATGCTCACTCAAAGCAAAAACAACAGGGCTCATTAAAAAAAAAGACTTGTTTTGAAAAAAGGCAAAACTCATATGTTAAAGTAACGAAAAATGATATAGTAATTGGATATATGCAAGTTATAAGAAAAAGTCGATCATACCAGCAAGTATAGGGAAGAGGCACAGGAGACCCCACCTCTAGCCCAGTGGCTATTGTGCTATTGACAGTTGATGGCTGCTGGAAAAGGGGCCTCCCTTTTCTTCAGGGGTGTGTGCCATGGTAGGTTGTCCATGTATCAGTGGATGGTGACCTATAGCCATGTGATATGGAACAGCGATTAGACTCAGCCATTAAAAAGAGAAAAGAAAGACCAGAAAGACATGAATTTGTGAAGAGGAGAAGAGGCTATAGGGGGAATTTTGGGAAGGTTTGAAGCAAAGGAGAAGGGGCATTAGTATATAGCTATGACCCAAATACATTATATTCATCAAAGAATAAATAAAAATTAAAACATACATCATTGGGGATGATAAAAATGATATTTTTTTTGGCATTAAAAAGTACAATTTAAAAGCTGTTTGTTATCCTTAGATCATATAATTGTGGTGTGATGATTTGTATATGCTTGGCCCAGGGAAAGGCACTATTAGGAGGTGTAGCCTTGTTGAAGTGGGTGTGGCCTTGTGGGTGTAGGCTTAAGACCCTCCTCCTAGCTGCCTGGAAGTCAGAATTCTACTAGCAGCCTTCAGATGAAGATGTACAACTCTCAGATCCTCCTGCACCATGACTGCCTGGACACTGCCATGTTCCTGCCTTGATGATAATGGACTGAAACGCTGAACCTGTAAGCCAGCCCCAATTAAATGTTGTCCTTATGAGAGTTGCCTTGGTCATGGCGTCTGGTCACATCAGTAAAACCCTAACTAAGACATATGATATAAATATTGATAGCAATCATTTTATAATAACCTCACAACATGAAGTGGCATGTCAAATATGCTTCAAAACTTGTAACACAATCTTAATTATGAATAAAAATCAGTATAGCTCTGACATAAGCCACATATACAAAAACCATTTAGAATGTGCCAGTAGTTACATTTCAGATAAATAAAGAACATGAACCGTGAAAAGCTATGTTATGGCGATTAGCTTACCATATAGTAATTCCTCTTGGGAAGAGGCTCCTATTTATAAAAGAAATGCCAAAAAATATCACAGACAAAATACTTAAAAGTTTCTCATGTTAAGGAGACTACAAATGAATTCACGAAATATAAACTAACTTCACCCTAGCCTCCAGTGTAATGTTTCTGGATGAAGATGCCCATGTAAATGGTCAAGCTGAGTTCAACCTGGAAAAAGTTGCCACGATGCTCTGTAAGGTTTGATGGGTTAGCATATCATACCTGTGTGTTTAAAAGAGATAATGACACAAAAGAGAAAAGAAGAAAAACTCCTTAAAATCTTGGAATCCTTGTGACTAGTGACATAATAATAATATTCTGGCATAAACTCTTGGAAAGGAAGAATTAGATCAAAACACCAAAAAACTTAAAAATCTGTGTAGTGTTTCATCATCAATTCATCTTCCAGGGAATGCATCTTAACAGCTAACCATCTCTACAGTGGAAACTTTATCCCTTGAGACAGTTGTATAGCATTGTTCAAACTGGCATGTTAGCTGAAACCTATTGGGACATGCCAAATTACAAAATATTCTATGTACTCCTTTGCTTTTTATTATGATGTGTGTGGCCACACATCATAATGTCTTTTGTAATCCTCTCCAACTTATCTCCAAGAAATTTCCCATGAAGAGTCTACCAAAAGTCTTTATGGGGAGTATGCAAGGAGGTGTATGTCTCCCATCAACATAGAAAATACCCTGGAAGCCCAAAGAAGCATGTCTCTTCTCATCCCATTTACTCCATTTTCTCAATGTTGCCCAAGCAAACCCTTTTCTTCCTTCTCTTCCCATCCAAGGCACCATACACATATACATACATAAACACACACACACACACACACACACACACACACAGAGAGAGAGAGAGAGAGAGAGAGAGAAAGAGAGAGACTAGAACCTATATTCATTCCATGAAAGTTTTATATTTTCTCCAGGAATAGAAACAGTTTGCTGTCCAGCAAAGCCTTGATGTCTACTTTCTTTGCTGTCCTATATCAGGCCTGCTGGAAACATAGACAAAGGAAGAGAGGGGTGTCAGAAATTCAACATGCAGCTGTGAAGTAACGAGCCAGGATTTGGTAGTTGAATAATTCAACACACTATGCAATTACAATTAAACTTTTCATTGATTTACATGGGGAGCTGGGGAAAGTAGATGGCCTTTCGTAATTTTCCCAGATTGAAGCAAAGGAGCCTAGAGCATGTGTCAAGCCAGTCATTAGCCTCAGGTAATGCTGAGAGAGCCAGTTAGAAAATATCAGTGGTTCATATCCCCAGCAACCCACAGAACACAGCCACAAGGTCTCAGAAGACAGATAAGAAGTTGCTGGGGAAAAGCTGTTCTAACACAGGACTTTGAGAAAGCACAATAGGACTAGTTCTTAGACCCTGTGTACTGAAGTGATGCTTGCTGGGAAAAGCATACTGTTTTTTTTGTTGTTGTTGTTGTTGTTGCTTTTGTTTTTTGAGACAGGGTTTCTCTGTGTAGCCCTGCCTGTCCTGGAACTCACTCTGTAGACCAAACTGGCCTCAAACTCAGAAATCTGCCTGCCTCTACCTCCCAAGTGCTGGGAATAAAGGCGTGCGCCACCACTGCCCGTCAAGACCACTGTTAAGAAGTACTCTTCTTGTCTTTCTCCATGAACCACTTGAGGCCAGACATACAGTAGCAACAGAACCCCCCAAATCCAAGGACATTTCAACAAAGTACAAGTTTATTTCTTTCAAATGTCATGCCCACCGCACATGCTACCATTTTTTGCAAGAAAGATGTCCTGCATCAGATATCCTAATCCATTCTGCTTCAGTCACGTGAGTCTGCTTCCTCAGCTTGTGCCAAGCTTATTCACTGTGAGCCTGACTAGGGAACCGACTCTCACAGACATACACTCTTCAAGCCTACAGGTGACAGTATGATGTATTCACCTCTCAATAGTCTTATTGATCACAAGAATAACATGTAAAGGTAAAGGGAAGAGAAGGGTGCTTTTCTAAGTAGAGGAATTAGATGCACATTTATCTACTCTTGGTTCTTCCAGGAAGAAAAAACTGACCCCTGGGCCTTGGAGCATTACAATGCTACCCAACAGGAGACTGACTCTCTAAATGTCCACAGGTGTGGTAGTGTTGACAGCTCTAGTTGCCAGCATGAACCTGGGAAAGAAGGGCCCACAAATGAGGCAGACAAAAGTCTCATGCAATAACCAACCTTATTCAGCACATCAGACAATTTATACTCTGAAGACTTAAGAGGAATCGTGTAAGCAAGGTGTTGAATCACGAGGAAAACCCACACAGCGCATAAACGTGTTTTTCCAGAGAGACAAGTGAATAACAGCTGAACTTGTTATTCCTGTCATACCTGTGCACTACACCAGGGAGGAGCATGAGACCATGCTCTGAGAACAATTCTGTGTTTCAGAGAAACTGAGGTCATGAGATTCTTTTCTGTTTTCTTGGAGTTTTCTCATGAGCCCTCAGAATTCTCACATGACTCCATCCTTGGATGGCAGTCCTCTGACAGGCAGCACACAAGTCACAGAGCTATATAGAAGTAAACTCTTACTGTCTGAAGACCACACACGTGCTTCATTTATCTGTCATTGTTTTAGATTTATCTATTTCACCACCTACGGCTGTTATGTAGCATGTTTGTGTTCTTTGGATGTTTCAAAGGATTTTGAAATGTTTGCACATAACGTGGATTACTTTACAGCTGATCCAAAATGATTTTTGAGACAGAAGTAATATATATACATATTATATGTGTGTGGTGTGTGTGTGTGGTGTGTATATACACACATACACACCACACACACATATTTTATATATATACATATATATGTGTATACATATATATGTATATATATACATATATATATATCGTTATTTAGAAATGAGACTGGAAGAATTCAACCAGAATTTACTTTGAAAGTCACAGAAATTAAATTTGCTGACCTTTTGCCATAGACACTCCACTTAAAAATTTTGGACAGAAGTCATGCCATACTATATTGATATTTTCAGGATCTCGACATTATAACCTAGAAACTGCAATGCTTTAAAAATACTCTATAGGATAGGGTGACTTGAAATTTTGTATTTCTTAGTGCATTTGATTTTTAAAGAGGAAAATTATTTGGATGGACATAATAAGAATGATGATCTAAAGTGTTAAATGTCTTCCAAGAGCCGGGCAGTAGTGGCGCACGCCTTTAATCCTAGCACTTGGGAGGCAGAGGCAGGAGGATTTCTGAGTTCGAGGCCAGCCTGGTCTACAAAGTGAGTTCCAGGACAGCCAGGGCTACACAGAGAAACCCTGTCTCGAAAAACAAACAAACAAAAAAAAAACAACAAAAAAATGTCTTCCAAGAAAATATTGAAAACAAGTACTCTCCACAATTGAAAACAATTATGGAGACTGCAGTTTTGAAATACTAAGTACAACCAATTACTTAGAATAAAAACATCTCAAATAATTTCTCATTAAGATTTTAAATTTAGAAACATTTTAAGTTATATATAACTGATCAATATGAGGTTTTAGTTAAAATAGTTAAAATCTTATGTATCAAACACTTTCAAATTACTGTATTATATAAAATATGTACTTTTTACTTTAAATGACAAGATATTTATCGTGATTTTTAGCCATTTTACTTACAAAATTCTGTAAGTTACTTTCACCTGCTGTTTATATTATCACACAGACCCCAACACTGATGCACATATGATCTATATATCATTCTACAGTCAAAGTCCCAATGTCATAGGTTGCATATATATTTAATAATATAGGTATAGTCTTTCTGCCCTACTTTTTACAATGTGAAATTAATAATACAGAATTCTTTAAAGCTTGCCATTGAAAGAAAGACCTACGGTTCTTTAGACATAATCAGAGGAAGAACAGCATCACCTCAGGGACTTGTTAGATTACTCAGTGGAGCCAGAATTCATTCTTGTGTCATGGTTTGATCAAGAAATACATGCTCCCAGAAACGGACGGGAAATCCCTTGGACTGAGTTGTAGTTTGTGTTTCTGCAGCTCAAGGCTCATCATCTGTTTGCAGTTCATTCCACTTAATTTCTTTAGTCCCAAATTTTACAATCCCCACATAGTGAGTAGGTGCTATTAAACTGAAGTATCTATAAAACTGTAAAATGCTGCAACTTATAAGTTATTGTTCTTAATAAATCCTGTGAATTTGTTTGAGGAATGCAGGTGACCTCATAGAAATCAGCACAGTAAAACCTGACAGCATTAAGTGTAAAATATTGCTGGGTCATAATACATTGAATTATGTTTGACCAGAGTAAACAGCAACAGTTACTCTAGATATCAAATCTTGGTCTTTAGATTACATTCGCAAAGATCTCTGCTTGTTAACCTACCAACTGCATTTTAGTCACCCAGTTCTGTGAGGAAATCTTCCCTATATTTTACGGGGGGGTGGGGGCGTAAGAAAAAAAATGACATCAACGTCAAAATTCCCAGAAACCGTAGTATCTAGAGAACTGGCAAAACAGCCAGGAGACAGAGTTCAATAATAATAAACCTGAGGAGAATCGCTAACAGTTGTGTAATTACTCTAATTGTATCATTAGGACATTATTCTGTGTGTCTGTGTGTGCTGTGTGGTTTCACTTTTACATGGTTTCCAGTCCACACAGTATTTCAGTGTTGTAATTTGCTCCTCAAAAAGTGGCTATTATTTGTATCCTTGATGTGATGTGATGTGTGTGTGTATGTGTTTAGAAATAAAAAACGGAGACCTACAGATTATAAGCATATTACCGAAAATTAGAACGGAAGTGCTGCTGGGAATTGTTACGCAGACAGGCTATGCACAGGCAGTTCATCAGTTTGGACAACTCTCAGCTTCGGTATTCCCTCTCTCGCTCTTAAACATTTATGTTTTAGTGACATGTGCCTCTGAGCTGCCCTTCTGGCATTTAAAGAACTTGGAAACTTCCAGAGGGAACCATTTGGTCGACCAAAACCCACACTGACCACAGGAGATCGCCATTTAGTCACAAACTGGGTCCATCACCCTTTTGCAGGGAGCTTAGGGAAGGGCCAGAGACAGCAATAGTTGCCCTGGGTTCTGAGTAAGCTGTGGCAGCTAGAAACCGATCCCAAATTTCTCATCCTCTAGGCTCTTCCACACTGTAGGAGGTGGTACCTTTGAAGAGTGAGATTAAGCTTTCTTCCCCTGAGCCATATTTACATCTTTGTTGATGGGGAAAGATAATTACATTGGGAAGTTCACTCTCTTGGACACCCCACAGTGATCCTAACACGGAAAACCAAAGCATATCCACCTGAGCGTGCTAACTACTGCAGACAGCCCTTTGTAGCAGAGAGGAAAATGATGCTTTCAGTGTGTCTAAAATAAAGCAGCCCACCTCACCTGTTTCTTCTGTTCTGGCCTGGAGTACTGTCAGCAACAGCAGCAACAGTAGCAGGCTTCCTCGGCAAGGATGAACAGTCTTTTTTTTTTTCTTCTTCTTCATAAGAATTAAAGATCTGACCAGAGCTCCACCGATGCTGATCGGAGATGGAGGCTTTTTCAGAAATGGAAGACACATGATTACCTTTTATGGGTGAGGTGTTCTAATTATTCAGTGGGGATTCATTTCCGGTTACGGGGTTTTTATTGGAAACCATTTAATTTTCAGTACCTGTCATTCCAAGTGGACAGAGTAGAGGCCCTTATAAGAATTACTGGAGTTCAAGGCCAGGCCCCCCAGTAATTTGCATACACCCATATAATATAATTTTTATCATCTTTCACATCGGGAGGCAGGGAAACTACTGATATCATCTACAGGCTGCTGCATAGCATATTGGTCGTAGCAAACTGTTAATAATCATGCTGGGAATCCAGTTTTAGGAACTGGCCGTATTTATCCACACAAGAACTTTCTGAGATGCTAACTAGAGCAAATGAGGGAGAGAATGTGCATTTCCTCTTCTCTGATGTCTCTTTACTATTGCGCCGCGTTGGAAATTAAAGCTAGTATATCATTCCCTGCAGCACCCAGATAGTTTTAATAAAGAAGATTAAACGGAATGCAGATGGGTGAGTAAAAAAGGGGAAGAGCTGTGAGCAAACGGGATCTGGCATCTATAAATCAGTCCTCTAGCTACTGCCTGCTCTTACACCATTGAAGCAATTTGTGTAGCATTTCCATTGGGCTGTGTGTGGCTGGGGAATACCACCAAATTCACACAGCTTGGTTCTCACAGCAAGCCCCCTATGAGCACCCCTGTCTGCTAACATCCCGAGAGAGGACCCTCGGCATCATAAAGATGAAGCTCCCAGAGCATGCCTTGTTTTTAGAAAACAACACTTTGTCAGTAAGTTTGTATGTCCAAGGCTGTGAACTTATTCTATGATGTGTCTTCTAAAATGACTTTCTCAAGGCAATACCTTTTTGTCTGAGGCACACTTTGTCTCTGGGGCTTCTTCCACAGCAGTTCTAAACATTGCTCGCTGGCTTCCAATCAGCCTTACATATCATCAGCACCACAGGCAGGAGCAAACAAACCCAACATCCAACAAAGGTGGGTAGGTGACAATGTCATTTTCCATCTTGGTGAGAATTATGCGGTCTGTCATGCAAAGGGCCCTCAGTCAACACTAAATTTATAAATGAATAAATTTATAAATTTGTAAATAATAAGCGAGATAGGAAAGTACTAGAAAAACACATGGTATAAAAACAATGAGGGTTTCACTTCACAGAGGGCAAAACAGATCAAAGGTGTCATGGTAGAAGTCCGACTACTGAGCTACCAGCCTTTTGTCAGTTGACTAACTAGGTGGTCCTGGGAACTAGTTAGGTCTTCTGTGGACTCTAGAATGTAAGCTTTAACATAGCCTATACCTGAGGGACCATATTATATGACTTTGGGAAGAAAGCCATTAGCTATGGCAGAGGGTTAAAGGAATTAGCACCTTCCTAATGAGAGCTCTTGTTTTGCTAACTGAAACTTTCACATCTCTTCTGAGTTTAGCCTGTAGCCTAATAGCTAACTTCATGATGACATCAGCATGCTGAGCCAGTGAATCAGGACCAACAATGTCTGGTTCCCTTTATATTTGGTAGTCCCAGAAGCCTTCAGTACTGTGAGCAGAGATCAGCTGATCGGAAGAGATAGCCTGGTGTCAAGAAAATCCATGTGGCAGTTTGGTCACGAGAAGCGTGAAACAGAAGTTTTGGAACAACAAATTATTTGAGAATGTGTAACATGCTTGTGAAAATATTCGAGGCATAATTAGATAAATAACAGATCCACTGTCTATTTTTACTTTGCTTGATGAGAGGCTTTCAGGAGAGACTGCTGGTAGCTAATTCTCCTCACCAACAGTCTGTGTAATCACAAACCCCAATTAGCCCTGCCTGTTCCAAGCTATACAAACTATTTCCTTAGCGCTTCACATCGCTACTTTGTAATTAGCTTTCATCTACACAAGCCTTGACTAAAAAAAAATATAAAAGGGTGTAAGTGATTGTACTGCCACTCAGTATTCTGAGAAATAATCGCTAGCGATTTCAATCAGATTAATTTTATCACCCGTATTAAGGAAAATTACCTCCCTCTTCACTCTCTACAGCTGAAGGCTATTTCATTTCCTGAAATGTTCATAAAAGCATAATATAAAGCAATCTGTAATTGTAAATATCCTTCCCTAATAACTTTGAGATATTTCCTTAATACATCTTTACATTTGGAGTTTCCGTTCCATAAAATACGGTAACAAGTGCTCTATTATGTTTTAAGCGTGTGCTGTTAAGCCGGACAGTTAGTGCTGTCCTTCCTGTTTTTACATAGGGTTATATTTAACTTGCAGATAATGGGAACAAGGTTTAAAAGTGATGGAGCGGAATAATGCCGTTACAGCAATAATATATCTTGCCTTTGTGAGGAATAGAACTTTACAGCCCTAATTCAGGTCAGTCGACGCGGACGTCATTTTTCACAGCCTGACAACTTTCACCTTCAGTCAGATTCTGTGTGGGTTCAAAACACCTCTGCCAGCCAGGACACAGTCACAGCCCTCTGGCTGCTAGTGCCCTTCATCACATGTCCTCAGAGAAAGCCAGAAGGAAGAGGAAAATGAAGGGCAAGGGGGGAAGATCCAGAAGTCCCCAAATGTAACACTCCAAAGGCTAAACCCCTCCAGAAAGAATGATCAGCCCAGAAAAGGTTTCACATGGGTTCTGCAGGCAAGCAGACTTTTCCTTAGATTGTGTCCCCTGTACTGTTTGGACGTCGGAGGCAAACAGCTATCATTGTCCATCTGGCCACTACCCTGAAGTCCACTACCTCCCTGACAAGGCACCTTATTAGATGGACCGATCTGTAAAAGTTGAGATCAAAAGTTGTATCTTTTACTCTTGAGAATAGTTTTAGCTATTCTGGGTTTTCTGTTATTCCAGATGAATTTTTGAATTGCTCTTTCTAACTCTATGAAGAATTGAGTTGGGATTTTGATGGGGATTGCATTGAATCTGTGTATTACTTTTGGTAAGATGCTCATTTTTACTATATTAATCCTGCCAATCCATGAGCATGGCAGATTTTTCCATCTTCTGAGGTCTTCTTCAATTTCTTTCTTCAGAGACTTGAAGTTCTTGTCATACAGATCTTTCACTTGTTTGGTTAGAGTCACGCCAAGATACTTAATATGGTTTGTGGCTATCGTGAAGGGTATTATTTCTCTTACTTCTTTCTCAGCCTGCTTATCCTTTGAGTATAGGAAGGCTTCTGACTTGCTTGAGTTGATTTTATATCCGGCCACTTTGCTGAAGTCGTTTATCAGCTGTAGGAGTTCTCTGGTGGAGTTCTTTGGGTCGCTTATGTATACTATCATATCATCTGCCTCTGGGGGAATCAGTACCCCGGACCTCAAGCTGTACTACAGAGCATAGTGTTAAAAACCGCATGGTATTGGTACAGTAACAGACAGGTAGATCAATGGAACAGAATTGAAGACCCAGAAATGAATCCACACTCCTATGGTCACTTGATCTTTGACAAAGGAGCTAAAACCATCCAGTGGAAAAAAGATAGCCTTTTCAACAAATGGTGCTGGCTCAGCTGGAGGTCAACATGCAGAAGAATGCAAATTGACCCATTCTTATCTCCTTGCACTAAGCTCAATTCTAAGTGGATCAAAGATCTCCACATAAAACCAGACACACTGAAACTAATAGAAGGGAAACTAGGGAAGAACCTTGAACATATGGGCACAGGGGAGAATTTCCTGAACAGAACTCCAATAGCTTATGCTCTAAGATCAAGAATAGACAAATGGGACCTCATTAAATTACAAAGTTTTTGCAAGGCAAAAGACACTGTCAAAAAGACAAAGAGGCAACCAACTAACTGGGAAATGATCTTTACCAACCTTATATCCGACAGAGGGCTAATATCCAATATATACAAAGAACTCAAGAAGTTAAACTCCAGAGAGCCAAGTAACCCTATTAAAAAATGGGGTACAGAGCTAAACAAAGAGTTCTCACCTGAAGAATATCTAATGGCTGAGAAGCACCTAAAGAGATGTTCATCATCCTTAGTCATTAGGGAAATGCAAATCAAAACAACCCTGAGATTCCATCTCACACCAGTCAGGATGGCTAAGATCAAAAACACAGGAGACAGCAGTTGTTGGCGAGGATGTGGAGAAAGAGGAACACTCCTCCACTGCTGGTGGAATTGCAGGCTGGTACAACCACTCTGGAAAGCAGTCTGGTGGTTCCTCAGAAAACTGGGCATGACACTCCCGGAGGATCCGGCTATACCACTCCTGGGCATATACCCAGAGGTTTTACCTGCATGCAATAAGGACACATGCTCCACTATGTTCATAGCAGCCTTATTTATAATAGCCAGAAGCTGGAAAGAACCCAGATGTCCCTCAACGGAGGAATGGATTCAGAAGATGTGGTATATCTACACAATGGAATACTACTCTGCAATTAAAAACAATGAATTCACGAAATTCCTAGGCAAATGGTCAGATCTTGAAAATATCATCCTTAGTGAGGTAACCCAATCACAAAAGAACACACATGGTATGCAGTCACTGATAAGGGGATATTGACCCAGAATCTCGGAATATCCTAGACACAATCCTCATATCAATAGATTTCTAAGAAGATGGAAGGAGAGACCCCTGGTCCTGGAAAGACTGGATGTAGGGGAACGGCAGGACAGAGTAACGAGAGGGGGTTGAATGGAGAAAAGAGGGAGGGAAGGGGGCTTATGGGACTTTCGGGGAGGGAGGAAACGGGAAAGGGGAAATGATTTGGAATGTAAATTAAAAAAATAAAAAAAAAAAGTTGTATCTTAGCCATGTTTAGGATTCTGAGCTCAAAAGTAAGACAAAACTGTGGACCCTGGGGAGTTCATTTAAAACCTCATCAATAATATTAAAATACAGTGTGGATCCTAAGCTATATATCCATAGTTTCATGCATAAAAAGCTAGCTAGCATTTGAAATCAGACATACCTAGGAGCTACACATAACTGTCGATATTCATCCTGGTGGGCATTTGGCCATTTGAATTTGATAACAACCACAGGGGGCGGGGAGTTCCATCCTTTGATGCAGTAGACCTTGAATCATTCTTATATAGGCAGGTCCTGTAGGGAAATGAAGTGTTTAGGCAGCTTAATCTGCTCCCCTGCAGCAAACACTAGGCTTTTGCTGGCTCAACTCAAAATGTTTTCCCCTGCTTAACATTCATCTTGCCTCTTGCTTTCCTCACAGCTTTGTACAAGTTGCTTTTGTTTTTATTGTTGATGTTTCTTCTTTTATTTCTGTCCCCCAAATGTAATATCACCCCAAACTTTAGGGTTTGAAATAGGAAGGGACAAGAAAATAAAGTAAACCCATTTGTTTCTTTTTGGCCTATCAGGGCAAGAGAGGACTTAGCAAAGATTTATAATTCTGTGTGGAAAAATACCCCCCGTAGGGCAGTCTGAGTGTGCATTTCCTATATTGCTATCTGTCTTGAGCAACTTTCCAATCCTGCCTGATGATGCTCTGGTGCAGTCACTGGATCTGGGTTAGCCATGGCATTTCCTTGCCTCTGAGGACAGGCCCTCTAGGATAAGAACAAGACTGAGCCCTTACAAACTAACCAGGCCCCTTTGTATTCTTCCTTCACTATCAGAGCTTACCACTGGGGTCTTGTCTTATAACGACGTTGTTTCCACCGTGATAGAAGATGATCACTTGTGGTTACCCGGCTAACTCAGGCTTCTGTATTTCACAAGAAAACTCTGCCTAGCTACACTAATGGAAAATTGCCTGAATGCGGAATTAGCCTAAAAACATAAATAGGCTATCTCAGACCAGCTTAAAACCCTAACCCTCAAAGGGAAACTGAGCTTAGCTCACCGCCCCCAGCTGAGCTGTTAGCACAGGTTTCCTGAGAGCGGAGCATCCTGCGGCTCAGCTTGATTTCTGTCTTCCCGCCCGGTGTGGTAGGGACTTCCCAGGTGCCTGACCTATGACTGATTGTTTTTTCCTGTTGTTTTTCATTTTCATATTGCTGGTCCCTCAGTAAAACTTTGGCATTCTCTTCACCAGAATGACTAGAGCCTGTGTTTTCTATTAATCCCCCAGGCCTACAATTCTTGGTACCATGGTGGCGCTGTCAAGTGGAGGTTCCACCGAGATCGGGAAAGAGAGGAGCACCTGACGGGATCGTTCCAAGAAAAGCCGGCTGGGGAAAGGAGAGGAACGTATTGGGGAAATATATGGCGCAAGAAACAAAGTGAAAGTAAGAACTGCTTTAGGCGAGAGGAATAGGGCATAAAATAAAAAGTAAAAAAAAAAAAACAAAAACAAAAAAACCTTTAGAAACGAGAGAGAGAGAGAGAGAGAGAGAGAGAGAGAGAGAGAGAGAGAGAGAGAGAAGGAAAATAGATTTCAACACTCTTCTAGGGACAAGGGGAAATCTAGAGAGGTCCTGTTTCCTCTATGGACCCTACAGGAGATATTCTTAGTGTCTTCCCTGTCTATGTATTGTTTGTCTTTGGTGCACTAATTTGTCCACATGTCAATTTGTGTCTGTCCTTGTTTCGTTGTTTGTTTCATGTTGAAAAGAAAAAATGGTAAAAACTTTATCTGCTGGTGGCCCATCTCTTGATTCAGTCTCAGTTTACACAGCGGAGGCTGATTTAAGCTGCCCCACATTCAGCTAGGAGTCAAGTACGGCTGGAGAAAAAGCTGCTTTTAAAAGGGCCAGCAGTTTGTCGAGTTCTAGGGCAAATGAGCTGATGACTATTTATCCTAGAGAAATCTCTGCAATTGTGATTATTGGGTACAAAGTGCTTTTTCTCTTGAAATTACAGCTAGAAAAAAAATTGTTTGGTTTAAATTTATAAGATTCATGTAGTCGCTTCATTTTTGTTTCTGATTGGTCTTAAAGGTATGAGTATGTTTTGCATGTCTTGACTATAGAGTATTGGCTTATAAATTATTGGGCCTGATTAAAAATTATTACATTGGTACAAAAAGTTAGTTTAAAACTAGTAACTCAGGGTTGGAGTTATCTTAACAACACGTGGCATGACCCAATCCAGGAAAAACAGGCCTCTAAAGATATTTCTAAATTGGCATAATATTTTATGTAATTCTTATTCTAGAAATTAGACTTATAAGAGATAAGATTTAAAACAATGTCTCTTTAATGAGTCTGATTGAAGGCTCACAATTCTTATCTCACCCATATTTTGTAATTAAGATGATTTCAAGAATGAGAAAAGTTAGAAACAGCTATGGCCAGTATAGGCCTGTTGCCAGTTTTTCACAAGCTCTATTAGATACAGTGGTAGAAGCAAAATTCAACCCCCCAAGATTGAAAAGGAGATCTCAGTGGGAATTTATTTGGTATCAAACAGGCTACTTTTAAACTGTTTCAAAAATTTGTAGATAAGACTACGAAAAACAGCTAGTAGAATTTTTCTGGGAAGCCTCAAATTACAGGTTCCTTTTGTTATTTGACCCTCATACATGTGAGTAAATGCAAAACTCAGAGCTGCCTCAGTGGAGGCTTGTGAGGCACTGCTTTTGTCTTGCAAATCCCTCTTAGGAAGTTTCAAGCCAAAAACAGCATTATTGACAGATCTATCCAGGTGTGGTTCAAAATACAGTTCAAACTTAAGATCTATGAAAGGTTAATAAGACTATGGAGAACTTATGAAGGCATTAAAATCTAGCCTGCCTACTCCATACAAAATTATTATGGATTCAGAAGGTTGTTTTTTGCTTTGCATTCTGATAATTGTAAAACATTTATTGGCTAAGACATTGCTCTAAGCTTACCACAGGAGGACGTAAACCTCTGTTCTCAAGGTGGATGCAAATTAACTGGCAAAAGACAAATAACTTTATAGATAGTAGAGAAGACTACTGTAATCAGTTGTTTATGTTATGTGTTCACAGCCATTCCTTTGCAAAGGGAGCATTAATGTAGAGAAATGAAACCCTTTTTCAATTTCAAGTAAAGTTTTAACATCCTACTATAAAGCTGTTGGTATGTTGATAAAGTATTGTTGGATAGAATCATGAAAGTATTTTGAAAAGAATGTCTTAAGAACCTGATAAAACATTTGTCTCGTATTTCAATCAACAATCAAATTGGTCATTACAGAGTACTGATACTTGGCTTATTACATGGCAAGCCTTTTTAGGCAAAATTGATAATTGTTATCCTAAAGTTCATTGTGATATTACTAGAGGATAAGCTGTGCAAATTGTTACTCAATGCCCTCAATGTGCTCGGAGTTTGGAGAGGTCCTGATCCAGTGTTGGTCAGGATAAGAAGTTCTGTTTGTATCTTCCCTAAAGATGCAGAAAGTCCTATCTGGGTTCCTGAGTACTGTGTGTGTCCTGTCATTATAGACACCAGATACTTACTGGAGCTTTGTGAAAAATCTACCAGTCCTGATGCCACTGGGGATAAGTAGTACTGTGTGACCAGTTGTGTTCTCTACTAATAGAAAAATTATTCCTTGAATACTAAACCATGTGTTTTAGCCCCATTCTTTTTTGTAGTTTGAAAAGTCTCTAATGAACAGGAAGAAGACAAGAAATTGAATTTTTCTAGCAGATTGTGTGCATTGACAAACTGCTGAGAGTATGAAGATGCTGCTGTGGTTGTGCGAATTCCTGGAATTGTGTCTATGCCTCTAAATGATGAAGGAAGACTCCCTGCCACCTTGTATCACCATAAGAGATTTTGGCATTACTGCCACCCCTGATTAAAAAAGTCTGGGTCCATGGCACTAGGGCTTTTGGCTTGTGGAGCTGCCTCATTGGGATTGTTCCTTCTAAACCGTATGTGCAAACAACAAAACCAGTCCTGAGCAGTAACTGAACAAGTGCTTATGTCTTTGGCACAGGATAATCCATCTGCTCAAATTTGGCTAAGCCTGTATCATGAATAGTTAGTCTATGATGGGCAACTCCTTTTCAGTCCACACCAACCTAAGACAGGGACTCTGGGACTAGTAGAGATTCCCAGAGATGGGTAATGGAGGTTGGACAGAAGGTGTCCTAAGACAGATGCTATTCCTTCTTTAAAAAGTAAAAAAGGGGGACCTGTTGGGCATCAGTGAGCTTAGCTCACCGCCCCCAGCTGAGCTGTTTGCACAGGTTCCCTGAGAGCTGCACATCCTGTGGCTCAGCCTGATTTCTGTTTTTCTGCCCGGTGTGGTAGGGACTTCCCAGGTGCCTGACCTATGGCTATTGCTTTTTCTTGTTGTTTTTCACCCAGCCTCTAGTATATATTGCTGGTCCCTCAGTAAAGCTTTGGCATTCTCCTCACCAGAGTGACCAGAGCCTGTGTTTTCTGTTAATCCCCCAGACCTGCGCCCAATACTCAGTACCCTGGCTGTGCGGGCGCTGTCAGGAAACCAAGGTCGATTATTAACAAAGATTATTGTCAGTCCTAATTTAAGTCATTAGCTATGACCAGAGTGCCATGTCAACGGATTATTTTATTGGGGGTGAAGAAATTTAAGGCCAGTAACTGTAGACATTGAATGTGTGGGGGTGCTAAGTTCACCCTGTACATGTAGATTGTTCAAAGGACATTTTGAGGAATTCTTATCAGACTCAGGTGGCAGTAGTTCATTTTCAGGAGGAAGTCCCATCTCAGGTTACTGCCTCTAAAGTTCCAATATATTTAGAAAAATATAGTGTGATGGTTGGCTAATTGTCAACCCTGAATAAGCTGGAATCACCTGAAAAGGGAGTCTTAATGAGGTCCTGTCTAGATTAGGTTAGCCTACAGGCATATCTGTGAAGGATTTGTATTGCACTGATTTGAGAGTGAAAACTCTCCCACAGTAGATCCTTTGTAGCTTGGTTCTGGAAACCTGATTGGAGTGGTAAGGGAGTAAAGGAAGAACAGACACTCAGACTTGTGTACAGAAAACTTGCTGGAGCGGCACCAAATCCAGCAATGACCCAGAACCTCAGCATGTTCACTGTGTACAGTGCAAGAGAAGAGGTTAGCAAGTCTCTGTAGGAGGTGTGTGTATGGAAATATCCTCCTCGGGCTGTAGACACCCAGGAGGAAGAAGCAGCAATTACTAGTTTTTGCACACACTGATCAATGATGGTTCATAAATACTCATGCACCCACATCGTCAACTTTGGCTCTGACACCAAAGGAAGGCTTTGCTCTCACTCTGAGCCTCATGCCAGGGGGAAGGTTTTATCATTCCCACAGGCCTGAGGCACTGGTTCTAGACTCATACATTCACTCAGGGCTGCATCTGCTCTCAACCCATTCCTTCAGGGCTTCCTCAGCTACCCCGCAGTGGGTGGAACCCTTCTCTAGGCCTGGGTGGGGAGACCAGATTGTATAGAGCTGAATGCATGTAATCATACATTTCTTTCTCTCTCAGATCTTGATTGTGGATGTGACTAGCTGCTTCAAGTTCCTGTTGCCTTGACTTCCCCAACAACAATAGATATTAACCTGGAATTGTAAGCCAATAAACTCATTCCCTCTCAAGATGTCATTGTCAAGGAATTTTATCACAGCCACAGGAAACAAGGCTAAGACTGGTGGAGGTCCCACAATGGGATGGGACTTTATGCTGTTGAGATGGAGGAACAGCGATGACCAAGGAAACACATAGAATTTCAGTTGTGACCCCACTGCCCTGACAACTGGGCCTGCTCAGGAAACTAAGTTCAACAGGTTTTCTACCTTTTGCCATTCCTAAATTACACTATTACTTAAGCCATTAATTCAAAGTTTTTCTTTCCCATTGTATCAAAATTACCTAGAGGTGGTTTTAAATATTCAAACGTTCTTTATCCTGTGAATTGTCTTATAAAGAATAGTTTTGCTCTGAGTCATCACAGCTTTCTAACAGCCCCCATGAGTTGTGACAGTTCATTTGTGACATGTCCTTCTCTAGGAAATGACTTCAGTGAATATTTACTACCTGTCAACTGCTATTTTAAGAGCTGGGCTTTGAGGGGAGGAGGTCTCTACTTTTAGGAAAGAGTCTGAACCTTCTTCGTGCTTGCCTATCTCCTTCCTTTACTTTCTTGTCAATGTTTGATCACTACCTAAGGGGGTAACTGTCCCAAGAAATATGCAAAGCTGAAAACCACGTAGCTTATGTCCTTCTACAAATATCTGCTTCCCCTTACTACCAAGTGAGGCTTAGAGAGGAAAACGTGTGTACACTTGTGTGCACCGGTGCACTTATCTCAGATCACTCACAATATTTAACATTTCTATGTTTTAGTAAGGAGATTAACTAACACAAACAATTGTGCAGATTTGAGTCATTTACTGAAATGACAGAGGACAAAGAGGCTTTTACTTTTTCAGCTGTAGATCTACTTCCTCCAGCAGAGGAACACTTACTTACTCTTCCTTCATCTCCTGAGTGGATATGCATATACACTGGCCTTTCTGATCAGAGACTGCTGAATTGTACCAGTGGGCTGGTGGGCTAGCATCTGGTGCTCTAGGGCCTAGTGGCTGAATTTAGTGAGTCAAATGAGGGCTGCCTGGAACAGCAGCAGGGAGCTCATTAACTCACAGGCAAGAAGTGCAGACAGGCTCTGATCTCAGCCTGCAATGCTGGTAATATGCAACAAAGGTATGGACTAGCTCATCTTCACTTTAGCTGAAAATAAAAAGTAAAAGCTTGATTGGAAGGAGCTAGAGAGATGACTTGATGTAAGAGAACACTTTCTGTGAGATCATGAGGACCCAAGAGCAGACTCCCACATCTGCTTAACAAGTTAGACCTGGCCTTGCCCAAACCTGAAAGCCCAGCACTGGATAGGGTTAAAGACAGGAGCATCTCTGGGGCTTCCTGGCTGCCAGCCTAGCAAAAGAAGTGAGTCTGAGTTTCAAGGAAAGATCTGCTTGAAAGGAATAAGACAGAGAGTGATCCAGGTGGGTGTGTGACACTCTCCTCTGGGCTCTGCACACTCTTGCACACATGCACACAAGTGCACACACACAAATACCCAACATACTTGGAGGAAGAGGATAAGGAGGTATGTTCCCTGGGATTTATAAATGTCTAAAAACCATTTAAAGTTAGACAAAGAAGAGAGAAAAGATAAATGGGGTCCTGCAAAACCAAGAGCCACACAATTCCAACTTCCAGCATGGGGGTTTCAGGGAGCAGCAGTCACTAGCATTCCACTAACTGCAAACAGATTAACTGCTTCAAGGCATTCTGCTTGTGTCTGAGATGCCTTAGTCAGCTCAGATGCTGTAACAAAACTAACTCAGAGCAGAAGCTCAAACAGCAGGATGTATTATTATGTGTTGCCTTGTTTACAGCTATAAATCATTTTCTGCAATGTAGCTGTTCTAACATCCAAAATGTGCATCTTTACCTTTTCAAAGTCTGCTTTAAAAATACTAGTATTTCACTACTTACATACTGTAGGAATATATATGAGTTTGTGTGTGTGTGTGTGTGTCTTATAACCCATTGTTATCTCTTTTGCTCTAGTCTAAACATTAATTACAATGCACAAATACTCTCCCCTCTCCCAGCTTTCTTCCTTTGCATTTCCTGTTTAAATGTGAATTTTTATGCTCTTTTTCCTTTAGAGAGCTTCCAGTAGTCATGCTGGTGGCACATGTACTGATATCGTGTCACTTATGCTGTATAATTCTCTGAATTTTTTTCTTGGGTTTTGAAGGCATTTTCTTAGGATATGGAGTTTTACATGGTAGTTTTTATTGCTTTCAACATTTCTATCTCCCATGGAATTCAGGTCTATACTGTCTCTAGGAAGAATTCATTCCAGTTGTTCCCTTTGCAAACTCCTGTACAATATGTGAATTTTTTTCCCTTTTGAGCTCTCAAGAACATAGTACTTTCTTAGTGGTTCTGTCAGCATGTGTACTATGATCTTTACTGCTTATCCTACTTGAGTCTGCTGAGTTTCTTAGATCTGTGGGCTTATCACTTTCATCATATAAGAAATATGTTATACTATTTTTTGAGTCATTTTCCATTATATCTTGTTTCTTTGTGAGACTTCAACTAGTAGGTAAAATATACAAACATATATATGTTTTGATGTAATTATATGTAATATATATTTATATGTGCACATATATATATGTTTAGATGTAATTATATAATTATATATAATATGTGTGTATTTAGATATAATTATATATAATATATAGTATATATGAATATATAGATATATATGAGTTTAGATATAATCATATGTAATATATAATTATATATATGCATATATACATATATGTTAGATATAATTGTATATGATATATATGCATATATAAATATATATGCTTAGATATAATAATATAATAATATATATGATATATAAATATATGTTTGGATATATCTATAAATATATGGATAATGGTCCATAAGTATTTTATTATTAACATATAATTATCTCATTATGACTAGTGTACTATATGAACATACTTACCAATGATTACATATATTATAGACACTTTGAACTGTTCATCTTTTCAGTTTTTTAACCCCTATTTCCTCTGTGTCTTTGCTAGGATTGTTGCTTGTGGCACTGCCTTCAAGGTTATTTGTCTTTACTTTGGCATTGTCTAATATACTATTAACTCAGATCTTGTTTCCTCACTTTACATTTTTTTCTGCTGACCATGGATGTCCTGCTCCAGAGTCTTCCACCTTTGAACATAGACACATCTATGTCTATGCAGACATGCTATCCAGGCAGTTATCCAGAAACCTTGGGCCTCTCACACTACTTAGCCTGGACTTGCTTCATGCTTATCTCACCCTCCCTCTGTTCCTGAACTCCTCTGCTTCTCGTATGGCTTGTTATAGCTAAACCCCATTTCTTCCTATTGAAGTTGTTCTAGCATTTAATATATGCCTCTCTGTCTTCATAATTTAATAATAATTTGCTGCTCATGTGCTGTAAGAATCTTAAAATATTTAATAAGGACACACACATACTCAGAGAAAGAGAGAAACAGAGAAACAGAGAGAGAGAGAGAGAGGGAGGCAGGCAGGCAGGCAGGCAGGCAACTAAGTTTTGTTAAGGGCTACTTTAAATAATTTGGACACAGATTATCAAGACTCTGATGGTGTGAAACCAGTTAGATAAACCCACACATTTTCTTCTTATTGAATCCAGACCTCAAGAAGGAGACCCTTGACTTTTGGCAATCTATTCTCATGATTTCCTTCTAAAAATTGAAATATCTCCTAATTTTTTCAGCATTCTCACTTATGTATATCTATTTCTAGTGCCTGCTTTCTCTCCAAGTTTTCTAATCTGTTCTAATGTCTAGTGATCTGCATTGATTACTTTATACTAGGCTTGTTTTATCCATTGTTTAATGCCTGAATTCTGACCTGTATCTATATTACTGGGATTCTTCCTTGCAGATTATTGCAGGTTATTTGCAGATGCTCTTTATCCTTTGAAAGCTTGATGTTAAATTATATTGGGACAAACATAAAACACCCATAGCTTGGTAGCAGTCTAGCTATGCAAATTAGAGGTCATCAGGTAGGGATATCCATTGAATGACCTACCTGTACGCTAAAGCCTCATCACTTCTCTCTCCTTCTCCTCCTCCCCTTCCTCTTCCCCCTTCTTTTCCACCTTCTCCACCCCCTCCTCTCCCTCTCCTCCTCCCTCCTCTTCCCCTTCCTTGTCACCCCCCTCCTCACCTCCTTCTCCCCCTCCCCCCTCTCCTCCCCCTCCTCCTCTTCTTCATCTTGACACTCTATTTCACAAATTGCAATTACATGAGAATACCTGAACTTTCATAGTTTCCCAATGGCAAAAGCATCTCTGAAAAAGATCCCAGGAGGCACAGCACATTCTAACCCTTAGCAAGCTTCAGTTATCATCCAAACATCCACTGAATACTCTTTAGTGTCCATTTGAATGGAATTATGAAGGGATCGCCCAAGGAATGTCTGAAACAGGATTGTTTAGTCCTATTGAATGATGAATAGTTAAGGTACTGACATTGGCTTACTCAGAGCTAACACTGAGTTAATAAAAGACACAAAAATATTTTAGAACAGAACTTTTCAGCCTAATTATTTAATAGCATGAGCTGGGCACACCAGAGAAGGTCCTTATCACAAGTGGAACGACTACTTACTAAAGCCAAAAAAAAAAAAAAAGAAAAAGAAAGAAAGAAAGTAATGCAACTTATGGTGTATGTCTTTAAAATAATAAAATAAATGGAGTATAGGGTAGTGTGTATCCTTAAAACAGTAAAATAAACTCAGTATAGGGTATATGACTCAAAATTCTCAATTTTTTAAAGTTAAAATTCATTGATTTTAAAGGGTCAAGTAAAACCAAACCCTTTTCAAGAACAAGTACCCAATTTGCCAGTGATTTGTAACTTTGCACAAATCAAATTAATTGCATTATTTCTGGAAGATTACAAGTGGAGTGGGAGCATTTGTGTTCATCAAACCCATTTAGGCCCATTTGAAACCTTTTTTTGAGATGCATTAGAAAGATTTAGCTGCTTAAGAAGTATGCAGGGCTACTTTAAATAATTTGGAACAATTATTTAAAAGTATTAAAACACATTCTGGCTTCCCCCTAAATTTAATAGCATGATGCCCAGGACCTCTTCTAACACCCTCTTACACAGAGAATCCATCAGATGTTTGACATTGGCCTCAGTTGCTTCTTTGTACCAAAGTCTCTGCCATCATAAGAGCCCAGAGCACTTTCTCCTTCAAGAAATATATGTTATTAAATCTCTAATTAGAAAGGAATCAAGGAATGAACTGTCAACTGAAATTTATGATTACTTATAAAATGTTAAGGGCCACAATGGTTCATCTTAAAATGCTGCCTGCCACCAACATTTCCTTCCCTTTGCTTCAACCACTTAGTCAAGAAAAGCATTTCTGAGCCACAGAAATTATGTCTAAATACTTGAGAGTGGCCCTCCATGGAGTACTTTGCAAGGTGAAGAAGTCTCGTCACCCATAGGGACTGGGTTTCAGGCTCACTTGCCAAGCTTCTGCGTTAGAGGCTCCTGAAGAT
This sequence comes from Tokudaia tokunoshimensis, assembly GCA_036184795.1. NCBI lineage: Eukaryota > Metazoa > Chordata > Mammalia > Rodentia > Muridae > Tokudaia > Tokudaia tokunoshimensis. The sequence continues at coordinate 6,869,895 of BTHU01000016.1, forward strand.
CCTTTGAGGAATATAATACACACTTTCCTCAAATGTCAATTGTCCTGAATGTCATGAATAGATATACATAGGTCGGGTTGAGAGGGACAAAGCAGCTGAGAAAGGCCAGAGACCAGCTCTGCACAGATCAGGTATGTGTGCCACATCCTTGCCATTCGTCTTCATGAAAACAATGTAATAACCCCAATCATCCAAAGAGAAAATATAGTATTCTGTCTTGTCTTATTCCAGCTTTCCATTAGGAGTCAAGTACCACCTTCTGCATCAACCACAGGTTACAGTTCATGGACAGAAATACATAAGATCCTGACATAATGATTCGGCTCCAACTACCACTTTGCTCACCCCTTGGTGAGATGCATTTCTACTCCATCACAGGCTGACACAGGCAGTAGACATATCTGCACACACAGCTCACTGCCCTTTCAGAGATGCAGTCTCAAGACAGAGTAGCTCACCTTACTAGTTCCACCTGCTCCTAAAGACCCATGCAGCTATTTCCTGAGCTGTTTACAGATGGGAAATGAAGGGGCCCAAGAATTCTTGTCTTCAGATGAGCATTTTGAAATTTACATGATTAAAAGCCTTCTGTGCACAGCCCACCAGGAGAGTGATCTCCCAGCAGTGATTTCACTTCTGAGTGCTGAGGTGAGATCTCCACCTTCTCTCTGGAGGGGAACAGCTAGGAGTGCACAGGGCATAAGATCAGTGTTGCTGTTGGTACAGGAGTCTTCCTTTCCAGAGGTCATCTGCAGCTGGGAACCAGCCAACTCCAAAGCCTTCTGTGCTTAGCCCTCCAGGAGAGAGTGATCTCCCAGGAGTACAGACACAACTTACAGACCCATAAGAGGGACAAGCTCCAGCCAGAGACAGCAAGACCAACTAAAACCAGAGATAACCAGATGGGTAAAGGCAAGCACAAGAACCACAACAGAAACCAAGGCTACTTGGCAACATCAGAGCCCAGTTTTCCCATCACAGCAAATCCTGAATACCCCAACACAATGGAAAAGCTAGAGTTGGATTTAAAGTCTCATCTCACAATGCTGTTAGAGGACATCAAGAAGGACATAAACAGGAGAACATGGATCAAAAGGTAAAAGCCCTTAAAGAGGAAACACAAAAATCCCTTAAAGAAATACAGGAGAGCATGGGTGAACAGGCAGAGGCCCTTAAAGAGGAAACACAAAAATCCCTTAAAGAATTACTGGAAAACACAAACAAGTGAAGGAACTGAATAAAACCATCCAGAATCTAAAAATGGAAGTAGAAACAATAAAGAAATCACAAAGTGAGACATCTCTGGAGATAGAAAATCTTGGAAAGAATTCAGGAGTCATAGATGCAAGCATCAACAACAGAATACAAGAGATGGAAGAAAGAATCTCAGGTGCTGAAGATGCCATAGAAAACATTGACCCAACAGTCAAATGCAAAAAGCTCCTGAGCCAAAACATCCAGGAAATCCAGGACACAATGAGAAGACCAAACCTAAGGATTATAGGTATAGAAGAGAGCAAAGATTTCCAACTTAAAGGGTCAGTAAATATCTTCAACAAAATTATAGAAGAAAACTTCCCTAACCTAAAGAAAGAGATGTCCATGAACATACAAGAAGCCTATAGAACTCCAAACAAATTGGACCAGACCAGAAAGTCCTCCCATCACATAATAATCAAAACACCAAATGCACTAAATAAAGAATATTAAAAGCAGTAAAGGAAAAAGGCCAAGTAACCTATAAAGGCAAACCTATCAGAATTACGCCAGACTTCTCATCCGAGACAATGAAAGCTAGAAGATCCTAGGCAGATGTCATACAGACCCTAAGAGAACACAAATGCCAGCCCAAACTACTATACCCAGCAAAACTCTCATAATAAAAAATATTTAGGAATATTTTTATGCCTACCATTTTATCTGTATAATTTTTCCATGAAATAGTCAATCTTAATGTGTTTTTCTATATATTTCTTCAATTTTATCAGAGATATTTTCCATGTAAATCTTCAATTTTATCAGAAAATGTTTATAATTCTACTTTCAATCAACCTAGAAATATTTTTATGCCTACCATTTTATCTGTAATTTTCCATGATAATCTTCAATTTTAATGTTATTTTATATTTTTCTACAATTTTATTAGAAATATTTCCCATATAAATCTTCAATTCTATCATAAAATGTTTCTACTTCCTTTTTCAATTAATTTAGCAATTTTTTTTTATGTCTACCATTTTACTCTTTAATTTTCCATGAAAATTGTCAATCTTAATGTGTTTTCTATATGCTTCAATTTTGTCAGAAACATTTTCCATGTAAATCTTTAATTTTATCATAAAATGTTTTTACTTCCTTTTTCAATAAAAAAATGCAAAAAAAAGAAATTTACATGATTAAACAGCATTCACAGTCTAACGTCTTGGTCCCCAGTCTCTCCAACTCTAATGTAAAGCTTCCAGTATAGTTCTTAATCTGTTCTCATGCACCTTTATCCATAGACAATAAATTCTTTATTGAGAAGTTTGTTAATTAAATATCCAGTACCTTCCTGTACGATCGATCATCTGCTCACTCTTCACCAAGGTGGTCATGTCTTTACTCTGAGCCTTGCCGTGATGGACAGGTTAGCCTTTGGAGGAAGTGCATGTACTCACTGTTGAACTTGGATTACTCCTTACCCTCCTCCCAGTATCAGCTAAGGGGCATGAGGTTGTCATCTGCTCTGCTATGGAACATCCTTTAGCTTATTCCTCCACAACCTTAATTATCATCTCTGTGTTCTGTTGCTCTAGTGTCCAGGAACCCCGCCTACCCCAGTTTCTATTGTTTGCCCACCCATTAGCTGACTTCTACCAAGCCCTAATAGTCCTCTTAAAGAATCATGGGATTCTAGAATCCATAAACAAAAGGGAAGTCATCTCACCTGAATTCTCTGTTTGGCAGATAAGAAAGATTATTTATTTATTAAACCAGTAGTCCACTGTCTAAACTGGAACTTGCGAACAAGGCCAATGCTTTCCCTTTGCCAGAGATGAGTATTTCCCAATGATTAGTTATTCATAAATATATGGTAGCCCATGTGTCTCAAGACAACACAAGTCAGCTTTCCAGAAAGATAGCCATTGCTCATCCCCTTCATGAAGGAAGAGATAGGATGGGGAAAGTGAAGGGAACACCTGAGGGAAAGGAGCCCCTTAGTCCAGAATCAGGTTGAAGTCTTTTGCCAGATAAGAGTCAGCAAATGTAGCACAACTGAAAAAAAAATAGTTGTCACTTAGGTATTTTCCATAAACATATTTCTTTTACACAGATATCTGGAGTAAGAATGTTAAAATAGCAATGTGCTATCCCTACAACCTAAATGTATATGACCAAGTAAGACTTTTTGTCCTGAAATTTTCAAGGAATTTCACAAGAGCTTCCATTTATAGTGAATTAAATGTAAAAAAATAAGCACACTTTTTATAGTATAAAAACCTTAACCTTGTCCTGTGACCCATGACTTTACCTTATCATATTATAATACTATCTGAAGTCCTTTAGAAACCCATGACCTCACTAACTCTGATTCTTACCCAAGACATTTCTTAGTATCCCTTTGAGACTTAACCACAGATGCAACTGAAGTCATAATTATGGTATTGTTAAGGCATTTGAGTGTGATTCCCTTTTGAAAAGCCCATACCCATGCTTAGGTATCCTGTCCTTTCCTATCGAGAGCATACCATTCTATCAACTTTCCCCTGTAAATCTATGGTCAAACCTCTTCCTAAAACTCCAGCTCTGCTCCACAATGACTGGTCTCAAATCCTTGGCTTCAGTGAAGTCAAGAACCCCAGCTTCACCTGAAGAGAGATCCCTAAGAAGAAGTAACTATCCAGGCCACTCAGAAAGGAGCATAGAACTGTGTGTTTGGCTCATGCACCACTGTTTCCGACAGGGGGAGCAGAAAAGTTCTACAAGTCAGGTGGCGTCTTTCACCTGCTCTCTTCCTATTACCCCGCAGCCTCATCCCCTAGGACTACTGCTAAGCCCAATAAGTGGGAAGTGAGAGTCAGACCAGCTCTGTTGTTACTGAGGCCTTCTTTAGGGAAAAATATGATTGTGAGTTATGGGTGGTTTTCAATCTATAGCTTAGCCATCAATAACCTGACCCAATTCCGTTGATAAAGGGAATGGGAATAAAAGCAAGTTTCTCATGAAAAGATTGGAAGAGAGAAAGATCAAGACACAGGCCAGAAGAAAGGAGTCAGCGGGGATAAGCTGCCTATACTAAGGAGTTGCTCCACTAAACTAAAGGAGCCAAAGTGCTCACATCATGAGTCATTTCCTGGATGGCCAGGATCATAATCCAAACGGTTCTGATCATCAAGAGGTGATTGGTCTGAATCACTACCAGATGCCGCAGCGTCTGTGGCTGATACCTCCCTGTGGCTGGAAGTGCCTAAGCCAGGATGCAACAGGGCCTGCCCGGGATGTGTGTGTACACCGTTATTTGTCCTGGAAGCATACACTTTATAGTCAGCCCCTTTAGTCCCATTTGGGCACCCTTCGAATGTGCAGACATACTTTCTTGCTATTAATGGATTACTGCTGCCCTATCTACTACATTGGCATCTATTCTTATTCATATTTTCTCTTCAGAAATTGATAGCAGTTTATTTTTAAAGCATAAGCCCAGCCATATGTACTTTGAGAAAGTATCAGAATTGTTATTTTATATATATATATATCTATATATATCAAACTGTTATTTTAATTTTATTTTTATGAACTAGGGAAATAATAGACACACTGAGAGAAAAAAAATAAACCCTCTAAAATGTTAAGTTGGTTTTACTTTAAAACTACAAATCAAAATCACCCTGAGGTCCCATACCCAATAACAACAAATTAAAAGGTTCACATTACCAGATTTGTCTGTGTTTCACCTTCTTTGAAGCTAGGGGCTGAACCCAGAACCACACACACGCTAGGCATGTATGCTGCCCCTGAGTGATAACCAGAGCCTAGCAGTAAAGATGTGAAAAGCGTCCATGTTTTGGTGCAGGCAAAGCTATAGTCACACTCTATTTACAATCCAGACACCTGATCTGTGTGTACAAATACATAGTTTTGTATCTACAGAAACTTACATGTGAAAAAAGAATATCACACATGCAAACACACTAGCTGCTTCTGAAACTTGGCCCTGAAAGTTGACTATATTTTACCACTGGCAGATGTTGTTGTTGTTTTTATCATAGGAGACGTCGGTATTTTTACACATTTCAGAAAGGATCGCTGAAATCACGAATGCTTTCGAAAACAAACTCAAAGTAATCATTTACATTCAGGGTCCAGAATACCATAAAAGCAGGAGATGGCTTTGTATATTGGCACTTTAATGAGGTGTCCTTTCTTCACCGTCCTAAGCGAATGCGCACGAGATGTGATTCGCTTTTCAAGCCAGGTCACCTTTAAGAGTCCAGCGATGGCGGTCGCCCCAGAATTCGTGGCTAGTCCTCAACCGAGATGTCTGCCTGTGCAAAACCTGTGACAAAGGACTGAAATGACAGCGCTCCGACTCCTTCCTACATTGTGTTTGTTTAGGAAGGTCCTAGAAATTGTATTTCACCAACCACATTCGCTATCAACACACAATTATCTGGCTTAATCATGTGGAACAGTGGCAAATTCACCTGGGGCTTAAGAACTAATGACATTCTCGTCTGAGCTGCTTTAGTGAAATGGCCCCCGCACCTGAAGCAGGAACAGCAAGATTGCTCAAGAAAATTTGGTTTTCTGTTTTCATTTCACAGCATAGGGCCTCTGCTCAAATCAACAAACACTCCTGATTAAATAGCTGTGGTAGTAGACTTCTCTGCTGCACTCGTGTGCGTGGCTGGGAATGTACATGGAGCACCCCAACCTTTACAGGAAAGGAATTGCCTCTCACCCGCTGGTGATGCATTGTCTTTTTGATGGTGGGAATAAGTAAATAAATTGGCATTGAATAATTTGGGTATGATCGCGGTCATTAGCTCGGGTGACCCCTCTAGGGATCAAGACAACCCCAGACCAGGGGCACCCCTCAAGGCACTTGTGAGTTCAGGTGTATATTTTCATTTCCTCTGCCCATCTGCTACCAGGGCATTAACATTCTGCTTACTCCAGAAAAAAAAATCCAGCCCCTACCCTTGGTTTTAAACCCCCAATGTGTGAGGCTTTGTGGAGTCACTGCTGACTTGGCGGCTAAATCCCACGGAGGGGAGAGGCCAATTTTCAAAAGCTGGCAGTGGCAAGAAATTGAATGTGCGGATTTCCAAAAGCTTGAAAGAAAGGGCCAGGTGAAGTGCCTTTTCCGGAAGGGCTACAGAGAGGCCTTCCCCTTATGATAATAATGATTCATTCTCATTAGATGCCAAGGCTGACAGGAGGGACAGCCAGCTTCTGGCTTCCCTCTAGGTCTGCTTGTGTACACTCGTTACCAAAGGATTTTTTTTTTATCATTTCCTTCATTTTGTTTTGTTTTTATTAGCAAGGGCTGTGGGGTCCAAGACTGCTAAATAGAAAGACTGCATACACTAGCACTGGTTAACCCATTTGGTGTTGGTGCGTCTTATATTTTCAGAAAGATTTGCTGGACAGAAAAAAAAAAGCCCCTCAAAACCCACAGGGTTCCAGGTGTAGATATGGGCATCTACAAGATTTCTTTTTATCCCAATACCTCAGAATACTCCCCCAGCACCACTGACTACACCATGGAATATATGGACACATGAGCAGTAGGGTAATAACCTGCTGTATCAAAGCCTGGGAGTCCTTGTCTGAAAACCCAGCATTAAAATGTCTCCAAATCTAAAAACTTCTGAAGGCTGACACCTGACAAAATGTGAAATATTTCATTAGTAAGTACCCATATATAAAGCTATTTAAAACGCTGTCCAAAATTGCCCTGGAACTACATATATAAGGTGTATTTGAGGCAAAAAATATACTTTACACTTAGACTGGAGCCCCCCATCTCTAAGATACCTCATTATGTAGTAGCAATAGTCCAAAGATCTGAAGAACCCCACAGTCTGAAGCACTTCTTGTCCCAAGAGTTTTGAATAAGGGCTATCTAGCTAAACCCAAAGCAGTATAAATTAAATAAATTAATTAATTAAATAAATAAATAAAATCCAATAATAAATAAATAAGTAAATAAAGAAATTAAAAAGGAAGGAGTGGGAGAAATACAGTAAAAGTTAAGCAATAAGACCGTAATCCCAGTTACTTGTGAACCCGAGCAGAAAAACAACACAGGCCAAGGCCCTGAACTTCAGAATGAGTTTTAGGAGAGCATAAGTTATGGGGATCATGCCTCAACATAGGAAAAACATTAAAAATGGGGGGGGGGTAAGGGAGGTGTAGGGTGTGGCTTAGCATTAAGTGCTGCCCTAAGACTGTTGAATACCCACGAAGAAATACATTGAAGGAAATTGAAGATCTACCAACATATGGACTTTGCATATTTCACTTTAAGGAGAAGACATTTTACTAGGAAGTCTCTGCTATAAACTAGTTAAAGTGATTTTTTTTTAAAATCAAACCCCAAAATTAACCCGTCTTGTGCAAAAATGCCTTTGTGTACAGAAACTGGAGTTTGAAGGCTCCAGGCCCAGAATGGACAGATTTTCAAGGTCATTGTCACCAGTTTCAGGAACAGACACTATTTTAATGTTTGAACTCTGAAGAAAAAAATGCATCCAACAACCACTGTACAGTTCTCACGAAGTTATGCCACACTGATCAACAAGGCACAAGGCTGACTGCCTGGCCGACAGGAGCAGCTCCTGTAATCATCAGATAAGAGACAATGCTCAAGCCATAGTGAAATGGCTTAGTGGATAATTTTCATAGTGAGAGCAGGTGTTTGTGTGATAGGTAGTATTCTTGTGACTACTTGGAGCGAGAGGAAATGCTGTCCAGTAAAGTTAGACGGCCATGAAAAGTAGGTCTATGGCCTCTACCAGCACCTTTTCAAGAATGTTTCTGAAGTTTCAGGACAGAATTGCCTAGAAAAATTTAAACTACACTTTTTCGAACACAGATTACCCTTTGCTAGCTGAAGATACAATGCTTTACACCTCTTGAATCTATTCTAGAATATCTGCTCTCCCACAACCTCTCTCCTCTGGCTCTCCCATTTTCCATTCCGATGTTTATCCACCATCCACGAAATAAGCATACAAGTTGCCATGATACAGTTCTTCCAGAAGAAGCTGTGGAAGGAGTTTTCGGCTACATTGTGTCTCTTAGAAATGTCAGAAGGTCCGGGCAGTGGCACACACCTTTAATCCCAGCACTTGGGAGGCAGAGGCAGATATCTGAGTTTGAGGTTAGCCTGGTCTAGAGTGAGATTCAGGACAGCTAAGGCTACACAGAGAAACCCTGACTCAGAAAACCAAAAAAAAAAAAAAGAAAAGAAAAAGTTTAGACATGTCAGAAGCTACATACCTATAAAGTCTCACTGGCATGACTGCCTAACCATGGCTGACCAAGGACAATAGCCAATCCAGAGTGGACAAGAGAAAGCTGAGGAGACCTCAACCTTACACAAGGAGCTGCAGGTGAGAACAGAATGCTGAGAGTTGGAGAAATCATCTTCGTGGGGAAAAACACACCAATTAATTACCTATCCAGTACAAAATGTCCACCCCTCAAAACATACATACAAGGGGCACTGTATAGACTGAGAATGTTACATTTGGGAATAAGAATATACATATGTATATACATATTTGCATATACATTTATATACATATTTGCCTATAATAACAGGTGATGAAAATAGAGGCCATGGATTTGAAAGAGATCAAGGAAGGTATATGGAAGGGAGGAAAAGGAAAGGGGAGATTATGTGATTATATCACAATCTCACAAAAAGACAAATGTTTGTGCAAGGGGCCTAAACATTACTAAGCTTTATTTTGCCTTCCCGGAAGGAAAGAAACAATACCCCAGTGCCAGGAAGAATTCATTCACACATCTATACATGTATTCACCTTCTAACATTTACTCATTTATTGCATCGTTAGCCACTGAAGATGGAGTGTTCAAGAATCATGTTAAACCTTGTGGTGTGGATTAGAAGTCCACTGGATGAAACATTTAACTACTCAGCTACAAATTGTGCTGAGCAACAGGCAGAAGAGGAATAGATTGGGAGACTCAGTAGATGCAGTAACCGAATCCTACAGAGCAGCGCTTGTTCTCTCTAAGCAGCTGACCCTTCATCGCAGACTCCAGGAATGGAACCATAAAAGCCATGTGATTATGGAGGTGAGAGCTTTAGAGGCACGGGGTGGGGGTGGGGGAGAGGTGCGCGGAGGGGACAGATGCTGCCTGCTCTGGCATGTTTTAAGTTGCAAAGGGAAACTGGCATACGCGTGGTTCTATACGCTAAAGAGTGCTTGTGATAATTCCTAGTCCAGTGAAGCTCTCACTGTCGTTCAGAGTCAATCTGCCGACCCAAAAGATGCAGCCAGGATGCAGCTACTTTGCTGAATTCTGACTGGATCCTTTCTCTGCTTCCGAGGTACGTTAGGACCACCAGTGACTCATGTCTCCACCCTGCAGCCGTCACTAGACTGATAGTAACGACAAATGACTACGATGACGACAGCAGATGACAACGATGATCACAGCAGACGACGACGATAACAGCAACAACAACAAAGTAGTCGAAATCTTACTGTAAAATAACAAAAGAAATTAAGAGAAAGAAAAAAATGACACCCCCCCCAAAAATTCATGGAAGGAAAAATATCTATCCTATCCTACGTTTGTCTCTAGGCATGCCAAAATATCTCTTCCTCTTTTCTACACAGTCCTGTAACTGAAATGACCATTCATCCTCCTCTAAATGAATGTGTCTTTCAGCTCCTTCAGAGCACTGAATTATAATCCCCATAGCCATTTGAACTTACATAAAGTACTTGTACCAAATGATTAGCAAAACAAGAAACCTTTTCCTTATATGCCTACTTCAATGTTCTGGGAGGTTTCAAAAATAACCTGTGATTTGTAATAGAGTGGGGTGAAATAAAAATATTCTACTTAGTCATTTGCTTTACTCTCTGGCTACACTGACATTTTCACCTGCACACAGGGCATGGCATCAGTGATTGGGCTAAATCGGGCTGCGGGGCATGTATTGGAGATGACTTGTACGTGAGAACAAGGGCAAAGCAAATGTCTGCCGAGGTTGTAGAACTCTGAACTAAGTACACAGAAATTTAGACTAGCTCACCAGCTGACTAGCTAGGCAGTGAGAGAGAATCCAGAACTCAGATTATCCATCAGATAGATGGGGTGTCTCTAGATTTCCAGTTTCTTTGAGCAATGAGAATACCAAATTAACTGCTGTAGTTTAAAAGAGAGAGAGAGAAAAAAAAATAAAACCCTCCAAATAACATCAGAGGATCTAAGCTTATTTTACTGTCCTTACAAATGAGAGTTTTTGTTTTTTATTTTTTAATTATTAAGGCTTAAGATGTGGAAGCAAAGTTAAGGGAACATTTCACAAGGAATAGATAGAGAGGCGTTCTCAGAGAGCTGTGGGGGCTTCGGAGAAACCCATGCTCATTTTGCAAACTGTGCTTCTTGTGAATTACCTTGAAAGCTCCCAGTATGCATTCCAAAACCTCATGCTATAGCTACGAACACTAGCCTTCTCTATGCTGTGGGCGTATTTTCTAGCCCAGAGATTTACTAAGGCTCTACTGTGATCTGTGCAGAAGGAAAATGCAATCTGACTGCCTCGGCCTGAGTGGCTTGTCCCAAGAGCTGAGCTGACTAACTGTCCAACTGCTGAAGCCCCTGATTCAGTAAGAAGAGAGTCCTACAGAGCAGATTTTGAACAAGCACCCAGGTCATTCTTACCCCTGGACAGGTCTGAGAAATTCTTCCTGAGACTAGAAAAGCCAGTGATTAGAATGAAGCCGGAGGTTAGTACCACCCAAACTGCGCTGTCATGAAAAGTGTCACACTGGAGTAGGAAACTGGCATCCTGAAACCAAATGAAGGCACTGGTAAAAATCCTGTCCCAGTCAGTCCAACCCAGGCAAAGAGAACAGAATTTCTGTATAGAACCAGAGACAACAAACTAAGACTTTCCCCCAGGTGACTCCAATGCTCAGGGAAATTGATGGAATCCACTCCCCTCCCCTCCCCTCCTCTTCCTTCCCCTCCTTCTCTCCTCCCCTCCCCTCCTCTCTCCTCCCCTCCCTTCCCCTCCCTTCCTCTCTCCTTCTCTCCTCCCCTCCCCTCCCTTCCTCTCTCCTCCCCTCCTTTCCCCCCTCCCCTGCCCTCCTTCTCCCCTTCCCTCCCCTCCCTTCTCTGCCCCTCCCTTTTCTGTCTGTCTCTCTGTCTCTGTCTCTCTTTCTCTCTCTCTCTCATCACCCCCTCTTCACGTGCTAAACTAGTAGGACCACACAGCTGCCTGCTTCTGGCCTGGCCAGCTTTGGCCTCTGATTATGAATGACTAAAGCTCACAGATTTGCCTTGAGTTCCATTCCACAAGGGGCAATTTTCTCATATAATTTAAACCAACCTAATGTTGTAATAGAATGTATAAAATGCTTTATACACATAACGTGAAGACATACAGTCTATTTACAGTGAGTGCTTTGTTGGATCAGGGTCTTCGCTTGGAATCATAGTATCTAGTATATGCTAATAAAAATGATTTTTATTGTTATTAAATTTATATTGCACTATATTGTCATTTCTCAACCCTTCTATGGGGGTTGCTCATCTAAGAGCATCAGAAAGCACAGGTATTTAAATTACAATTCATAAGAGTAGCAACAAAAATAATTTTATGGTTGGGGGTCTCCCATGAAGGATTGCAGCAATAGGAAGGTTGACCTCTGCTCTGTACGGTCAGTTAGGAGAGGATCACATTGCTGTGGTCAGCCAGAAAGCTTTGTCAACACTAATAGACCAGGCAGGATAAAGCATGTAACTGTGCTTAAGATATTGCTGGGAGATAGAGAGATGGTTCCATGGTGAAGAACACTGGCTGGTCTTCTAGAGGACACAGGTTCAATTCCCAGCAACCACATGGCAGTTTACAACAGCTTGTAACCCTACTCCCGGGGGACCTGATGCACTATTTAGGCCTACACTGTCACTGCATGCACACGGTGCAGACACACACGGAGGAAAAACACATACACATAAAATGATACTAGAGATAGGATTTTTGTCCTCAGAAAGAGATAGAGTCTAAAAGTAGACCTAATATTAATAGTTATGACAGATTAGTATCAGATACCTCACTTATCAGGAAATTTTCTAATAAATAACTAAGCATTAATTTTTGCATCATGCTTATCTAAATAATATAAATATCCACCTGCATTGACAGCCTGTAGACACTGCCTGACACTTTTACACAACTCAACCCAAACATAAACAAAACCACAGAGCTAACTCTGTGTCACACTAAATCGCTATTTGGCAAAAAACGATATAGCCTGTGCTATATTTGCTGATGAAGAGCTGTGTTTGTTCTCATACTTGTCTATCCACTTCTTATTGGGTTGAGCATGAGGTCACTTATCTAAACCACCTTTACTAAAATATTGGTATTAGTTTAGAAAAGTTCTACTCTTTTATTTAATATGATCATTAACTTTAATGAATGTAGAAACTTGATGTTATACTCCAAAATATAGTACTGGTCAAAGGTAAAATTTCAATAGAGTTTCTTGGAACAAATTAGATATAGGTTGTTTCCTGCAGAGTCTGGATGTCCCACACGGGTTTATATGAATGCAATATGAAAAATTGGGTTACCAAGGGGGCATAAACTTCTCTATTTCTCTATGTACTTACACACACACACACACACACACTCACACACAATATGCTATAAGAGTATTTATCTTCAGGAACTGACATCATAGGGTTTTTTGGAAACTTTTTAAAATAACAGACATGCATTAGTTAAATAATAAAAATCCTCCATTTTATAAAGACATTCTTGAGTAAAGGGTTACTGAAGCACATATTATGAACTGATTTTTGTAAGGAAAAATAAAATGATGCTTTGGAAAATAAATGTTTATATACTGAAATTTTAATAGTAACTGTCTCTGGTCAATGAGATTAGGACTTACTTTTTTAATGTTTTGTTTGTTATATATAATATGCACCCACCAAGTTCTAACAGTCCAATGCTCTCTGTACATTCTCCTTGATTCTGAGCAAGACTCTCTGATCTGCTTCTAACAGACAACTGCTGATGAATATAATACCACTCTTGACTCTAGGTTTTCTTCTATTGCAATCTCTCTCTTGCTGTTTTGTGAAATTGCTTTTCTTAGAAAGTCATGTGCCATATTGTCACATACACAGGCTTAGTAGAGGATCTACATCCCTGGACTCAGATGAAGAAATCATTTCCCTTTCTCCTTTCCGCTTGCGGCCCAGTCAAAACCTCGTACCACTTCCTGGCTGCCCCATGCCAGTTTGACTGAAGCCCTACAAGGAGTTTTGAGCTAGATACCGTTGTTCAGTAGCATTCAGTCTACAGGTCCATATAAGTAGTCAGATAATAATGGATGGATGTGATAGGATACTGGAATGAGAGGATCAAGTGGAGAGAAGGGAAAAGGAGGAAATATGGGCAAAGACAGGTAAAATTAATTAAGGGCAAATTGAAGGGAAGTGTGAAAAACTAATATAATAGAAGCTTCCTAAAATATATACATATATGAAGATGATCTAAATGAAGTCACCAAGCAGTGGGGAAGACAGATCCCCAAATGGATATCTCTTGTTATCAAATGAAGTTTCTACTACCAGGAGTAGGTTACATCTAATTTATTTGTTGGCCAAAGAGGTCCCATGGGAACTGTCAAACAACCCAGGCTGTTACCAAGATTGTAGGTTGTTCTCCACAAACTGATAGCAAGGCCCTGTTGCTGAAGACAACACCTGTGCAATTCACTGAACACAGGGAAGTCAAGCTGGTCCCTATACAAAACCTTCATTCCTATATTCTAGAGCTTTTGGTATAAGAAGTTACTCTGCACATCATGAAAGGAGAAACAGAAACACCAACCCATTCACAAATGCTGTGGTCTACAAGGGTGTCTGTTGTGTTTTATAAAAAGAAAGAGAAGCCAGGAATACGTTTGGTGAAGGTGCGATAAGGTGAGGGGGAAGAGGGTGCCTCTGCAGGCCCATGCTGAGACATATCGTCCCCCTGAGGGACCAGCTACATGTCAGTATAGTATAGAATAGAGTTGATTCAGGGCATGGAGAGGGGAGTTGAAAGAAAGACACACACACACACACACACACACACACACACACATACAGAGGAGAGAGAGAGAGAGAGAGAGAGAGAGAGAGAGAGAGAGAGAGAGTACAGGAGCAGAGGTAGCCCATGAGCATGTAAACAGAGAGGGGAGGGGAAATAAAGAGAGAGGGGGGATCAGTAGCAAGAGAAGAAGAGAAAAGACCAAGAAAGCAATAGAGCAAGAGAGTGAGGAGGGGACAAGCAGCCCCTTTTATAGTCAGGCACACTTGGCTGTTGCCAGGTAACTGTGGGGTAGAGCCTAGACTAAATGCAAACAGTGTCCCACCTGTAAGATATGCTATGGCAATGGTGGCACCAAGCTTGTGGTAGTAACCAAACAATTTTTGATTTGACTTAATACCAACTTCACAAGATGGAGCCCATATCCAATACTACTTAGGTGACCAAGAACCTGAGAGTAGATACCTGTAGTGGCTATTCCTGGTTTTCAACTTGACTAAATCTGGAATGAACTAAACAAGAATTGGAAGGCTCACCTATAATCCTAATCTGGAGGCTCAGAGATACAAGTTTCTGACTTGGAGATCTTGATACATAGTGACTATGAATTCCAGACGATTAAGATTAGGAGATCTCTGAGTTCAAGGTCATCTGGGATTAAAGGCGTGGTGGCACACACCTTTAATCTGGGCCACACCCTCTGCTGGAGACCTATATAAGGACTTTGGAAGAAGGAAGATTCTCTCTGGCTTTTCCTGGCCTACCTCGTGGGATGGAGCAACTGCTAGATCCTTGGACTTCCATCCATGGCTGCCTTGTGGGACTGAGCAACTGCTACATCCTTGGACTTCCATCCACAAGTACTGCTGACTATTGTTGGGGAGTTGAACTACAAGCTGTAAGTCATCCATAAATTCCCTAACTATATAAGGACTACCCATATGTTCTGTGACTCTAGAAAACCCTGACTAATACAATACCCTAGAGACCTATTCAAAAAAACAAACAAAATATGCAGCAATCAAATGACTTCTAATGATATTCTGCTGTACTCACAGATCAATACCTTGTAGCTACCATCAGAGAAGCTTCCTCCTGGAAATCATTATGGCAATTCCTCAGAAAATTGGACATAGTACTATCTGAGGATCCAGCTATACCACTCCTGGGCATATACCCAGAAGATTCTCCAACATGCAATACGTTCATAGCAGCCTTATTTATAATAGCCAGAAACTGGAAAGAACCCAGATGTTCTTCAACAGAGGAATGAATACAGAAAATGTGGTATATATACACAATGGAGTACTGGTCGGCTATTAAAAATAACGAATTCATGAAATTCTTAGGCAAATGGATGGAACTAGAAAGTATCATCCTGAGTGAAGTAATCCAATCACAAAAGATCACACATAGTATCCACTCACTGATAAGTGGATACTAGCCCAAAAGCTCAAAATAAACATGTTACAATTCATAGACCACAAGAAGATCACAAAGAAGGTAGACCAAAGTGGGGGAGCAGAGACTGAAGGAAAGGCCACCCAGAGACTGTCCTACCTGGGGATTCATCCTATAAACAGTCACCAAACCCTGAAACTACTATGGATGACAAGAAGTGTGTACCAAAAGGAGTCATTTATGATTGTCTTTTGGAGGGGCCCTGCCAGAGCCTTCAGATACAGAGGTGAATACTAGGAGACAACCCTTGGTCTGAGCATGGGGTTCACTATAGAGGAGTTGGAGGGCAAGTTGGAGGAACGACAGTGTAGGCCAACCAGACACCCCAGGGCTCCCAGGGTCTAAGCCATCAACCAAGGGGTACATGTGTTTCCAGCCAAAAGATTGGCAGAGGAATGCCTCATCAGGCATCAGTAGGAGGAGAGGTCTTTGGTCCTGTGGAGGCTCAATAGAGGCCCCAGTGTGGGGAAATCGAGTGGGGGTCATGGGAGTGGGTTGGGTGGAGGAACATATTCTTGGAAGCAGGAGGTGGGAGGATGGATTGGGGATTTTGGGGAGGGGGGAAACCGGGAAGGGGTATAACATTTGAAATGTAAATGAAGAATATATTCAATAAAAAAAAGAAAAGAAAAGAAAATTAAAAAAAAGATAGGACAGCAACCTGGTGGGAGTATACAGCTGTAACCTCAACATTCTAGAGGCTGAAGCAGAGGTTGCCTGCGAGTTTAACGTCAGCCAGAGCTACAAAATCCCTGAACCCACAAAATACACACACTATTTATTTAAATTATATAATTATATAAATATATAATATATTTATATTATATACAATTGTATATTCAATAATATGTATTCATATATTATATATCAACATATATTGATATATAATTATATACATACAAAAAACCCTGAACCCACAAAATACACACACATATTTAATTAAATTATATAATTATATAAATATACAATATATATTTATATTATATACAATTTTATATTCAATAATATGTATTTGCACATTATACATCAACATATATTGATATATAATTATATACATATATATCATTATGTATAGAGAGAGACAGGGAGGGGTAAAACATTAATTTCTTATCAAGTAAATATAATAAATGGATTAGACTCCCCAAACACTGAATGAGTCATCTGGTTCTTGTTCAAGCTCCAGTGACAGACATGGAATTAGAATATTAACACGAGGAGGAAATAGTGGGGCATCAGGAGACCATGCAATTGGGCACCTATGCAGAGCTATGCAAGCATGTCCCATCCTGAACTCAGCGAGCACCACTCCCTGGAGAGTCCCAGCACTTAGCACTCATTCCAGATTCCACGTGACATGTCTGAATCAGGAATGATATGGTAATCTTCACAGTTACAGAGTGAAAAATATTTATAGTATCTTTATTTCACATTCTAAGGACCCCGACACAAGATGGAAAATGCTTTGAATAAGATGTGGGTGAGCCCCGGATTCCTTGCCTCCAAAGCAAGATAGCTTTTTGATAGAAAAGCACTCTCCTTGTTCATCAGGGTTGCTAGCCTATGGTGAGCTTAATTAAAATCAATGGAGAAAAAAATTGAATACTAAGAAGAACTATTTGTGCCTCGTGAAATGTAAATGAGTCAAAATATGAAATTCCCAAATAACCTTGGGTAGCAGACTCTGCTTAGTGATCACCTTATTGATCCATTGAAGGACCTCTTTCTTCTTCTCCTCTCTTCCACTGTCTGTGACAGAATTGGGATGGGATAAAGCCTCCAGGTTGGAGCAGGAAACGCCACACTGCCTCTGTTGGCACACAGTCTCCCCATTCCTCAGTCACTTCCTCTTATATTTCTCTATTAGTGTTCCCTTCCCCCAACTGTCTCTGTGGTTCTGTCTTCATACCTACACAGAAGAAAACAAGCCAGAAGTCTATAGAAAAAGATTGTAGTCTCCAGCGGCCTGGGATTGAACTTGCCCCTTAATTCTCAATGTGAGGAAAATATAGTTTTTCCTTATATCTCATTTGGACACAATTTTATTTTGTGCACATGTAACTCAAGGCCTTAGAGAAGGAAGCCGAGCTGAACACACAGCCAGCTCAATGTGAACGGTCCTCCTTCAAAGACATTTAATAGCAAATACACAACTAACAAAAAGTGATTGAAAAACGTCTCCCCTGATACTGGGTATTTTACCATGTGACTTTGGCATTCTCACCACAAAAGTACAAGACTTCCTTTACCTCTTCTGCTTTCATTGATCAAGAAGTATCAGGTTCAAGTGAGAGGCAGTGGCCTGACATTTCAACATTACATTCCTGTGATCAATTGAAGATCCTTAGACTAGATTGTAGAGGATGAATGAGTCACAGACCAGAATTATGTTGCTCTGTCTGTCCAAGTGGAAGCATATAAGATCCCATCCCTAAACTGATAAATCCAGTCCTGCAGATGTGCCTAGTCAAGCCCCGGTTGGTGCTAGACTCATAAACACCAAATGCTTCTTGTTAAGGGTTACTGAGGGTTTTGTGGTTCCATTACCTAGCATTATAATGGTAGTATCTAACCAACACAGTGGTACTTAATCTATACTCTCTGAAAAGATGACACATCTAAGAAAATGGTTTGGGAAGTAAGCTAGTATTAACATCACTGGGCTCCATTACTGCATCTGTGTGTGTGTGTGTGTGTGTGTGTGTGTGTGTGTGTGTGTGTGTGTGTGCATATATGCGAACGCACATGTGTATGTCTAATGAAAAGACCTAATTGGTATTCTTCTCTATGGACAATTAAAGATTATATACATTTATCTGATTGTTTGGTAACTTTCCCATAGAAATTCATTTATTTGCTCCCTTAACAACTGCCTATCAAATAGTTTTGGCATACTTGGCACCAAGGACATGAAGGTGAATCAACCAAACTTGCCCTTAAGACTCTTCTTCCCATTAGTAACACATTGTAAGATGGTACTTGGTGAACTGACAACCCTGCCCCAAACACTTGGTGGTGTTTCACTAGAACCATTAGCTATTAGGCTCTGTAAATACTATTTTCAGCTTAATCATCTATTAAACATGGTCCGAATCAAAGAGAGATGGGATTGGTTTATTCGCCAGTCCATAGTGTCATATCTCAAGGGAAGACTTCCTTTGAAACGTGAAACTCTTGACACTGGCAGTATGGGAAACTGAAGCACATGTCTCTCAGTGGGTGCCAGGGACCTATATTATGTCCTACTGTTGCTTACAGAATTTTCAATATTCCCTTATCCATTTCTGCTACTATGTATGGCAGCTTATAGCCGTGGTAATCATTTCCTGTGTTTGAAAAAGAGATGAAAGCGTTCATGGATGAAAGCAAGTTGGATTTAATCTCTTTCTCTCTCATCCGGTGCACGGCGCTGATCATTTTCAGAAAGAAAAAAAAAAGACTTAAGCTCATTTTTGTCATGAAAAAAACTAGTTTCATAATAATCAGATGGGCAATTCCTAGTGTATACAATTCTAATATAATTACCAGGAGGAAATGTAGAGGGAGTTGCAGGTTGGAGATAAAGAAAAGCCAGTGAATTTTGTATTAATGTCTCAGACTCTCTTATTTGTGCAAGTAATCAATCTTTGGGGGAGTAGAATAGTAATTCTTTGTGGGAGAAAAAAATGACAAGAGTCAGAGGAAGAAAAAAAAAAGATAATCTGAGTTCCATTCGGTACACAGCAGGTCAGCTGTGATTGACAAAGCTCATCACAAAACTATAGCTCACAGAGAAATCCCAGTAGCAGAGTCTCATTTACAGCCAGAGCAGTGTTAATGACATGTTTAACAGCTGCTTGTTGACGTTCGGAATCTGCATTAACCCCGCAGTGCGGTGAACAGAGAAATGAGGGAAAGTATTGAAATCAAGCCTTCGTTACTCTGACAGGCCAGGTGAAAGGCTTGTCTGGGGGTCACCATGAGCCGAGTAAGAGGCCTGGAAGGTGGAGGGTTCAATTGCATGGACAGACCATCTTGGAGATGACAGGGTCTGATCAATAAACACAGAGGTCTATAGAAGCAAAGCCCTTCATGTTCAACTCAAAAAATGAGACAGAAAGTCGGGCAAAGCAGAATGAAGTCACCGCTTGAGACACCAAATATTATGCCAGCATTAGAGCTACCAGAGATGAGTTCAGCTTTGGATTCGGTGACCGCTGTAGCATTGGGAAGATGGAGAGATGCTGTTTGTGCAAATTCATTTACTCCTGAGAATATTGTTTATTCATTTCAGCTGGAAAAGCAATGCAGCTTATGAATCATAGCTTACTTTCTAGACTTCCGAAAATCATATTGAGTTAGCACCAAAGATGGTTGGTGAGTCCATCGCTCCCAGACAATGATGCAGGACAAATCCTCTCTCCAGGAGCACATGTGCCTTTTGGCCCAGGAATAAGAGTTGGGAGAAGATGGTTTTTATGGGGTCCACTGACTAAATGGTTTTCTTCAAGTGGTTCATGTGCTCTGTGGACATGAAACTCCATCCTGACATTGGAAGAGGACATCTGCCATTTTGAGCAAAGAAATGAAGACTGAGGAAAGGCAGGGCATTTTGAGGCATAATTCCATCTCCTCCACATTTAAAAATAAATGGATAAATAACCCCAGCATCTTATGCAAAGCTCTGTTTTTATCCATACAATGGGAATGATACATACCACAAAGTAGCTAACTGTAAGGATTAAAATAAATGCCTAAAACCCTAGCATTGGAAAACCCTCCACAAACAATATGTGTCATTCTCACCAGAGGTGACCCCTGTCCAAGCCTCAGACAGATGTTCCTGTCTGCCCAGGGGACTTCACTAGCACACACTAGTCATCAAAACACCCCTGCCCATTGGTAGAATGTTAGCTCTAGGAAACTAGTGCATTTTCCTCTTTATCCCCTGATTTATCCTAAATGCCTAAATTCAGCCTCCAGCACATAATAGCCACTCAGAAAATATTTGGGAATGAACCAATTTGAAGTCTTCTTTCAGTTGACCTTTGACTTCTGTTGAAATCTTCATTTGCTTAAAAGAAAACAATCCAGGTCCCAGGGTTTAAAGGTTGTGGAACTAATTTCAGTAATGCTGTCATTTTGCAAATACCAGCATGAGACCTGAGAGAGAGAGAGAGAGAGAGAGAGAGAGAGAGAGAGAGAGAGAGAGAGAGAGAGAGAGATTGATTCTTGATCTAAGCTAAGGAAGTTGAAGAAGAAATATTTCACTGAAACTGCAGTTTCTTGCTGCACAAGTTGCTCAGACCAAGGAGGAGTCTTGAGGGTCTCAAGTCAAGAAAGCAGACTGGCAGGCCCTTCATCCTCTTAAGCCCATCTTACTTTTCAGGTCTTCATCTTTGCCATTCCATATGAACAAGAGGATTGGAGAAGGTCTCTGCTTGACACATTTATCTGTAACAGCTTGACGACCTTGCAGTGATCCTGCACAGGGGCATGCTATCCCTGGAGGGATCCTGCACAGGGGCATGCTATCCCTGGAGGGATCCTGCACAGGGGCATGCTATCCCTGGAGGGATCCTGCACAGGGGCATGCTATCCCTGGAGGGATCCTGCACAGGGGCATGCTATCCCTGGAGGGATCGTGCACAGGGCCATGCTATCCCTGCTCCCTTTATTTGTATTCCCACTCAGAAATGAGTAGGTCTTTCAAAGATGAGCTTCGCAGCCCCATTTTCACATGAGTTAATTTGTAAGTAAAGTAGCTCCTTGAGCAACATGGCAAGCCATCTACGCAACATCTGGTGTGTTTACCTTCTCTCCAGTAAGAGTGAATCAGATCAGGGTCAGTTGACACTGGCAGTGATGTCTCTAAGGGGGTTAGGGCCCTACCAGAGAATTCAGGAGACTGAAGGGAGAGAGGAGTATTGGGAAAGAAAGCAGAGGGACATTAAGAGCAGGGAGAGGGGAAAAACAAGCAATTCTATAGCATTTCAACTGTTGGTCTATCATATTACTCGAAATTCCCCATAATCTAATAGCATAATCTAATAGCATGAGCTCTATTACTCATTGCATGACAGCAGGGTTATATTCTGACGTCCCTCATCACAGAATTAAGTTGTGTGAAAGTCACATAATATTCTTATACAAACCTAGATGCTATCAAATACTGTATAGCTTAGCCTCTGTGACAACCTGTTGTTTCCAAGCTGAACCACATTACACTGTGCTGAATCCTACAGGTAACTGTGACACACTCTCAACTACTCTTGCATGACTACACATAGAAAAAGCATAGTAAAACACCAGAGGATAGGGATTTTTCAGTTCCATTATAATCTTATGAGCCCAAAGTCATATGAGAGCATTGACTGAAACCTGTGGCGCACCGTGTCTATATTTCTCCCTGTTCTGAGAGAAATGAAAATGCCTGAGGCAAAATGAATGCTGAGTTGTGAATTTTCCCAGTGTTGGCAGTGTCCAACACTTTTTTTTCAGAAAAGCCCATCTGAAGTCCTTTTCATCCAGGACACTAGTTTCCTCTTATCTGTAGCTTTGTTTTTTGAGATTTCAGATATCCATGGCCAACCATGTTCTAAAAATATTAAATGGAAATTCTAGAAACACATGATGTTTAAGTTGTAAATAATGTACAATCTTGTCTAGATTGATAAAATCTCCTACAACCCATTTTCTTTGTATCTCTGTATTTCCTACCCACCTTTGTGGTTAACATTTTGGTCATTGTATCAATGTTATAGCATCAAATGCTTATATTCAATTATATTATCTTATTTAATGATTATGTCCCTAAAGAACTAACAATATATTTGGGATATGCCAGAGAAGTTGTAATATGCTTTTTTAAAAAAAAATGATAAGGCAAAAGTTTTCAGCTTTGTAAGCCAAGAAAAATAAAGGTTGAGGTTAATGTGATGGTTTAAATATGCTTGGTCCAGGGAGTGGAAGCAATAGAAGGTGTGGCTGTGTTGGAGGAAGTGTGTTACTGTTGGGGTGGACTTTGAGCCCCTCCTCTAGCTGCCTGAGAAATTCAGTCTCCTCCTGTTTGCCTTCAGATCAAGATGTAGAACTCTCAGCTCCTGCTGTACCATGCCTTCCTGGATACTGTCATGTTTCCACCTTGATGACAATGTACTGAAATTCTGAACCTGTAAGTCAGCCCCAATTAAATGTTTTCCTTTATAAAAGTTGCCTTGTTCATGGTGTCTATTCACAGCAGTAAAACCCTAACTAAGACAGTTGGTATAAGAATAAATCTCCTCTCTGTGAAATTATGAAAAGGAAAAAAGAATCACACACTACTTTGGGTATCACAGTCCAAATCTGCAGTCATAGCTGCCAAGTATGTCAAGTGCTGAATCATTCCCTTCCTTTCATTTCGTTACATGAGCATCATCACATAGCCACAGGAAGGCAGGGAGTGGTATACCCTGTTCTACTCTGAGAATGCCTGCATTCACATGACACCATTACTAGTACTGTCAATCACTTACCTAGTTTATAAGTTGACCTTTAACACATGTATGGTAGAAAAAACAAATGCTGTTTATAATGTTTGATACAACCTACAGTTCCTGTCACCCACTGAGCACCAAAGAGGAGATCCCCTGAAGAAAAGACAGAGGGTACAGTTGATAATAAGTTGCTTCAACCACTAAAGCCTACTGGTATTAATGTTTAGAAAACAAGGACAGTCATGAGTAAGAATCTGAAGGTCTCAAAATAGAGACACTGATCTCCCTTTCCCACAGAGAACCCCAAATACCCCAAAGAGCCAAATACCTCTAAAGAACCAACATAACGTGTATTTCTCTATTTTGCATTTAGGCAATATGTTCAAAGACCTAACCATGATCTTTTATAAATAGTTCATGTAACACGAGAATCACTCAACTACTAAATTCTGAGCCACATTAGGATTTGGAGTGCTGAGACTCCTTCCTCTGACTTTGTGATATTCTCCCTTAACTGTGTCTGTCCGTGATCATCAAATCCTTTTTGAAACTCATCAAGTGTTTCCAAATGTAAACAAATTTAATTTTCTTTGTACAAACATATAAACACACTGGCATACGTGTGCATACTTACTTTACACACAAATCTGCACGTGTTGTTTAAAATTTGTTTCTCATTCTTTTATGAAAACTGAACTTGGAGTAGCATCTATGATGTGTGTTTGGGGTCTTCTGTGATCCCCTTTGCTCCAGGACACTGCTGTTGAGCAGTTGTGGCCTACAAGCATTAAAGTATAGGGTTACTCATTCTCCAATATTTAGATTATGTGGACAACGACTTATGCTATTATAGACAAAATCTCCTGGGATCCTCCCAACGATTAACCAGTCACTATTATGTAAGTTTCACAAGAAAAAATATTGGTGGTTGAAATATATATATATATATATATATTCATATTCATATATATCATGTTGATATATATATATATATCATAGCTGTTTTATTTTCTATTGCTGTGACAAAACACAATGACCAAGGCAACTTATAAAAATTTAAGTATTTAACCAGGAACTCACCATTCTCGAGGGTTAGAGTCTACTGTCATCGTGGTGGGGAACAAATACAGCAGCAGGCTGGCAGGCTGGTAGTAGCTAAGAGATTATATCTCAATCCACAAACAGAAAGCAAAGAGAGAACACAAATTAGGAATGGTGTGGGAGTTTGGAACATCAAAGCCAGTGATACACCTCCATCAACGAAGTCACACCTCCTAATCCTTCCCAAATAGTTGCACCAACTGTGGACCACTCAAATACAAGAGCCTGTGAGGACTGTTCTTTCTTAATGTCCTTTTGAATGAATGTGATCTGACTGATTCAGCAAAGTGTCTCCTCCATGCCAGGCTCTCATTCAGGGATAGGGGATAAGACTCAAAAATGTATGAGACTGAGGCAAATATCCTTATTCAAAGAGCCCACAATCGAGTGGAAAATACAAAAGATAATTTCAAAAAGAGGAATGAGGTAGAGATGGCAAGGCTCAGTTCTTATTTCACAGAGGATTATGATTGAGCCTATTACAGATCAGAGACACTTCCCTCTTCACCATTCCTCCTGGAAGCCTCATGCCTGTTGAAATATCTAGAAAAGAAAAGGGAGTCCTAGGGAAACTGATGGAGGACATATTGATAGGTAGATTTGGGGACTCCAAAGAATACAACAAGACACACTTACCAACAACCAGCTTGGAAGGCAAATTTATTCTTAAACTCTATCCAAACCTTAAAATACATGAATAGTGCTCAAGTTTCCATGGCCTTTGGGAGCCCTGATTTTAAAGCATGTATGTATGGAGTTATTTTAGAATCCACAGTCAGAATTGTTTCAGTCATGAAACAATTTTGGCCAAAATAGCTGTATGGAATTCCTCTCTACATCAGAAGTTTTCCAAATCCATTGGAAAGTGTACTAGAGTGTAGACTCTCTAAGAATACATGTGTGTACTCCCTCTCTCTAAAAATATCTATTTCTATGTATCCAGACTGAAAATTGTTATAAACTTCATACACCAAAATGTGCCTGCTCACCCAACTAATTTGCATTTTCAGTATTAGAATAAATAGATTTCCTTCAAGAAGCAAAGTTCATTGTTGGAATTCACTTCTCCTTTGTTCAGTGTGATTAATAGTGTCAGAAGTGCCTGAAGATATTCTTTTGTTTCTGCTACAGCATACTTTAGTTGACTATTTTTACTTTCATTTATTTTTGATATATTTTAAGTAAAATATAATTATATAACTCCCCCTTCTCTTCCTTCCTCCATAACCTCTTCCATATCTCCCTCACTCCCTCACAGATTGATGGCCTCTCTTTCTTGACTACTACTGTTATAAAAGAAAAGCACAAATACATTAATAAAAACTGTGAAATCCATCATTATTGTTTGCGTGTATATTGTTTCAGGACTAACGATTTTGCATTGGATAACCAATTAGGGGGCTCATCTCTAAGAAAGGATAATTCTCCCTCATTCTGTATCATTGGTTACTTGTAGCTTTTTGTCCAGGAGTGAGACTCTGTAAGACTTCCCTTTTCCACATGAGCGTGTCTATTGGTTTTGTCATTGCTCAGGTCTTGTTTAGGCAACCAGAAGACCCAGTGACATAGCAGACTTCCTGTTTCTCTGACAATCACAATATTTCTACTCCCTCTTCTGAGCCTGAGATTCAGGACTTGTAGATATATCTCTACTATCTGGACTCTGCAAGACCCATTGATCTCTGTATTGCAGCCAGTTCTTATTTTCTATAATGATCTCCATCTCCGTTACTTGTAAAGAAAAGTTCCTTGTGGATGTTGTGTTTGTTTGTTTTGAAGTCTTTCTTTATAGCCTGGTTGTCTGGGAACTCATTGTGTAGACCAAGATGGCCTTGCACTCATTGAGATCTGTCTGCCTCATAAGTGCTGAGATTAGAGTCATTAGCCACCATGCCTGGCCATGAGAGAAGGCTTTTTAATGAGGGGTGAGAACTATACTTATCTAGTGGATGTAAGTATATGTTTTAGAATATAGATAGGAATTATGCTGGTCTGGTAACATGGTGGTAGTAAGGTCTCTTTTAAGGTCCATGACCTTGAAGTCCTTGGCTATATTATTAGGCAAGATTCTCTCATGTTGAGTAGATCTCAAGTCCAATTAGATAGTTATTGGTTACTGCCAATATGCATATGCCATGACTGCACTGTTAGAAATATCTTTCAATGCTGGTCATTTTATCCATAGGCATCACAACCAGATATGGCTACTGATTGCACTGATTCCTTCTTTCACTAGGCAGCTTGCATTCTTGACATCCTTTTTTTAAAACTTTGGCATTTGCTTTTTGAAGTGAGAATTCAGTGTCAATTGAGGACTTACCCTGGAGTGTTGCAGACTTGTTTGAGGTGAAGATTAAATAGACGAGATATTGAATAAGTACTGTGTCATATTTCATATGCCATATGCCACTGTAGACACATGTCTGGGACAGGTAGTTTACCTAATGTAAGCTAAAAGTGAAGTGCTATTGAGATATGGGCAGAGCCAAGAGTCCTGGCCACTATGTTATACTGACAAAAAAAAAATCTAGTGACCAGAAAGATTAAGAAAGCACATAGGAGTTGAGTTAGTATGTGAAAATTCACTTATGTCCTCAGAAGAAAACTTCAGTCTCTTTAACACCCAAACCCACCCTTACCAAGAGAATTTTTAAGAGTGACTTAGGCTATCATAATGTTAATCAATGCTGCCAGCTAAATAATGTTCTTTAACATCAAAGTAAATAGTCAAATTTTACTTCCTATTGATTATGATAGAAGCAGTGACTGTGTCTTTCTTTGCTCAATGAATATAACCAGCAAATTACTTGTACTCTGTCATGGTTCATATATGCTTAGCCAAGGGAATGGCACTATTAGAAGGTGTGGCCTGGTTCGAGTAGGTGTGTCACTGTAGGTGTGGGCTTTAAGACCCTCATCCTAGCTACCTGGAAGCCAATATTCTGCTAGCAGCCTTCACCACATCTGCCTGGATGCTGCCATGCTCCCACCTTGATGATAATGGACTGAACCGCTGAACCTGTAAGGCAGCCCCAATTAAATGTTGTCCTTATAAGAGTTGACTTTTTCATGGTGTCTGTTCACAGAGGTAAAACCCTAACCAAGACAGACCCCAAGCATGATTCAGCACCTCCTCACCCATTTCTGTCAGTATTGGGAGTAATGCAGACAAAGCAGCTGGCTCCTTCACTGAGCACCCTGAGTTCAGGCTTCTTGCTGACTCATAGTGATGAGCAACATCAGGGATTTAGTGGGCTGAGTTATTAAAATGTGAGTTATTGTTACCACAGCACACTCTTTCAGATCCTGACCGATTATCTAGGAACCAACATGGGCTCTTGAAATCCGAGAGGAAAAAAACCAAGGACTAATTTTTTAATGCAATGCTGGTGGGATTTCTCAACAGTAGACTTGCTCAAGTTGGTTAGTGAATACTTGGGACAAAGACATTTAGTCCTCAAAATACTAATTCAGAAAGTTCATTTTATGGCTCTCATTAACATGCCTGTTATGCATTTTTGAGTCCCAGTTCATCCCTCCATCCACAAGAAAATATGGCAAACTGTCCAACACTAATCCTAAAATAGTATATAAAACTTACATTTGATAATATCTTTCAACATCAGATTTTAACTAAATAACTATAATGAAGTTAATAGTAGATAATTTTACTAATCCTTGTATGAATTATTGTAGAGAAATGAAGAAATACAGGCATATGAGAAATATATAGGGTATTAAGAACTTGTGTGAAGCTAAGTAGGTTGAATTTATAATCTATGAGTTTAAGATACATAATTCCTGAACATAAATGTAAGCTTTTGATTTCCTCTCTATAAATAAAATAGAGGAGTATTATGAATCGAATTAACATTGGGTTTTCTTATAGAGAGGTAGAGAGAATATGAATGACGTCCTGCCCGATCTCCACTGTGTGCTCAGCATTTCCCCACCTGTTGCGCGTCATGAGTCATCAGGTGCTTCGAGCCCACACAGCAGAAGCTGGTGGCTCTGTACTCACTAAGAAAATGGAAATTTGCAGCTTGGTATTAAGTATAGCTTTTCTGTAGTCCTGGCTGAGGCCCCAAGGAATGGAACACTGTGGAGATAATCTCCTCCTTTCTTTCCAAGAGGTGGCCAGATCTGTGTTAGTTTCTAATCCTGCCCTGACAGATTACCAGCAATTTATAAATGGAAGGCAAAAAGAACGCAGCATCTCATAGCTCTGTTGCTCAGGTGTGTAGGCAAGTGAGAGAGGCAAGTCTTCCTTGGCTCCTGTTTCTGACACTGATAGGTTGAATCCTGTATTGTTTATTGTCATTCTGGCCAGAGCTAGAGCCCTTCTTAGGATTCCAGCTGAGACTGGAGATAATGAAAGAATACAGGATTATGTCCCTAGCTTAAGGGCTATCACCTTAATGACAACTGCTTCATTGCCATACGCTAATAAAACATTTATTATATCTGGGATTCACAGCAGGGGTATCTTTGTGGGGAGGTCATTCTTCATGTATGAAAACCCCATGTGCTCAGACCCCAAACTGATTTGCCAGTGAGGAGCTAGGAGCCACCCTTCATGACCAGAAGTTGATCAAAGGGAGGTTGACCTGAAGACATGCAAATTGATGTACACCTACTTCGTGGGAAGACATGAGATGTTTGCTCCCATCACATGCCATGCAAAGAGAACCAATGGTCTAAAGAATGGGAAGAACCTTTGGGGGTATGTGGCCTATGTTTCTGGAATTTGAGCATCACAGAAACCCTCAGAACACTGAAGGCCAGAAGATGTCTTTAGCCCTGGAGATATGAAGAGACTCTGTAGTGAGAGGTGCTTTCACTCTTAATGCTGCACATATCATAAGTAATTTTCCATAGATGTCAGGATAAGCCATACAGCAGACAAAAGTAATAAGCCAGGGAGGGAGCAAGGTGCTGGCGTCAATGAAAAACATACCAGCCACACCAGTGACTGTAGAATACCAGAACTCCTTGCGTAGCAGCCTGTAGAAGTGTCTCTTAAGAAAACAGCTACGTGGTTCTATCATACAAGAGATACCACAATTTAGTTCCAAAATCCCAAACAAAGAAACTTATTCATAAAGGACCATTCCATGGGGAGGAGTGATTTGAGTCCCGAGGGCTTTTTTTTTTTTTTTTTGTAGCAAAACAATCATTGAAATTTTACCTGTGTGGGTCTTGAGATGCAGGCAGATTTTCCCCTATGATCTCTATTGTACTTTATAACTGAGGACCAACTGCTGTCTGGCAGAGACCAGAGGAGATATGGGACCTTACTATTCTGTCAATCAGGCTAAGCAAAGGGGATAAATAAGACCCTGTTTGAAACTGCCAGACTACTAAGGAAAGTGCTCTCTAAATGCCCAGCACACGGGACCCCTCCACAAACAACATCTATCATTCTTATCAGAGGTGACTACTGCCAGAGATTCAGACATTCAGTCTGTCCAGAGAATCTCACTAGCATCTGTCATCACCTAAAAGTCCCTGCCCTTCAGCAGAATGCCATGCCACATGTTTATTTAATGGGACAGAGATCTGGAAACCAAGGCACTATTACCTTTATGACACAGAGATCCAAGTATTTCCCTTTCTCACTGCTTTGTGTGTTTTCATAAATATTTATGTAACTATCTGCTATATTGGATTTTTTTTTTGTTCAACTCTGAAAAGGATCTCTTGGACAATGTTAGTTGGAGCATACCTAGTACTCACAAAAGGTAGGATGTTTTTAAGAATGGAGCCACAGAAGTTCTGCTCCCATAAACCATCACCATTCATTTCATTTCGTGTTCTTTTTGAAGATACTCCAAAAGACAACAGCATTTGCAGACACATGAATTCCCTAAATCCGATCTCATCTTCCCCCATCCTCGATGTTATTTATAATCAATAGAACAAGTGCACCAATGCTGAGCTTACAAAAATGTTATGTGGATTACACAAAATAAAATGGCCCATGTGGAGGATTGAGCAGGGTATAAGATGAGCATTCCAGAAATGGCAGCTAATGCTGTATACGAATGCTTTGTTGGGAACGTGTTTATATATTCTCAGCGTATAGCTGAAAAGCAGAAAGTTGAGAAGTTAACTAATTCTCCAAACTTTTATCAAAGCTCTAGATGCTAGAAGGAGAAGGTTAGGACAGTGCAAGCTGTAACTTAGGACATGATTTATCTGGAAGAGGCAAACAAATAAGTGTTCAGCTCACTTAGGGAAAAAGATGAAGACGGTATGGTGTATAGATTTTCTTATGTAAATGTACAAATTATTTCAATAAGAAAATCACTAAACAAACAAAACAAAACCACAAGAAACACATGTAGAGACAGACACATACTTTGGGACACACAGGAATCCTCTCAAAACACAAAACAGGAGTCCATAGTATATACATAAAGGACCCGTAAAAAAAAAAATGTCCTGACTTAACATTATAAGATAAAGAACCTCTGACAATGTTGAGATTGTTTTGTGTTGGCCATCTACTGTTGGACATGAGGTCTACCCTTAAGAATAGTGTGTTTCCTGGTGAGACATCCTTGAAGAAAACCAATGTTTCATTTGCAATTGGTTGTCAATTGGAGATAGATTTTGGATTAGAGATGGGGGTATGCATTCACTTCCAATCTTAGCTCTAGGACCCCACCTGTGTAGACATGTGCAGCATCAGTTTTTACAAATTCATGTGTACACCAGCCTCATAGGGTCAAGTCATCCTTGCCCTGGAAAGGGGGAAAGGGTCTGGACTGGGGGTTCAGGAGAGCTTCTGTTTGGGGCATTCTAAAAACACCAAGCTAGTTGCCTTTTCTTCTGCCTCTCCCTAAATTAAATGGCATGTACCTTGCCTAGAGGGCTGTTTGCCAATTAAACAGATGCTGAAAGAATTTATTTCCTTATTTTTCTGCTACTCACTAAGAAGGTGGCTAGTCATAGACCCAACATCATTGCTTCTTAGCTAACTGTAGTAAGTTGTATTACTATTCTAAATATTCATTCCTGTCTCTGTGGGAAGAGTATATATCTTCAGTCTGTAACATCATATAAGCCATATAACTTAGAATGGTCTTGGCCACATGACCTCCTATAACCAAGTAAACCAAGTATACTGGTTAAACCAAGTATAACCAGGAGAAAGCAGTGAGAGGTACAAGGGGCTGCATAGGTATAAATTTTTTGCAGCCTATTTTTAATAAGGGTTCAGCCTCTCCTCTAGCCCACCACCCAGCAGCAATAGGGGAAGAGAAAAGTTATTAGGGTATGAAAGAATTGGACCTGTTCGTTTGCGGGGGGTCGGGGGGGGTGAGCTTGATATTCTTTCTCAGCAGTTCAGTTCCGTAGCAAACACCGAATACAACTCAGCAGCTGCAGCTAGTCCTCACACCAGCCACACACCAGGCATGAGCCACCAGCTGTAGTTTAATCCTGAAGAAACTGCAGGCTTGCCAACTGGCCTGAGGTGAGACCTTGGAAGCAGCAGGAAGCTGCAGGAACCTTATGAGCAGTTCTCAATGGCAGCATTACCACAACTTGAGCTCAACAACTCTATGTAAGGCAAACCAATACATGTGCGTCATTAGCGAAGACTAGCAAGGTGGAGCAAGCCAAACCAATGTTCAGTGCTCACTTCCCACTGTCTGAGGGGTCATATTTATGACTATTTCATGATGGATCCTTTCATGTGTTTGCTATATCAAAATATCCTTTCATCTGTGTGCCCCAGTAAAACATTATTAGACATAACTGACTTTCCAAAGAATCTAGAAGTTTCCTCTTCAGGGCTGGTTTCATTGACTGTCTCTGAAGGGGTTTTAGGTCCTTCTTGTCCTGGAGTAAATACTGGACAGGGACACATGGGTAAAAGCAGAAGGGTAGTTTAATAGAAAAAGACTATCCCCAGGGAGGAAGCTTAGAGGGCAGGGAGAAAGCTGAGTAGCTGAAAGATCCTGCTCTGCAAGGGGCTGGAGCTTTTGTGGAGCCACCAAGGGCTTTCTTAGCATGTTCAGTCTGCCGCATATAGTTGTCCAAGAATCTCCATATATCCTATGCTTCATTAACATCTTCAGTTTCCACCCACATTTTAGTATCATAATGAGACAGTCATAGGTCATTTTCAGACGGTGGAAGTGCTACTGCCCGTGCCTTTGGCTGGGTTTAGTAGGCTGGTACAGAAAACCTGGAAGGGTACTGGAGAGCTGCTGTTGCTTCGCCCATTACAGAAGCCTGAAAACTTTGTCTCCAATATCTAAAAGGAAATGAGAACAACAGACTGAGTTAAAACAGCGCTAGGGAGCAAAGCGCAGATGCTCTTCTGTCTGCTCCCTTTATCTGGGAAGCTAAAGGTGCCACCCACAGTCTGGGTGGGTATTCCTGCATCAATTAAGGCCATTGGGACAGCTCTTCATTTGAGATTCCCTACTCCAGTGATTCTAATTCATGGCAAGACATTAAAAACTAGCCCTAATGGCCTGGCTTTTGTTATACATGTGTGGTAGTTTGAATAAGATTGGCCCTCATAGGCTCATATATTTGCATGCCTAGTCTCCAGTAGGAGTTGGAGAACTGTTATGGAAGGATTAGGAGGTGTGGCCCTGTTGGATCACATGTGTCATTAGGAGTGGGCTGTGGGATTTCAAAAGCTCATGCCAGGCCCAAGGCTCTAGCTGTCTGCTACCTGAATGTCGCAGGATTTTCTCTGCACATTGGTGCAGAGAAGGTCTGATTGGACAGGGAAAAGGAGGCAAAGCTAGGAACTGGGGAGACAGAGAGTGAGTCAGAAGAGTGGCAGAGAGAGGGAGCTTGCCAGAGGGAAAGAAGAAGACATGTGGCCACAGACATGAACCTGCATGGCAAATACCAGCCACAAGTAGCTAAGTTTTCACAAGGTTAGAAATGTGGGGATAAAGCTTTTATCATTATCTTTTGGCTCTAAAATTATTGTATTGACATCTTGTAAATTTGGTATCATTTATCCATAAATCTGATTAGTTCATTAAGCTTTAAGAGTTTTGATTTCCTTGGTTACCGGAATGTGGGTCCACCGATTACAGGGGTTTATGGTTGAGAGGGAAGACAGCTGGGATGCTGTGGAAGCCAGCTGGAAGAGAAGAGTGCATTGGCGAGAACATGTCGAGTGGGATGCTGCAGGAACATGGTCTTGTGGCCCACCAGGGCCATGTACTAGAGCAGAAACATGGCCCAGTGGGACAAAAGAGATGGAGGGTAGATTTTTAATATTTCTCACAACCCCTGAAGATTAGGATGTGGCTCTCTGCCTGTTCTCTCCAGCACTATGCCTGTTTGAGTGCTAGCCACCATGTTCCCCTCCATGATGATAATGAAACTCTCTGAAATTGTAAGCAAAACTCCAATTAGCCAACGTATTGAGTAAGTTACCAATATATGATATCTCTTCCTAGCAACAGAACATTGACTAAGACAAGATGTCTTCCAGTCACACTCTTATTAAAGAGATATAAAAGTGCAAAAGAGTATTGGTGGGAAAACATAAACTGCGATTTGGTGTTTACTTATTCGCTTTCATGCTTGCAGACTGGAAAGAGGAACACAGAGAGGGGATTCTATGAGATAGAAGGTTTCTGTTGCATATATCTATGAAATGAAGGAATAATATTACAGAAAATAATGCATTATTGCAATAAAAGTAGTAATGTGTTCAACATTAACATTTATCACTGCACTAAAAGATCAAATTAAGGCATGTGTCCTCATAATATTGAAACTACTTAAAATTCAAAAAATCACCATCAATGTTCAGCCTGTTAATAGATTTTTCAGTAAAAAACAGAACAGGTCTCTTGAAGCACTACTTAATACTGCCCATTCCATGAACGGCTAATTCAGAGTCATTATCCACTTCCAGCATTTTATTAGTATGCCGTGTCCCAAATGGGTAAAAAAAAACCAAATTAAACAGTGAATTTATGTACAAAGTCAACAGCATAAAAACAAAAAAGAATACTGTCCCAAACCGGGAATGAACAGAATTGATGAGTGTCAAACTAGCAACTGATAATCCCAAACCCTAATTTTCATGAGGGTATCACTAGCAACAGAAATCTCCCTGCCCTCCACTCTCACAGGGCCTGCCTTTCCACAGACTTCCCACAACATCCATCACCTGTTGCTCCAGCCGTGTCTTTCTTCTCTTCTGAGGTAAGGTCCTCTCAGCAGCGGGACCTGAGTATCTGCAAAAAACCCTGAGCATCATCCAAAAACCTCCAGCTTTGTCTTGGATACCAAAGAATTGTTTAAGTTCAAGTTCTGTGACAAACAGGACAACAACAGGCTCTGGCCCAAGCTGGTTGGGTGATAAAGGAAGCAACCATTTTGAAGGATTTAGCCATTTCGCGATGAGAATTGCCTTTCTTGATAGACTCAGAGATGAGATGGACATTGTATCACTCTGCGGCTGCTGCTGGCAATGAAGAGGACTCAGACACCATCTTACACAGAGTTTCTCAAGGGATCGTGTTCCTCACATGGAGGGAAAGGAGATTTCAGTCGTGGTTCAATTGCAAGACCGAGGAAGATCAAATTGTTGACGGTAATTGCGTGCTAAAGCCCCAGGTCTCACGCACAGCTGCATCTCTGGCCTCGGCTCTGCCTCTGCTCTTATTGCCGGCCTCACCCGGCTCCTATCTCACTGTGCCCCCTTGTGATGTTCTACCTTGTGGATCTCCACTGTAATTTGGAAAAAGAAAAGCCAATGGCAGTCCTGGAGGTTGTGGTAGAGCCTTTGGGGAGGTCTTCAGGTCCGTGGACTTGTGGGTCTGACTCTTCCTTTCTGTCATTCACTTCCTGGATACTGGTGAGAAGTCCTGCTGCACCGCATGCTTCTGCAATGACGTGCTGTGTTTCTTTCTATAAGCCCAAAGCAACAGGGACAGCTCATAAATTGTTCTCTCTAAAGAGCTGGTTATTTCAGATACTGGATAAGCCAAAGTTGAATAACACACTCCCAAAATACTCTATGTTGTAGCACTAGCCCCAGTAAGCCAGAATAGTACTGTATCTGGACATGAGAAATATTGCCAGGCAGTGGTGGCACACGCCTTTAATCCCAGCACTTGGGAGGCAGAGGCAGGTGGATTTCTGAGTTTGTGGCCAGCATGGTCTACAGAATGAGTTCCAGGAAAGACAGGGCTACACAGAGAAACCCTGTCTCAACCCTGCTTCCCCCCAAAATAAAAGAGAGAGAAATATTAGGAGAAACTTAGGTTAGGTCAAAAGAAGGTCTCTGGTCCAGCATGGCCAAATGCTTAACAGGAAGAACACAGATGCCCAGCAAGAGGACAGAGAAAGTCAAAGAGAAAGGCCATGGGAGACATTGGCCCTGCTGGAGCTGTGAGCTTAGACTTCTGGGCTTAAGAACAGTGAGACTGTGAAGCCCCAGTGTATGAGGCAGCCATCCTGTGGGACTTGGCCACAGCAGCCCCCAGAAAGCATTTACTGTCAAATCAATTTTCAAAGAATATTTTCTTTTAAAATTATTACTTTTTGTTTTTGAGATTATAATAAAACTACATCATTTCCAGCTTCCCTCTCTTCTCTCCAAATCCTCCTAAATGCTCCTTTTAGCTCTGTTTCAAATTCATGTTTTCTTTCTTCATTGTTGTTACATGCACACACACACACACACACACACACACACACACCTCTTCCTAAATGTAACATGACCTAGTTATATAATGTTACTTGTAAGTTTTCAAAGATGGCCTCTTGGTATTGGATAACCAGTTGGTGTGCTCCTTCCTAGGGAAGCCTGTTTCAGCCTACCAGCATTCCTTGGTCACCTGTAGTTCTTCAGGTAGGGTTGACGCCTCATGGGCTTTCCCCATCCAGTTTGGCATGCCTATTACTATTGTTCTCATTCTGCTTGAGTTTAAGTTGGTGAGACTTTATCAGTCAATCTTCCGATGGTACTAGGACACCCAGTCTTACAGCCAACTCCCTGATCCCCTGGCTCTTATAGTCCCTCCAGCTCTCCTCCTCAGTGTTCCCTGAGCCTGGGGCGCAGAAGAGATTTGCAGATGCATCCATTGGGTCTATCCAGGCTTCACAACTCTTCATTTTGAGTGGTTGTTCTTTTCTGTAATGGTCTTCATCTGTTGTAAATAGAAGTTTCTTTGATAGGGCATGAAGATTACACTTAACTATGGTGTAAGAACAAATATTCAGAGTGTAGTAAGGGATTATGCTGGTTTAGCATAGAGGTGGTTATGGGTTTTCCTTTGAGATCCATGACATCCCTAGCCCTAGATAACTGGCTAGGTTTCCAGTACCAGACATGATTTTCCTATTGTTGAGTGGGTTTTAAGTTCAGTTAAAGAGCTGTTGGGTACTGCCAAGGTATGCATGCCACTACTGCACTCATCTGGCATGCTGGCATTGTTATGGCTGACAGCAGGGTACAGGTGATCTGACCAGGAAAGGGGGAAACAGGAGAAAGGGAGGGAGCTCTAATATAGGAGGGGGAGGGTAAAACAAGTAAGGATGTCTGAAACAGCCATAAAGAACCAAACTATTAACAACCTACCAAAAATGTTTAAAAATCTATAACATTTTCAAGTCAGTGCATAAACATGCACATATAATTAAATGAGTTTTTCTCATTTGGGCTGACAATGCTCCCCGCAAGAGTTGATGGTCATCTAATAAAATCTCCAACACTGGGTCTGAGAAGCCCTCTTTGGAATTGTTGGTCAGAGTTGTCCAAGAGTCTCCCAAAATGTTACATACTATCAATAGTAACCTCGATTGATCCTAGAGGTAGAAGGTGAGTGTCTCTTGATGACACCATGCAAATCAGACACAGGATTAAGAGGCCCCTGATCTGGAACTGATGTAAACGCCTCTTCCCTGAGGATTAGCTTTCATGGTACCAAAAGGGAATCATGTAAGCTTCCAAAGGAGGGAGGCAACCAACCGTCCAACCAAGCTATGACGCCCATGAAGAATATTGTCTTCATTGAAATTAAAAGGGTAGTGATTAGTGCTGCGTTGCTTAATGTCTGTAGCCTCACAGTAGAGTCACCTGAGAAGAAGGAATCTCATCTAAGGAGAAATCGCCTCCATCAGATTAGCCTGTGAGCATATCTGATGCACACTTTTTCATTGCGAACTGATGTAAGAAGACCCAGCCCACTGTGGGTGGCACCATCCTCAGCATCCTCTGTATAAGAAAAGTCGATAAAACTTTTAGCTAAGGAGCTATTTTACTAATATAACTAGTTTTAAGAAAGGGACAATGAGGATCTTTTTCTGAGGGGAAACTAAATGAAAATGGCAACTCTCACCCTTAAGAGAAATGTTAGGTGGGCTGGAGAGATGATTCAGCAGTTAAGAGCACTGACTGCTCTTCCAAAGATCCTAGGTTCAATTCCCAGCATGCACATGGAAGCTCACAACGGTCTGTCACTTCTCTTCCAGGAGATACACTACCTTCAAACAGACATACAGGACTGCAAGACATTAACATACTTCAAATAAAAAATATTTTTAAAATACTGTTAAAATAGGAGTAATAAAAAATGATGTCACTCTAGTGTATTGTAGTCCCAGTAAATTTTACTTATGGATTGAGAATTGTTACAGATTTTTAGAAGCTTTTTTTAAGCACAGTAAAATATTAATTTTTCTTCTTCCATGTTATTGTAGTCGGTTTGGTTAATGCAATAAGACTTGTGCTAAACAGTACAAGTGCTGGGCTATTAGCGCCAAATGCTCCACAGGACACCATACAGAGTTTCAGAAGCAAAAGGCACACTGAAATCCAATCACCCTAAAGTGTTCTTGCATGTTTGTGCCCTACAAAAGCAATCACCACCTTGGTGCAGGCCTTTCTTAGGAAGTAGCAAGTGGCGGAGGTTAACTGCCCGGAGTCCAGCTGAAGGTCACCAGTTCCTCCCAGCTACTCATTAATCCCCAGGAAATCGCCTGCATTTTTGTGGTTATTGTTCAATCTTTAATAGACAATTTTGCAAGTACTCTGAGTACTTGCTCTCTCCCGGAACACCTGCAGCCAGCCAGATCCTGTTTGTATAGAGAAAGGACTCTGGTTTTCTTCAGCGGGGATTGAATTTCAGCTTTCTTACAACGAACACTTATGGCCAGTGGCTCCGAAAAAAAACACTTTAATTGGGTTTTGGTTTTTGTTTCTTTCCTGATGGAGAAAGAGGATGGAGTGAGGGGAAGTGGAGGGATGGAAAAGGAGGTAGATGAGGCAGAAGGACCCAGCTCCCAGATTCTTCTGGGCTCCAGCTTTATCCTCATAATGAGCACAGGACAGTAATGTTATTTGGAAGGAATCACAAGCCCAGAGGAATACAACCTCTGGGAGGGATGGTTGTGAAGAACACCTCAGACATGAAACTCTGAATAGCAACCTCACAGCCTGGGCACAGAGTGCAGCCCAGAAAAACTGAAATCCAGAGTCGACTCCAATCCCCTGCTTCTGAAAACTGAGCGACCTCTACCAGGATAACCCACAAATTCAGTTTGAACATTGTACCGGATAACAGGGAGTCGTTTGTCAACAGAGGGTGGTACATCAGACCACAGTTCTGTTCTCTCCTTCCTGTAAACTTTGATCTTTGACCTTGATGTTTCACACCAGCAGAGCTATAGTTATCTTCTAGTGTTAACTGAATTCTCAACAGTTTTGAACTACCATGTGTGCCAGTGTGCAGAATCCACTGCTGTGAGAGTGACACTTTCTGTTAATGTACCCTCCTCCACAATGACTTCCCTACCATGTCTATGCCCCCTAAGGAAAAGGAAACTCTCCAATTATATTACATGGTTTCCTGAATACAATGGAGAGTCAGTGTATCAGTATTCTGACTTCAAAGACTTAGATTCTCTCACTAGTCACTTACACTCTAAGACAAAATCTAGAGCCATGTGGGGAAAAAAAAACCTCATTATTTTGTCTATAGATATAAATAAACCAAAATTTAAGGGCTCTATTTCAAAGTGGTATCAGTAAATTTTCTAACACATTCATCACAGATGAATCTCCAAAGATCCTTCTATGGAAATGAGAATGACAGAGAAATTATTTACAAAATCAAATACCAGTTAACCCGAATCATCCCGTGTCTATGTAAAGACAATCCATGGGATCAGAGACTCTTGCAAAGCACTTCTTAACTGGACTTATAACAGTAGCTTATGTTATTTCAAGGCAGTCAGAGCTAGTCTGAGCTAGTCTAAATTAGTCTAAGGCAACAAAAGAGTGCCAATTGGAGGATAGTTGACCTCTAACATATGAGAAATTCAAAGTGTACCTGAGATGGTAAATGCAGAATGAATTATGGGAGTTCTCTGCTTTAACAGGGTAGAGTCCAGTGGATTCCTTAAAGTAGTTTCAAGCAAAATAACATCTATTATTCCAACATTTTTGATGTTGACAGAAACACATAGCAATTCAGCCCAATGACGTGGTGCTGTTGGGTCCAATCACTGTAGAGTTGTGTTGGCTGGCATGACTTTCATCCTAAAATGACACAGTCTCAACCAAACTCCTGGTTGAAGGACGTGTCACTGGACTACCAAACTTTATTGACTCCTGCCATAGAGAGAAGGTAACAGTTCAGTTCAGTTGCATTCCCTTTGCCCAGAAAAATACTTGAACCTCCAAGTTAGAAGGAGAAATACCATGGGTAGCAGTCTTCAGTTTTACAGGAGACACCATTTTCCCTCTGACATAGAAAGATCCTGGTGAAGCCTATGTAGCTGGTATAAAAACAGATGGACCAGGACTTGCTCAATTACTGTGTGGATGGGCAGGTATATAGTTAATTATTATGTTTTTCTTCACCCTTTCAGAATTCATAAACTGTTTCTCAAGGTCATATCATGGTTGTTCTGTACTTTTTAACAGGTCATTTATTTCTAAAATGCTTTTTAGACATGTTTTTTAAAAGAGAGCACAGGTGAAATAGCTTTATAGCTCTAAGGGAAACTCCAACAGTTGGAACAGACGGCAAGTTACAAAAATAAAAACTGGAGAGAAAAATCCTTTGCTTAAATATTTTATTGTTTTGTCCTTTGATAAACTGCATGGTGTGAATTATTATTTTATGCTAAAAACCTACTTATATAATCTTTATTTTCACAGTAAACTTACAAAGCAGGCATTTTTTTATT
Source organism: Tokudaia tokunoshimensis (assembly GCA_036184795.1). NCBI lineage: Eukaryota > Metazoa > Chordata > Mammalia > Rodentia > Muridae > Tokudaia > Tokudaia tokunoshimensis. The sequence goes on from BTHU01000016.1 coordinate 6,910,410, forward strand.
AATTTATTCTCTCCTTAAAGTCAGAAAAACCTCACAAACCTTTACAAAAGTCAGCAAATGATTAAAAACAAAGGTAAACAGGCTGATGTAATGGTGCTTATTTTAATCCCAGCACTGGGAAGGCTGAGGCAGGGGGGGATCCAGTGTTTGAAACCAGCCTGAAATAAACAGCAAGATCCTGTCTCAAAAAAGAAAGAAAACAGCAAAGATGAGATTTAGATTCAGGCTGCCATGATGGTAAATTTCTGAATCTTAATTATAGTCAACTTTTGCAACTGAATTATATTTTTGTGGTGGATTGAGTCAGACGTTAAGACCTTATTTGAGTCCCTCCCCTTTAGGATCATACTCAAAGGTGAATTTTAAGTGCTGAAGTTGATGCACATTACCTTGTCTATTGTGGCAATTTGCACCCAAATTCTGCCTTCAGTCAGCCCTGAAAGGTGCCCTTTATAAAGGAAGAGAGGGTCCCTTGCCTTACAGAAGCTACTCAGTTTCTTGAGGTTCCATTTATCAATTGTTGATCATAGGATCTTAGAGCCTGAGCCACTGGTGTTCTGTTCAGGAACTTTCTCCTGTGCTAATGTGTTCAAGGCTACTTCTCTTCTATTATATTCAGTGCATCTGGTTTTATATTAAAGTCTTTAGTCCATTTGAACTTGAGTTTTGTGCAGGGTAATAAATACACAGATCTCTTTGCATTCTTCTACATGAAGACATCCAGTTCAACCATTTGTTGAAAATGCTTTCTGTTTTCCATTGTGTGGTTTTGGATTCTTTGTTGAAAATCAAGTGTCAATGTGTGTGGATTTATTTCTAGGTCTCCGATTAGATTCAGTCGATCAACCTGTCTGTCTCTGTACCAATATCATGTAGTTTTTATCACTATTGTTCTGTAGTATAGTTTGAGGACTGGGATGCTGACTCCTCCAGTTCTTTTATTGTTTGGGATTGTTTTGCCTATCCTGGGGTTTTGTTTTTCTATATGAAGATGAGAATTGCTCTTTCAACGTCTGTAAAGAACTGTGTTGGAATTTTGATGGGAATTGTTTTGAATCTGTAGATTGCTTTTGGTAAGATGGCCATTTTCACTATGTTAATCTTACCTATCTATGAGCATGGGAGATCGTTCAATCTTCCGAGATATTCTTCGATTTCTTTCTTCAGGGATTTGAAGTACTTGTCATACAGATCTTTCACTTGCTAGGTTAGAATACTTCAGGATATTTTACATTATTTGTGGCTATTGTGTTGTTTCTCTAATTTCTATCTCAGCACCTTTATCATTTGTATAAAGGAAGGCTACTGATTTTTTTTTTGAGTTAATTTTGTGTCCAACCACTTTGCTAAAGTTGTTTATCAGCTATAGGTGTTCTCTGGTAGAAATTTTAGGGTCGCTTATATATACTATCATATCCACAATTAGCAATACTTTGATTTCTTCCTTTCCAATTTGTATCCTCTTGATCTCCTTTTGTTGTCTAATTGCTCTACCTAAAACTTTGAGTATTATATGAAATAGATAGGGCAGTCTTGTCTTGCCCCTGATTTTAGCGAAATTGCTTCAAGTTTCTCTCCATTTAATTTGATATTGGCTATTGGCTTGCTGTATATGGCTTTCATCATGTTTAGGTTTGTACCTTGAATACCTGATGTCTCTAAGACTTTTAACACGAAGGGGTGTTGGATTTTGTTGAAGGCTTTTGTACTTGCTTATAAGTGGATATTAACCATAAAATACAGACCCAAAGAAGTTAAACAAGAAAGAAAGCCCAAGTAAGAATGTTTGAATCCTACTTAGAAGAGGGAACAAAATAGCCATGGGAGGCAGAGGAAAGGAGGAACCTGGGTAGGAGAGGGAAGAGAGAAGGTAAATGCCCAACAGTGGGAATAGGGAACCTGAAGAGAACACCTCCAGGAGGCAGGCAGAACTCCCAGTGGAGGGATGGAAACACCAACCCACCTACAAAACTTTGATCCAAAATTGTCCCTGTCTAAAAGAAATGTCGGGACAAAAATGGAGCAGAGACTGGTTTCCAGACTAGTAAGGAACCCAACCTGAGATCTATCCCACGGGTAGTCACTATTTCCTGACACTATTACTGATGCTATGTTGTACTTTCCAACAGGAGCCTAGCATGGCTGTCTTCTGAGAGGCTCTATCAGGAGCTGACTGAGACAGATATAGGAACCCACAGCCAAGCATTACACAGAGGTCAGGGACCCCTATGAAGAATTAGAGGAAAGACTGAAGGAGCTGAAGGCAATGACAAAAACTCCATAGGAAGACCAACAGTGTCAACTAACCTGGACCCCTGGGAGCTCCCAGAGACTAAGCCACCAATCAAAAAGCATACACGAGCTGATGTGAGACACCCAGCATGCACACAGCAGAGCGCTACCTTTTCTGGCCTCAGTGGGAGAGGATATGCCTAATCCTGCAAAGACTTTATGCACCAGAGTGGGGGGAATACCTTTTCCAGGTACCACCAGGAGGGGTCACCCTCTCAGAAGAGAAGATGAGGGTATATGGGAGGGAGGAACCCTGTGAGGGGGTGACCAGAAATGGGGGTCAGCATTTGGGATATAAATTAATTAAAAAGGAGAGAGAGAGAGAGAGAGAGAGAGAGAGAGAGAGAGAGAGAGAGAAGAAAGAAATGATGAGAGTGGTGATCCCCCAGTTTTTCTCTAGGAAAACCAGCAGAGTATCATAGAAACATACTAAATTATATTAACTTTCTTCCCTTCTTAGGCTAATGTAGTACAAATGAGAACATGCAAATTATCAGTTTAAGTTGAAATACATAGAATGACTAAAATTAAATATTGTGTTCCTTTTGAAAGTATTGGACTGTTTGCATCTTTGTAAGAGAAGCTTTTTTTCCCCCTCCACAACTCATCTAAAGAAAATTATATTAATATCATCGAATCTATACTCCCAACACACACACACACACACACACACGAGAGAGAGAGAGAGAGAGAGAGAGAGAGAGAGAGAGAGAGCTCATTCATAGAAAGAAAAACTATAGCATTTGATTAAGCAGCCGCTAATTAAATGCACTTAGCCTACATTGATCTCAGCTCTCTCTTCAGTTTAATGTATATTGTAATCAAGGAGTGCACCTCGAGCTGTCAACACCTCAACCCAAATAATCAAAGCATTTCCCATCTAATAAAGAAACAATATACAAACAAAAAATATCTTATAACTGCATGATTTTCCATATGCTAGAAATTCTCCAGTGCTCTTTCTAAGAAGTTCTGATGCTATCATCCTTACCTTAAGAAACACCTATATGATATTTTATGCCAGTTTTTAATACTATCCGAACTTTTACTGAGTAAGCCCTTCGTGTGATTTTAAAGAATCTCCATAATACAACGTTGCAAAGCAGCACATGCAGGAGACTGAGAGTATGTGCCTTTCTTTTCTCAAAGGATGTCTTCAAACGGCAGTAACCATAAAAATCACTGTTTCAGCTGCTAGAATTTCACAATGGACAGAAATGTGTTCCTATTTGTTCTATAAGTATATTTTACATTGATTAACAGATCCATATCAGCCTAAAGGACATTGTTTTTCCAATCGGTAATTATCTTGATGTTGAAGTCATCCTTGAAAAATAGATGGGTAATAAATGGTAGTTCGTAGCATGACATGAATGCAAGCATGCTAACCAGCATGTGATTCATGTGCATTTCTACAGTTGGGGTGGATGGGGAAGGCAGAGGAAAGGGAGTTCAGTTAGTGGCAAATAGGAAGGAAGTCTACAGGTTGATAAGACAGGATGTGACATTCCTCAACCAAACCCCAGGAATGAAAGTGCCTAAGACAGAGGGGTGTGATTTCTGATGAACATGTGACCAACACAACTGAAACCCACACAGGTGTCAACGATAGCTATGCAAAATGGTCGGAGGAAAATTACTTTCCAGGATAAGCAGGGCTGTGCAGGTTTGTAGTTCTGTGTTTCAGCAGTGCAGGAACAGGCTATGGACATTGCAAACATCCAGGGCTACAGTCCTTTTAACAAGACTGAAGGCAAAGAACAGAGAAAGGTAATAATGCCTGAGCAGCTAGAAAACAAAATCCTAATTCCAATGTTTTATATGAAATGCTCAGTGTCACAGGTGATCACAAAACCAACCTTAGAGTTTCAAAGGGATTCAATCTCTCTCCCAGCAACACAGCATTTAAAAACGAGCCTAGTCTTACTGTCAGTGTCTTATCAAAGCATTTCTGGTGGATATTCCTGGAAGGCGAGTTCTTTTCTTAAGAGAAATATAGGAGTAGTTCTTAGGGAGAGAGGAGGTAGGGTGGGGTTATGGGAGAAGAGGAAAAAGAGGAAAATGCAGTCAGGTGTATTGAAAATAAAAATAGATAAAACTAAAAATGTCAAAAGATTGTGCCTCACAACAACTAGAATATAGTATAAATCAAGCAACCAAAGCCACCCTTGGAAGCCTCTCTTGTGATTCCCTGTCTTTAAGTTTGCATTTGCCCAAGGACCATCTGGGAACCTCTCTATTCAATAACCTGTAGTTTGAAACATTCCTCATACCTTGCTGTGGGATGAGCACTGGAGAGCAGAGCCTGGGGACTCAGTTTGCATTGACTTAAGCTTAGAAGAACAAAGGAAACTTTGATTCACTGGGCTGAGATGAAATGTATCCATATCATTGCAATATTAGAGCCTTTTAATCGCCTTTCCATAGACAAGATTAAAATGCCTTAGTTACGTGAGATTAAATGCTTATTCCATAATTGCAATGGACAGTATGCTTTCAAGGTGGGAGAATTAAATTAAAAGAAAGACAACTCTAGAAAATGTACTAGTGGTAGAATTAGAGAATGTTTCATCAGATCCTGATGTCTCTACAGTAATGAATCTGCCAAAAGATAATAATATTTTAGTGAAAGGTATGATTGGATAAGTCACATTATTTATTAACTGTTACCCTAAAATATCACTTTTGTCTTATTATTAAGAATGGTTAGAGGGCAGCAGGGAGGCCTGACATGAGGAATTAAAAATGGATTGTGTCTATCAGAGATCCTGGAGTTCTGGATGACTGGGAGACAGACAGCTAGCACACTCACAAGCCCACAACTAGAAAGGTCTCAGTTAAGTTTCAGATCAGTCAGCAATCAACTGGTCCTTTCCAATCTACCAAACAGAAGTGGATTTTAAAATTCTAATCTCTTTTTAATATCAAATAAATAGTAGTACTTAAGAAGACAAAGACCAGGTACATAAGGGTTATGAAAATTGTTGGGAAAAATCCCCTCAGAGCTATTTGCCAAAGTTATTCACACTCCCCTCACAAACAGATCAACTTACTACTTAGATTTTTAAGAGTGATATTATAAGGACTATCATGGCAGAAAATTGACTTGGCCAAAGAACGAAGACTATATATTACTTCAAGGAAAGGAGGGCTAGAGGCTGAGGAAGCAACAGATAGCCCAGCATCCCTCAGGTTTCCAAGATCCCAAAACTAATGGGACACATAAAGTTCACACACACACACACACACACACACACACACACACACACACACACGCCACTTAGAATTCCGTTTTGCCTTGTCAGAATGGCTAAGATCAAAAACACAGGAGACAGCAGTTGTTGGCAAGGATGTGGAGAAAGAGGAACACTCCTCCACTGCTGGTGGGATTGCAAGCTGGTACAACCACTCTGGAAAGCAGTCTGGCGGTTCCTCAGAAAACTGGGCATGACACTCCCGGAGGATCCAGCTATACCACTCCTGGGCATATACCCAGAGGCTTCACCTGCATGCAATAAGGACACATGTTCCACTATGTTCATAGCAGCCTTATTTATAATAGCCAGAAGCTGGAAAGAACCCAGATGTCCCTCAATGGACGAATGGATTCAGAAGATGTGGTATATTTACACAATGGAATACTACTCTGCAATTAAAAACAATGAATTCACGAAATTCCTAGGCAAATGGTCAGAACTTGAAAATATCATCCTTAGTGAGGTAACCCAATCACAAAAGAACACACATGGTATGCAGTCACTGAATCCAGTCCCAGAATCTCGGAATACCCTAGACACAATTCAAATATCAATAGATTTCCAAGAAGATGGAAGGAGAGACCCCTGGTCCTGGAAAGACTGGATATAGGGGAATGCCAGGACAGAGAAGCGAGAGGGGATTGAATGGGGAAAAGAGGGAGGGAAGGGGGCTTATGGGACGTTCGGGGAGGGAGGAAACGGGAAAGGGGAAACGATTTTGAATGTAAATAAAAACAAACTTAGAAAATAAAAAAAATGTCAAAAAAAAAAAGAATTCCCTTTTGCAAAATGTCAGGTGTGTCTTAAATTTACACAGGTGTGCCTTAAATTTCCAGAGCTCTCCCTTCATTGTGGCACTCCTTTCTCAAAGATTTAGAAAGATAATGTGAATAGCACAGACCCAAATTCACACACTTCCCTGCCTGTGCTCCCTGTGGATGATAGAAATGTAGCCTGTTCCCCAGTGTTGTGAGGAAAGGGTCCCTTTCTGAAACTTTACTTAATTAGAGGCATAGCGGGGCTACAGAGTGTCCATCTGCATTCCCACATTATTGGTGCTGCCCAGACATTACACTCTACACTGTATCCACCTGTGTTCCCACACTGCTGGTGTTGCCTAGACACAGACCACAAATCTGTTTGAGTCTTCCTGAAATTGCTCCCACCAGAGCTTGTGACATTCCGTCCACACTGGGAAATGTGCCTTTCACTCTCTTGGATCATATTGTTAATGTGTCTTACTATGTAAATTTCTTCCCTACTGATCTCACCTTAAAATATTGGTTCATGCTTCAGACCACTAGATTCATTTATATATATATATATATATATATTTCACAGAACATAACATTTTAGTCAGTCTGTGCTTACAGATTATCACATCAAGAACCAAAATACTGAAAAACTTACTAAATTAACTGGTAACAAGAGTAGCACCCACATTGGTTTGTGGCTTTTGTTGTCATTCGTAAGATAGCTGTTTTAATCTTAATTTTATTTTTAACGTTTGTGTCTGTATGTATTTCATCTTCATGTAGATCTATGCTCTATATGCATGCCTGGTCCCACAGAGGACAAAAGGAATGCTGGATCGCCTGGGATTGGATTTAAAGCACATTATGAGTCATCATGTAGGTACTGGTCACACAAGCCAGCTCCTCTGGAAGAGCATCCGGCACTCTTAACTGATGAGCAATCCCTATAGCTTCCTAATATAGTTGTTATAGAGCACATCAGTAGCAACATTTCTATATTAAAGTTTTAATTTTCTGCATTATCAGTGGGACAATGGTGTTTCAAATTCAACCCTGGAGTCACACCTTTCATCCAATCTGCCTTCTAAACCACATCTATTTAAAAGAAACAAAGTCTTCTGCAATTGTTTTCAAAGGAGCATCGATTTCCATGTGGAGCAGCTGACAGCAGTGACAGTAAAAATGGTAGAAGTTCTACCACCTCAACGATTTCTAGAGACCGGCACCAAAAAATTAAAAATATAAAACCTTGGTTCAAAAACAGAAGACTAACTTTCCCTTTCTTCCACAGCCTTTATCTTTAAGTTTTGTGACTTTTTAAAAATCTGATCAATTATTTCATTATTGCTAATGTGGCAATAGTGATTCTTGCCAGCTGAGTGTGAGCAAGTTTGTAGCTTGCTCTGTAGCTCTAGGAAAAAATAAGAAGTGTACAGCTTGGGTGGAATGAGGCCAGAGATAATCTTTCACAGTCACTAGAGTCACATAATGAGGAAGGAACAGACACACATACAGTAAATCTAGAGTAGGGTAGTCTGTGTTCACACTGATTGGACAGCACCAACAACACAGCAACCCAGAACCTCATATATAACATTGGTTATACACAGCACCAAGAGGGGTCGGCTAGTTCTAGTCTCAGGTTCTGTAAGGGAACAGTCTCAGACTCTAAAACATGCAGGAGTTGAGGCTTTCTGCACACTCTCTGAACAGTTGCATGTGGACCAGAGGAGGGTTATTCCAATTCCAGAGCACCTCTCTCTACAAGATGAAGGAGACTCTCTTTTCTTTGGGAATATCAATCAGGTTTTTATTTAATGAATGTTATGATTTATAAATCACTGACTAAGAATGATTCTGAAAAAAATTAGTATGTAAAATATGATTATCCCTCTGAAGAGCTTTAGACTAGATAGGAGAATATGGTTCTCTATGATGGAGCCATGTGGTACTCACACTAGGACAGGAGGGCAAGCATCTCAGGTGTTACACATTCTGACATGGTGAGAACATCAATTCAGCACCTGAGCAGTGGCCTCCTCAGAGAGGATTGACCCTGTCTGACAATGAAGAACTAATCATGGATCAATATTATTCTACATCCTGAAAGGTATCTCAAAGCCTTCTGCATCTTATTTTAGAAGATCACAGGGTAAGGGAAGAGCTATGTCCTGGTTAAGGGAAAGAAGACATTGCCCAGCCATTGAAAGTGGTGGGTGAAAGTCAAGTAGTCCCCAAATCAAAAGGCAGCACGAATAAAAGAATTATAACTACATTAAATCAGAGAATACAATAAGAACTTTTTATCACATGTAACCACAGAGCTGGACCTGGAGTCATTATCTAGGTACTACTGAAGTTCCCTACTTATTGGAGAATTCTAGACTAGCTATAATCATGAGAGAAGGGTGGTTTTTAGGGTCTCGGAGTAAAGGAGAATGGGCAGCTGTTGGTTAAGAGATGCCATGCTTCAGCTGTTCAGGATGGATAGGACCTGCAGAACCACATCACACTGGAATGCTGTTAGGTAAGGGTAATAGGCTCATCAAGTAGATAAAGGAGGACCAGTTATGCTAAGCGTTCTTGGCACCAAAAGGTAATACAGCAAGTAAAGGAGGTGGAAACAAATTTGAAACATAATATTATGTAGGGGTGGTGGGTATTTGGAGAGTGATGTGTGTGGTGGTTTGAATATGCTTGGCCCACAGGAAGTGGAACTATTAGGAGTTGTGGCCTTGTTGGAATAGCTGTGACCTTGATGGAGGATGTGTATCATTGTGGGGATGGGCTTTGAGATGTGTATGCTCAAGCTCTGCCCTGTCCAAAAGAGAGCCTCCTCCTGGCTGCCTACAGAAGAGAGTCTCCTCTTGGCTGCCTTTGGATCAAGAAGTAGAACTCTCAGCTCCTTCTCCAGCACTATGTCTGCCTGGATGCTGTCATGCTTCCCCCCATGATGATAATGGACTGAACCTCTGAATTGTAAGCCAGCCCCAATTAAATGTCCTTATAAGAGTTGTTTTGTTCATGGTGTCTCTTCACATCAATGAAACCCTAAGATAATGGTTATGTAGGAGATTATCAAAATATTTGCAGCATGGAGACATGAACTTATCTCAGACTTTCCAAGTAATATGTATTAAATATGTACATAAATTTGTGTGTCCATAATAATCAAATGGAAAAGATATTTTGAGATCATTTGCAGCTTGGGGACAGACTGCATGCTACACCACATTTTTAACATAGATTTACTCAGATGTGATCATGGTACAGTGATTATGTGCAGGAATCTTGGTATGTTGTGGTAATTGATTTTCATTGCATCAGCTAGGTACTTTCAACAATTTGATAAAAATCTCAAAGATAGTGGGAAAAAGAGGAAGAGAGGCAAATGGGAAATTATGCTATAAGCAACTGAATCTGTTTGAGGGCATGACAGAGTTCACTGTGATACACCTTCGACATTCCTGTGTGCTTGAATATTTTCAAATTTTTAAAAAGTATAAATGAATAAATAACAAATTGAAAGCTTAATAATAATACCGAAACTTGTATAGAATGTTTTGTTTCCTTATACAAGATTTCATTCTGAAATTGTAATTTTTAAACTATGATTTTTTTCTTTAATTACATAGCATTTGCTCTTTATATATGTTGTATAGTATCTGATCTCCTGTGACACTGTGTTAATTTATCAGTTTGGTGGTGAACCCATAAGAGATGGACTATGCATTAGAGTGAACATTTCTTAACTTTTCGCTTATTTTAGACTTTATTCCTTTTTATTTAGATATGTATGTGCCTTCTTGGAGTCACTATGTGCATCATATACATGAGGTGTCCATGGAGGGCAGAAGAGGGCATTGTATTCTCCAGGAACTGAAGTTACAGGTGGTTGAGAGCCTCCTAGTGTGGACACTGGGAACAGAAGCCGGGCAGCACAGCAATCATTCCTAACTGCTGGGCCATCTCATCACTCTCAACATTTCATTTATTTTAAATCACCTGGGGCACATTTGCCACCATTTGCCTGAATGCTCATGCCAAGTATTTCTTTAGAGATTCATCTGCAGTGGGCTCTTAATCAGGGTTTCTATTCCTGCACAAAGATCATAACCAAGAAGCAAGTTGGGGAGGAAAGGATTTATTCAGCTTACACTTCCACACTGCTGTTCATCACCAAAGGAAGTCAGGACTGGAACTCAAGCAGGTCAGGAAGCAGGAGCCGATGCAGAGGCCATGGAGGGATGTTCCTTACTGGCTTGCTTCCCCTGGCTTGCTCAGCTTGCTTTCTTATAGAACCCAAGACCACCAGCCCAGGGATGACACCACCCACAATGGGCTCTCCCCACCTTGATCTCTAATTGAGAAAATGCCTTCTAACTGGATCTTATGGAGGCATTTCTTCAACTGAAGCTCCTTTCTCTGTGATAACTCCAGCCTGTGTCTAGTTGACACACAAAACCAGCCAGTACAATGGGGATTTTTTTTTCTCTTTATTTATTGTCAGTCTTTCTCGTCTCCTTCCTTACCTTTTTAGAAAAGTAATGTTCAGTTCATTATATTTACACTAATCCAACAATAACATTATAACTCCATTTTATTGCTTATTTGCAGACAGCAAAGTCAAATATATGAACTTACTGTATCATGAACTTTGGGCTCCATACAAATTATCTGGCACAGTGTAAACAAACATGCCATGATGAGTCCCGTCATATTTGTAAGGTAAAACATGTGGTTATTAGGACCTAGTTAGGAGCTATAGATTGATTGCCAGTATGTGCAACATGCAGCCACACCTTTTCTTGAAGTTCTGCCCCTAGAATCAGTTTCTAATCTCTTCATTATGCACCAGGCAACTCAGCAAACTGCAGACGACTTTTTGGCCTCAGTGTCCCTTTCTTGCTTGAAGAAGACTCTCACCTTGATTTGAATACAGAACCCAGATCTTTATATGGATCTCTGTGTGTTTACTGTTCATCACTTTCCTCCTTCAGATGCTGGCCCCAAACACAAATACTCTCTCACATTTCCTGTGAGATCCAGCAAAAGAATATATTCTCCTTAAGAGGTGTCTTGTTTTGTTTTGTTTTGTTTTTATGTTGGAAGCAGGCTGTGAGCTGCCCACTGTTTCCTTCCACATCTAATACTGTGGGCTTTTTTTTTTCTTAAAGCCAACTGCTTTCTGATTATGTTCCTACAAACACAGCAGCACTGACCATAAATGTATTCATCTTTTTAAATTCCCCACAACACTTCATACATAATTCTTAAGGAAGCTCCCAATCCATCAGATTCTCCTAGGGCTCCACGTGGCCACACACAAAAAGCTCTAGATTGGGGAGATAAGTTCTTTCCACTTGATGAATGTGCTGATTTTCACTCCACTGTAAATCATAGAGCATTTGTAGTTGATTTAAATGTATAAAATTGCTAATCACTTTATTAATAGTTCCTTAACATTTATTTATCCTAATCTTTTAAAAATATAACAATCCCAAAATTCACAGAAGTTCCACCAGGGTACCAGCATATCCATCAAGAATCTCATCAATTCCCACATCCTTATGGAGACTTCAGAAGGAACATCCTATAGGAGGCTATCCAATGGTCAGTCTGAGCTAGCAACCAACCCACAGCAGTCTACACAGGTATAATACCCTTGATAGGTACCTGAAGTCTCTCCTTACCTCCTCTCTCTTCCTCTTCCCCCCACATACTCACATACACATACACATGCACACACACACACACACACACACACACACACACACACACACACCAGTTCTGTTCCTCTGGATAACACCAAATAATACAGAGGATAGCAGTTGATAGCATATATAGGCCTAGTATTCAAAATACTTTTCTTCCAAAATAGACATGCAGCTGATCCTTTGACAAGTAGTTAATTTACTCCAGTGTTTCATGGTACTTCAAACTTACCAATCTGCAGCTCCAGCAGTCAGACCCTAAGGACTAGAACTCGGACTCAGACTCGGACTCGGATGAACACTCTCCATAACACTGAGACCTTTTAGAGTGTCTGCGGTTCATGGAGCAGTCAAGTCTCTTGCTTCATTATAGTCAAATTGTTTTGTCTTCTTTACACTGAAACTGTAAGGACTTATTCAGCCTCCTATGTATCCAACCAGTCAGGACCTGTTAGTATAAAACCTGTGGGCAGGAGGCATTCTCAAGCTGGTAGGATAAAAGAAAAAAAATTTAGAGGGATTTTGCCAACCAACTTGCTATCTGACTCCAAACTCTGAAAGTTCAAGCTTCAAGCCGGAAATGATATTCTCTCACTTGACAGCATAGAGTATTCAAGCAAGTTCCTAACACAGCGAACAGTGCTAGGTGGCCAAACACACGCACACATGAGATTATTAAAGATTTGTTTATGTGGGACTCCTATGTTTGCTGTGAAAATTCCTACAATTAAAATTTGATTAAAAAATAGAAATATTTCCCCCTTTCAAAGTCAGTTTCAAGAAACCCTTGATAGGATCGACTCATTAATTCCTGGCCTCTTTCACTAATACCTCTTCTGAAGCCATGTGTTATAAATCAGTTTCAGTTGAGATATTAAAATCAGATTATAACAGAAAAGCCTTGTAAATATTTGCCTCCAAATGAGTTTAAGAATAAATATATATTCAGTAATCCATCCATATTTAGCAGATATTAATAAGACAAAGCATAGTTTTAGGTTCACTTATCATTTAATACAAAGAAGGAAATAGGACACGGGGCCTGATTAGCTTGTTTGTTCTTGGGCTTGGTAATACCTAATTAAAATTTGAACTTCAAAATTGATATAATCAGTCAAATGTCAGCAGAAGTATTTATTCTGTAAATGAAGCTTTAGTTAATAGACCATTAATGTGAAGTATTTCACATGCTCTTCACTACAAGGAGAAGGGCAAGAAAGGCTGGGAAAACATTGGAGTGGAAATTAACTCTCGGCTTCAGAGTGGCCTTTTAGGTGTGTGTCAGCACTACAGGTCAGGTCAGCTACCTTTCAGTACTACACAGGAGTCACTCTCTCAGGGACTTGAGGTTAGAAAGCAGTTATTTTTTTTATTTATTTTTATTATTTTTTATTTTCTAAGTTTTTTTTTATTTACATTCCAAATCATTTCCCCTTTCCCGTTTCCTCCCTCCCCGAAAGTCCCATAAGCCCCGTTCCCTCCCTCTTTTCCCCATTCAAGCCCCTCTTGCTTCTCTGTCCTGGCATTCCCCTACATTCAGTCTTTCCAGGACCAGAGGTCTCTCCTTCCATCTTCTTGGAAATCTATTGATATGCGAATTGTGTCTTGGGTTTTCCAAGATTCTGGGTTAATATCCCCTTATCAGTGACTGCATACCATGTGTGTTCTTTTGTGATTGGGTTACCTCACTAAAGATGATATTTTCAAGTTCTGACCATTTGCCTAGGAATTTCGTGAATTCATTGTTTTTAATTGCAGAGTAGTATTCCATTGTGTAAATATATCACATCTTCTGAATCCATTCCTCCATTGAGGGACATCTGGGTTCTTTCCAGCTTCTGGCTATTATAAATAAGGCTGCTATGAACATAGTGGAGCATGTGTCCTTATTTCATGCCAGGGAAGCCTCTGCGTATATGCCCAGGAGTGGTATACCAGGGTCCTCCGGGAGTGTCATGCCCAGTTTTCTGAGGAACCGCCAGACTGCTTTCCAGAGTGGTTGTACCAGCTTGCAATCCCACGAGCAGGGGAGGAGTGTTCCTCTTTCTCCACATCCTCGCCAACAACTGCTGTCTCCTGTGTTTTTGATCTTAGCCATTCTGACTGGTGTGAGGTGGGATCTCAGGGTTGTTTTGATTTGCATTTCCCTAATGACTAAGGATGATGAACATCTCTTTAGGTGCTTCTCAGCTATTAGATATTCTTCAGCTGAGAACACTTTGTTTAGCTCTGTACCCCATTTTTAATAGGGTTATTTGGCTGTCAGGAGTCTAACTTCTTGAGTTCTTTGTATATATTGGATATTAGCCCTCTGTCGGATATGGGGTTGGTAAAGATTATTTCCCAGTTAGTTGGTTGCTGCTTTGTCTTTTTGACTGGGTCTTTTGCCTTGCAAAAACTTTGTAATTTAATGAGGTCCCATTTGTCAATTCTTGATCTTAGAGCATAAGCTACTGGAGTTCTATTCAGGAAATTCTCCCCTGTGACCATGTGTTCAAGGTTCTTCCCTAGTTTCCTTTCTATTAGTTTCAGTGTGTCTGGTTTTATGTGGAGGTCCTTGATCCACTTGGAATCGAGCTTAGTGCAAGGAGATAAGAATCGATCAATTTGCATTCTTCTGCATGTTGACCTCCAGTTGAACCAGCACCATTTGTTGAACTCCACCAGAGAACTCCTACAGCTGATAAACAACTTCAGCAAAGTGGCCAGATATAAAATCAACTCAAGCAAGTCAGTAGCCTCCCTATACTCAAAGGATAAGCAGGCTGAGAAAGAAGTAAGAGAAATGATACCCTTCACGATAGCCACAAACAATATAAAGTATCTTGGTGGGACTCTAACCAAACAAGTGAAAGATCTGTATGACAAGAACTTCAAGTCTCTGAAGAAAGAAATTGAAGAAGACCTCAGAAGATGGAAAAATCTGCCATGCTCATGGATTGGCAGGATTAATATAGTAAAAATGACCATCTTGCCAAAAGCAATATACAGATTCAATGCAATCCCCATCAAAATCCCAACTCAATTCTTCATAGAGTTAGAAAGAGAAATTCAAAAATTCATCTTGAATAACAGAAAACCCAGGATAGCTAAAACTATTCTCAACAGTAAAAGAACTTCTGAGGGAATTAGTATCCCAGACTTCAAGCTATACTACAGAGCAATAGTGTTAAAAACTGCATGGTATTGGTACAGTGACGGGCATGTAGATCAATGGAACAGAATTGAAGACCCAGAAATGAACCCACACTCCTATGGTCACTTGATCTTTGACAAAGGAGCTAAAACCATCCAGTGTAAAAAAGATAGCCTTTTCCCAAATGGTTTTATGTACATCACATCAAATGCTTGTGTACGAGTAGAATACTCACTACCCAGAATGTTCGGGACCAGAAACACTTCTGACTTCAGATACTTTCAAATTTGGGAATATTTCATTTTCCAAAAGGTATACATCTTGGGGGAGGAACTCAAGTTTAAACATGAAATTCATTTATGTTCTGTGTCTTACATTCCTAACTTGTAGGTTATCTTACTTTCTGCTTTTAGTGCCTGAGCATTTTGACTGCAGCCTGGCATATAAACCTGGTGTCACATTTTCTACTTGCACTGACTTCATGTTGACAAAGTTTAGGATTTTGGAGTATATTAAATTTAGAAATTTCAGGTTAAGGACTTAACCTGCAGAATGGAGATTCTCTGTAACTGAAAGGAAATGGAGTCAAGGTCTCCTACTAAATAAATAGAATTAGAATGAGAGAAGTCTAGGCATAGGTGCCAGAGGAGAACAGCCCCTCATCCTCTACACAGCAGCCCCTGAACCTCCATGCAGCAACCCCTCAGTCTCCATGCAGCAGCTCCTGAGTCTCTGTGTGGCAGCTCACTCATTCTCAGACAGTTCTTACCATGTACTGTTCCTTGATGGATACCTAAGTAAAAATATCGGGATAGGTTTCTGAGTGGCACGCCTCCAGTCTATGCTGTTCCTGTCTCTACTCTGAGTCCCATTTACTGACATCTTGCTCGTTTCAGGAACCCACCTGGTATTTCAGAAAAGAAGACAGGACCTCTTGCAAATTAAGAAGTCCATTTCCGCGAATGAAATAGGAGATTTATCCTTGGATTCCCCCTTCCTTCCAATTTTGATTAATTAGTGTTTTTTTTTCTTCTTTCCTTATCCACCTAAACTTTCATTTAGAAAAACAGAAGACAAGATTAATTTTAAGACTTCTGTAAACAAAGTTAAATACTATAAACTCAGACATTTAGTGATAATGATCTTCAGAAGAAAATCAGCCATTATCACAAGTCAGTAAAGTCAAATGAGCCAACGCAAATAAAAGTTACTGTTCAATTATGGAAGTGGATAAACTACCAAAAGAAATAAAAAAAGAAAGAAAGAAAAAAGGAAGAAAGAAAGAATAAAAGAAAGAATAAAAAAGAAAAAAAGTCATGTGGTAAGCAGTTTCCCACAGATTGTACTTTCTGCTTCAAAATGGGAACAGGGATGGTAAATGTGCTGACCTGAGTTCAACTCTCCAGAGCCCATGTAAATACCCACAAGCACATGTAGTGAGGGCTGGGATGGGCAGAAGGATCCCTGTGGTTTGCTGGTTCAGGTTCAATGAGAGAAACTTTCTCAAAAGAATAAGATAGAAAGTGACAGAGAAGTGACAGTACATGGTAAGAACTGTCTGAGAATGAGTGAGCTGCCACACAGAGACTCAGGAGCTGCTGCATGGAGACTGAGGGGTTGCTGCATGGAGGTTCAGGGGCTGCTGTGTAGAGGATGAGGGGCTGTTCTCCTCTGGCACCTATGCCTAGACTTCTCTCTGACACTTGGTGTCCTCCTCTGGCTTCTGTACTTGTGTGTGGGTACACACACACACACACACACACACACACACACACATACACACACACATACACACACACACAGAGATACACAGGGAAGGAAGGAAGGAAGAAAGGAAGGAAGGAAGGAAGGAAGGAAGGAAGGAAGGAAGGAAGGAAGGAAGGGCATTTCTCAGTTACCCTTTCACTCTCTTCTGAAATACACAACAGACCATAAGAAGAGAAATGAGCTAGATTGCACAGCTAGCCCCTCTATAAATTGTTTTCTGAAACAAATATACAAACTGACTTTAGTTTTAGTGAACTTGCATAACATTCTTAATTGGTAATTACTTTTCTGAGACAAAGTATCTTAAGCTACCTGCACATTGCACACATTTATTAAAATCTGTATTTAATTCCATATCTCTCTGATCTTTCAATGATACTATTACTTGAGCTTTCTTGATTGATAAGAAAATTGAACTTTAAAAAGAAGCAAGTTAACCACTTTTCTTCGTAACATCATTAGTGAGAAAAATCAGAGACCACCATATAGCAAATCCATGTCTTAGAATAAATACCACTTTATAGAATTCCAAGATCCTACTGTCTCTAGGCACTGTGCCCTGAAATAAAAACTTTGTTTCTGCTTTAATATACATATTGCTTCTTAGAAACTATGTCTGTGTGAGTTGTAAGGAATTCACATTACACTGAGAGTAATGGTGTCAACCCATTTAATACTGCAAATCAAGGTGTGACCTGCTAGAAGGGTCAAAACCTTAACCCTATACGTGGTCATCTCCAGCATTTCTATACTGTCCTAAATTCTATCAGCCACGGTCAGAGTTGGGTAAATGTGCTGGGGTGGAGTGGGTGTTGTTTCAGCAAAGCAGTACAAAACTCCCAGGATGGAACATGGCATAAAGTGGTGACATGTTTGGCTTAACATTTATGTGACTAAATATGACAAGGTGTAGGAGAGTTCATATTTGACATTTCCTGTGTTTGCTGCCTTCCCACTGAGCTTTCCTAAAAGAAAAAAAAATTAAAATCCTCCGGTAATACTCCTTGCCTATACCAGTTGTCTTGGAGCATGATGTTGCTGTGTGAAATTCTACTGCTTTTTAATGGTTTCCAGAGTACAAGGATAGAAGAAAAATATTTATCACCATGTCAGCTAAATGAGCGCTCAGCCCGTGACTAAGCAGCCTCCTGCTTGTTAATACTCAGTGACTACTTGGCCCCTGTTTCCTGGTGCCTCTTCTGTGAACTGGGGACAGTAGACCTCACCTTACAGAATAGGGCAGGTGGAGTGTGCTTACCCCAGAGTGACTGTGGAGGACGCATGCACTCTTCACGTAGGAGTCAACACAGTTTTCTCAGGAGGCTCCTTAGATGACTAGTTCATCCTGTAGTTTCCAAAATGTCATCCCAAAAGGTCACTTCCTGGCATCTGTCAGGCACTGTCCTATGACAAAATCCACTTCTGACTAATGGGAAGAGTGAGGAAGTTTCTCAGTTTGGATTCCTACAAAAGACTTTGCAGCTGACATGTGTCATTGGCCAACTTTTTCTTCTCATGGGTTGGCATGCTGGTGAATATTCAGAGGACCATGAGCTGGTAATACACGAGGCGCAGACAGTAGAGTAGGACACAAAGGGTTGCTATGTCTCCAGTGTCCCACAGAGCCTCTATACCGAGCCTGCTCTGTATAACCTTGGGTCTCTTGATATTTACAAAAAGCAGAAATGTCTTTTTAAGGTATGAGGGACTTGGTTTCTCACGAGAGACTTGGTTTCTCAAACAACAATACAAAAAGTGATTTAAAAAATGTTGTTATTTGACCTTTATAAATGAAAAGTTTCCATTTATGTCTATGCGTGTGCACTTACATGCAGATGTCCAAGGAGGTCAGAAGTGTGTGTCAGATGCCCTGCATCTGGGGTTGCAGGTGCTGCTGAGCCGTCTAATATGGCCACTGGGAACTAAACCTAGGTCCTCTGCAAGAACAGCAAACGCTCTCTGATCCAGCTCCCCTGCCCCAATTTCTAAGTTTCTTCAGTAAAGGCCACATGCCACTTTTTCCATACTGCTACAGTAAAACAAGAATTCCATAAGCATCCCCTAATCCTTGAGACAATTTATAATACAGAAATGAAAAACACTAGCTGCAAAAAAAAAATAAGCCCATGTTTTTTTTTCTTCAGGATGGGGTTAGAGAGAGCTCAGAATTTAGCATGATTTGTGCTTGAAAGGCTAACACTCTAGCACCAAGCTACATTCCAGACCCCCAAATCTATGTCCTCTTGGAATGGGCGCAGCTGTTCCTATGAAATTCAGGTACACCAGAACAGATCGTATTAGCTATCTATGGCTTCATAACAAACTATGCACAGTTCTGACCAGAAGGAATGTATATCTACTGTAGTTCACTTCTTGTGAGTCAGAACTCAGGACTGTCTCCACCAGGGGCTGGGTGAAGCCTCCTCAGTAGAAGTAGTTCCTGGGCTGCAGACACTACCAAACTCCTAAAATGACTCGCTCTGTTCCCATGGTAATGCCCATGAGTCGCCAAGCAGTCTTTCCTGTGACAGGGCAACTAGCTCCCTCAGATCAAGTAATAGGATTGAGAGAGGGAGAGGGAGGAGGGGGAAGAAGAGGGAGAGGGAGGGAAGGAGGGAGGGAGGGAGGGAGGGAGGGAGAAGGAGAGGGAGGGAGGGAGGGAGGGAGGGAGGGAGGGAGGGAGGGAGGGAGGGGGAAGGAGAGGGAGAGGGAGGGAGGGAGGGAGGGAGGGAGGGAGGGAGAAGGAGAGGGAGAGGGAGGGAGGGAGGGGGAAGGAGAAGGAGAGGGAGAGGGAGGGAGGGAGGGAGGGAGGGAGGGAGGGAGGGAGGGAGAGAGAGAGAATAGGGAGACCCAGGAAGAGAGCTTGGTGTTGTTAGTGTCTGTCAAATAGCCAGGAGGACTGAGTTCAGATTCCCAGTGCCCAGGCAAAAGTCTGACCTGTAACCGCAGCAGCAAGGGAATAGAGACAGATTCCCAGAGTTTGGACACCAGCCAGCCTAGCTGATTCTAAAGATTGTGCCTCAAAATGACAGAGAGAGAGAGAGAGAGAGAGAGAGAGAGAGAGAGAGAGAGAGAAGACAGTGATTGAGGAAGACAAATGACCTTGACCTCTACTTCAACACATATGTAAACATACCCACACACATGTAAACATAAACATACATTCGCTGTGCACACCAAAATAAAGACTAATCCAAGACAGATAGGCAGACCACTATGGTTTGATGGTTCAATATCTGAAGCAGCCTCTGCCATTTCAATGTTCATCAGAAATGAGCCCACAAGATCAGGAAGCAGGATTCAGTCCAGAGAACTTACACATAGAAGGGAATGTAGGAAGTCCCGACACTGGAATATATATGTTATATATTACCATCATGGAGTCATCCAGGGAGTAGTAATATCATTCTCAGATAATGTCAGGGCATAGCTTCAAAGACTAAGATTGAGAATTCTGCCGGGCTCTAACAGCTCAGATATGAATGAAGTGTGTCCCCTAAGGTCTCCTATGTGGCTGGCTCACTTTCGAGTGCATCAGTGTTCATAGCTGGGAATTTGGGAAGGGATTGGAATGAGAGCTCTAACTCATCAATAGATTAATGCATTGATATTATTCCCATTTGACATCACTGTCAGGAAATCACAGTATTGGATGTGACTTAGATCAGTGGGAGCAGCTACCACACCAACCTGCAAAGAAACTTCCTAATGGGGGCTACAGAAATTACTCTGCAGTTAAATGCTTACAGCTCTTGCAGAGGACTCTGAGTTAGTTCCCAGCACTCATAGCTCAGAGCCACCTGTAACTCTGCTTCCAGGAGAACTGAGACTCTCTTCTGGCCTCCTCAGGGTTGTGCAAAGATTTGGTGTAGTTAAACTTATGCAAACACACAGGTATGCACATTAAATAAATAGTCTAATCATTTTAAAATACGTAACAAATCACTCTTGTAGCATATAAATGTTCATAGATTTTCATCACTAAATATTGATCAGATTCTGCTCTTACTACTCCAGGGGTTTTTTCTCCATGACTACACAGGGAAAGCAAGAGAGGGAATTAAAACACCCCGACACTGGAATCTGCATTTTGTATCTTTATTGTTGGGCTCTTATTCCTGGGAGATAGCAAGGTCATTCCTGAATAATTCCAATCTACAGCATTAAAGGTTAGGATTTAGACTCTTCCTGACTGTGGCAGCTCAGGAATGGAGCACCATCCCCATCTCCTATGAGGCAGGCTAACTTTCCAATTTACCAGAGTTCGGGGGCAGGGGGAGGCTTTGGAAAAGACTGGATTTTGAGAGCTCTAACTTGAGGCATGCTTTTGAAGACAATGTCTTATTCTAGCCTCTTTCTATCCATCTTTATGCTTCTTGTCTGCCTGCCGTGAAGCTAGCCAGCAGCCTCTTCCTGCACATTCCCCATACTGTGCTATTCGGAAGAGTCCCAGAAAAATAGATGGAAAAAAAGTTACAAACCGTAGTTTGTTGCTGGTTCTTAATTCAAGCCTCTTTCTATTCTTTAGACACAATGAGGAGAGAGAACATTATGTCTACATCCTTGCAGCTCCTCTGGGGGCTAGCCACTTCCTTCTCCAGGAACCTCAGCCTGCACTTGAACTCCAGGGATGTAACAGAAATGGTGGCAGGAGTCACCTCTATGTAAACACGATGGGGGCAGGAGGGGGTGGTTGCCCAGCCGCAAAAGCATCTCCTTCAGGAGGACCTAACTGAAGACTGCCTGAGAGAGTAAGGATTGCTGGCACAGACAATGCCAGCCCATCAGGAACTGCTGTTTAGACGAGAAGCTTTCTTGGGACCATTGGGGCCTGGTGGAGGGTATAAAAGGAGTTTGTAGCAGTGTCTAGATGAGCTTGCTGTGGTGTTTCTCACCTGCTCCCAGAGTCTGTGTCCTTGACTCTGCACGGCCTCATCTCCAACCTCCAAGGGCAGGCAGGATCAGGCAGTGAGTAGTCCAAGGCATGGGCAACACAGGGAGGGAACAAAAGGCATCTATTGCCATACTAACCTTCCTAAGCCTCCCTTCTGGATGTGGTCCCCAGGAGAGCCTGTGTGCCTACCTCCAGGCAGCAGCTATCAGCACTCATTTGCATCAGGCCGACAGAGGGCCAGTGCACTGCATCCCACACTCTCTGTCCTCTCCTATCACATTGGTGCGATATCATGTTAGTCTATTAGAGTACCGTGATAAAAAGGTGTGAGAGCTCACAGCACTTGTCACAGGAGCGATTTGAAATCCTGGGTTTAACCAGCTTCAGGTGGCATTAGTACTGGGAGCTCATCCGCTCAGACTAAGTTCATTTATTTGCACTACATAAATGAAGGTGTCACAGACAGACTATCATTGAAGACAACTTCCCCCTAACAGAGTTGTTGGAGTCAGAAAATTCTCTGTACTAGAGACCCTGCTGTGGCGTGGTGGTCCTCTACTGGGAGAGCCTACAGCTCTCTCCCTTCCCAGTGTTGAACTCCTTCCCTTCATATCACGACTTCCTGTGGGTCTCTATTGGCATGGGTGAAGGTAGATACTGTCACTGCTTGTAAATATGGATTTAAAGGTTTTCTTGTGATCTTGGTGCTACTGAACTTGCTTCTTGAACATGACTGGGGATACCTTTACAGAGTAAAAGGAATCTTCTCTTCCTATTCACCATAGCGTTAAGATCTGGATTTCCCTATACCAAGAACATAGACTAAGCTGTTCTCTTGCCTAGTGCAATCTCTGCTCTAATGAGTTGAGACCCGTCAACATAAAAGGTATTTGGAGCTAAGAGGACAGGACAAGTCAGTCATCTTCACAGCATACGCTTGCTTATTTCATTGAGTAGTGGTCTCCCTCATGGTGTCTGAGTATTTTGAAGAACATAAATTAAGATAAGGTTACTTTTAGACAAAAGTAGGAGTGAATATAAAGTTACCAGTCTGGATTTGAGAAGTGTAGTTTGTAATTAATATTATTGCTAGATCTCTGGATAGTAAAAGATCATGATTACTTTTACACTGCATGCCAAAATGTGGTGAAATAAAGAAGAATCAGTTCCTTGAAGCTGACAGGCTATTTAGCAGATAATGCCATTGGTGATGGTGGACTGTAGACAACTCACTCAAGACATAGGGTCACAAGGTATAGTCACAATTGAGTATAACTATGGGGGATGTCAGGAGGACAAACAGCCTTCTCTCTACTGGGTTTTCATTTTCCCATTCTATGAGTTTGAAATATTTAGAAGGAATGAAAAGTTAGTTTCCAGCTCTGAATTTTAGAAAAAGGATATTCTAGGTCAGTTTGACAAAAAGTAGATGTATCTTCCAAAATCAAACTCCATATACCCCTGTAACTTTAATTTTTTTTCAAATCTCCTTTTTAATGATGGTTCTTAAATGCTTTAACCTTCCTTGTAGCCCACCGCCCACTAGAGGTAGTGGGAAAGAAAGGATATGGAGAAGCTCCCGTCTGTGTTGTCTGGAAATCAGAAGTTCAGTTCACAGGTTAGCAGGCAGCGGCAGCACAATAATAAGTCCCGGATACCCCAGCAGTCCAGTTCAGTAGAGTTAGGATAGCAGACACACATCAGCAGCAGTGGTGCTACCTAGCTGACACAGCCATGTCTCAGCCTCTGCACCAACCAGCAGGAATACCAGAAGTTCTCGGCTGTACCTGTCAGGGAAGTGAAGAATAGCAAAGACTGGAGACCAACAAGCAATGCACAGCTAACTGTACCAGCAAGCCCACCTCTGTCTCCTACACTCCATGGAGTCCTATTTATACCCTCCAAACTTTACGTGTCCTCCACGTATTTGCCTCAGTACAGGTCTTGCCTCAGCATATACATCCAATCAGCCCAAGTCCTCGGGAGAGGCAAAAAAGTGCAGCACACCACCAGAAGTTTTTTGGTGCATTTCTCTCCACAGTGTCCTGACAAATGCAGCTCAAGTACACAATGTAAGGTGGACCAACACATGCATGTCATTAGCAAAGAATCCTTCATCACATGTCCTTTCACATGCTTGCTTTAGCAGAACATCCTTTCACCTGAGTCTGCTTCAGTGAAATGTTCCTTCATGAGTTTTTAGCAGTTCACTTGTGTGCTCTTTAGTGAAACCATCCTTCATGTGTTTGCCCCATCAAAATACCATCCAACTGACTTTCCAAAGAACCCTTAAGTTTCCACTTCATACCCCTCTATTCACTGAAATCTTTGATGCTGTATATGTGATTTTTTCACTTAGAGGTTTGAGGAAACTCTTATTTGATTAACTATTAGGGGTTATTGTCACAAATGATGTCAGTGGCATGAGTCAACAGGTGATAATATTCATGTTAATGTTCTAATGAAATGCTGTACTTTATTTATTCGTATACCATAAGTGCAGTTTTCATATCCATATGTTTTTATGGGCCGAATAACCCAGTGTTCATATTGAGCCCCAATGTCCAATGTGAGTACTTGAGGTTCAATCCTTGGAAATTAATTCCGTTTAGACTAAGTCATGAATGTCTGTATCATGGAGTTAATATCTTTTGACAAAGAGAAAGAAAGATGCTCCCCCCCCAAAAAAAATGTCAGGGTGCAAAGAGAAACAGCAGTTTTCCAGTCAGGAAGCTAAGTCAGCACTCGCCAAGAACCACACCTACCTGTACTTCAATCCTGGACTTCCAGCCTAGGGAACTGGGTGAATGAATAATGGTGTTCAAGCCACCCATCTGAGGTGTCCTGATGAAGCAACCAACACTGACTCGGGTCTGTGCTGCCCAAGCTTACTTAATGGTCCTTGTTAACTTCTCTATAAGAGCTTCCTAGCAGTGGTCACATTTGATCACGTGATTCTATAATTGTTTTATATATATAATTTCCAGTTGTTCCTCCTCTCATTTACCGTCCACCCCTCCCTGACTCTACTACCCAAGCACATCCAGCACAATACTGAACCGAAACAGAATCAGTAAAACTCCTGTCATTTTCTCATCTCCGAGGAAAGCTTTTACACTCGACTCCTAAATATAGTACTCACCACAGGCTTTTTATAGATCCTTTTCAAGTTAAGGAAGTTTTTCTATTCCAAGTTTGTTGAGTTTTTTTCTTCTAAAATTATAAGTGCACATTGGTTTGATTTTAAAATGCCTATGTCTATGCAGACGATCTTGTGATTTTTCTACTCTAGTCTATTAACATAGTGGAGCACTCTGCTTGGTTTCTCCAATCCTAAGTCAAGTTTTTGTTTCTGGAAAACACCCAACCTGCAGAGCTGGGTTCTCTCTACAGAATTTGTGAGGTTGGATTGCACATTGGGTATTGTTATGTTTGCAATTTTCACTCCTGTATTTATGAGTGGAGAATGGCCTGTGTGTCACCTTCCTCAGGGTGAGTTTACTGTGTTATCAACAGGCTCCTGCAGGTGTTTCTGAACTGTGTCTCTCATCCTCCCTACTCATGAAACTTCGGAGAAGACTAACAGCATCTGTAACTTTGTTGTTGTTGATGATGATGATGATGATGATGATTCTAGGGAAGATCTTTTGTATGCTAGGCAAGTGCTCTACCCCTAATATATACCGTCAACATTTATTTATTCTTCTATTGCCTGGTCAGCACACTGTCAGCTATCTGGACCTGGAGTTTTATTTGGGGGAGATTTGTAATTACTCTTCAACTTCTCTTAAAGATAGCGAGTTACTAAGATTTTGTACATCTGCTTTAGTCAGTTTACTCCCCTTACATTTTCCTTCAGACTCTAACCACTTCACAAAAGAATTCCAATAAATAGAGGGAAACTTGTTTGTGATGTTGTCCTGGCAGCTGATATCCCTAGACAAGTACTGGGGTTTCTCTTGGGATTCATGTGATTGCTCCCCATACTCCCCGTGTTCTCTGTGCTCCCTGTGTTCCCATCTTTTTCTCTAGCTCCACCCAACAACTGTTGATGCCAATAAAGACCCCTTTCAAAAGAAGTCCTCATCATTAGCTATACTATTTCAGTCAATTATTATCCTCCTTTAATTTCTTTATTGTAACAGAGTCCCACTCTGCTGCTCTGGGTAACCAGGGATTCACTATACACTGGGCTAGCCTGCAACTTGCCTCTTCTTCCCAAGTCATGAGATTAAACACATGCACTACCATTCCTGGCCTATATTTTAAATTTTTTAAAATGTCTCTAGTTATATGTTCGTTGCTTCTCCATCCAAAATTACTTGGGTGTAAACCGTT
>BTHU01000016.1:6941562-6961562 GCA_036184795.1 Tokudaia tokunoshimensis
TCAAAGCACACATCGCACCTCACACAATAATAGTGGGTGACTTCAACACCCCGCTCTCTGAAATAGATCGTTCAGGAAAGCAGAAACTAAACAGGGACACAGTGAATCTAATTGAAGCCTTGGACCAAATGGAACTAACAGATATATATAGAACATTTCATCCTAGAGCTAAAGAATACACCTTCTTCTCAGCTCCTCATGGTACCTTCTCCAAAACTGACCATATAATTGGTCACAAATCAGACCTCAACAGATATAAGAAGATAGAACTAATCCCATGCCTCCTATCAGATCACTATGGAATAAGGGTGGTCTTCAATGGCAACAAAAACAACAGAAAGCCCACTTACACATGGAAGCTGAACAATGCTCTACTCTATGATAACTTGGTCAAGGAGGAAATAAAGAAAGAAATCAAAGACTTTTTAAAATTTAATGAAAATGAAGGTACAACATACCCTAATTTATGGGACACAATGAAAGCAGTGCTAAGAGGAAAATTCATAGCCCTGAGTGCTGCCAAAAAGTAACAGGAGAGAGCATAAACTAGCAGCTTAATGGCACACCTGAAAGCCCTGGAACAGAAAGAAGCAAATACACCCAAGAGGAGTAGAAGGCAGGAAATCATCAAACTCAGGGCTGAAATCAATCAAATAGAAATAAATAAAACCATACAAAAAAATCAACAAAACTAGGAGTTGGTTCTTTGAGAAAATCAACAAGATAGATAAGCCCTTAGCCAGACTAACCAGCAGGCACAGAGACAGTATCCAAATTAATAAAATCAGAAATGAAAAGGGAGAGATAACAACAGAAACTAAGGAAATTCAAAAAATCATCAGATCCTACTACAAAAGCCTGTATTCAATACAACTAGAAAATCGTGAGGAAATGGACAATTTCCTAGACAGATACCAAATACCAAAATTAAATCAGGATCAAATAGACCATCTAAACAGTCCTATAATCCCTGAAGAAACAGAAGTGGTCATTGGAAGTCTTCCCACCAAAAAAAAAAAAAGCACAGGTTCAGATGGTTTTAGTGCAGAACTCTATCAGACCTTCAAAGAAGACCTAACACCAATACTCTTCGAACTAGCCCACAAAATAGAAACAGAAGGAACACTACCCAACTCGTTCTATGAAGCCACAATTACGCTAATATCAAAACCACACAAAGATCCAACAAAGAAAGAGAATCTCAGGCCAATTTCTCTTATGAATATCGATGCAAAAATACTCAATAAAATTCTTGCCAACTGAATCCAAGAACACATCGAAACGATCATTCACCATGATCAAGTAAGCTTCATCCCAGGGATGCAGGGATGGTTCAATATAAGGAAGTCCATCAATGTAATCCACTACATAAACAATCTCAAAGAAAAAAACCACATGGTCATTTCATTAGATGCTGAGAAAGCATTTGACAAAATTCAGCATCCTTTCATGTTAAAGGTTGTGGAAAGATCAGGAATTTGAGGCCCATATCTAAATATAGTAAAAGCAATTTACAGCAAACCAGTAGCCAACATCAGACTAAATGGAGAGAAACTTGAAGCAATCCCACTAATATCAGGGACTAGACAAGGCTGCCCTCTCTCTCCATACCTTTTCAACATAGTACTTGAAGTTCTAGGTAGAGCAATTAGACAACAAAAGGAGATTAAAGGGATACAAATTGGAAAGGAAGAAGTTAAACTATCACTATTTGCAGACGATATGATAGTATACTTAAGCGACCCAAAGAACTCCACCAGAGAACTCCTACAGCTGATAAACAACTTCAGCAAAGTGGCCAGATATAAAATCAACTCAAGCAAGTCAGTAGCCTCCCTATACTCAAAGGATAAGCAGGCTGAGAAAGAAAAAAGAGAAATAATACCCTTCACGACAGCCACAAACAATATAAAGTATCTTGGTGTGTCTCTAACCAAACAAGTGAAAGATCTGTATGACAAGAACTTCAAGTCTCTGAAGAAGGAAATTGAAGAAGACCTCAGAAGATGGAAAAATCTGCCATGCTCATGGATTGACAGAATTAGTATAGTAAAAATGACCATCTTGCCAAAAGCAATCTACAGATTCAATGCAATCCCCATCAAAATCCCAACTCAATTCTTCATAGAGTTAGAAAGAGCAATTCAAATATTCATCTGGAATAACAGAAATCCCAGGATAGCTAATACTATTCTCAAGAGTAAAAGAACTTCCAGGGGAATCAGTATCCCAGACCTCTCAAGCTGTACTACAGAGCAATAGTTTTAAAAACTGCATGGTATTGGTACAGTGACAGGCATGTAGATCAATGGAACAGAATTGAAGACCCAGAAATGAATCCACACTCCTATGGTCACATGATCTTTGACAAAGGAGTTAAAACCATCCAGTGGAAAAAAGATAGCCTTTTCAACAAATGGTGATGGTTCAACTGGAGGTTAAAATGCAGAAGAATTCAAACTGACCCATTCTTATCTCCTTGCACTAAGCTCAATTCCAAGTGGATCAAGGACCTCCACATAAAACCAGACACACTGAAACTAATAGAAAGGAAACTAGGGAAGAACCTTGAACATATGGGCACAGGGGAGAATTTCCTGAATAGAACTCCAGTAGCTTATGCTCTAAGATCAAGAATTGACAAATGGGACCTCATTAAATTACAAAGTTTCTGTAAGGCAAAAGACACTGTCAAAAGGACAAAGTGGCAACCAACTAACTGGGAAATGATCTTTACCAACCCTACATCTGACAGAGGGCTAATATCCAATATATACAAAGAACTCAAGAAGTTAGACTCCAGAGAGCCAAGTAACCCTATTAAAAAATGGGGTACAGAACTAAACAACAAGTTCTCACCTGAAGAATATCTAATGGCTGAGAAGCACCTAAAGAGATGTTCATCATCCTTAGTCATTAGGGAAATGCAAATCAAAACAACCCTGAGATTCCATCTCACACCCGTCAGAATGGCTATGATCAAAAGCACAGGAGACAGCAGTTGTTGGCGAGGATGTGGAGAAAGAGGAATACTCCTTCACTGCTGGTGGGATTGCAAGCTGGTACAACCACTCTGGAAAGCAGTCTGGCGGTTCCTCAGAAAACTAGGCATGGCACTCCCAGAGGACCCTGCTATACCACTCCTGGGCATATACCCAGAAGCTTCCCCGTCATGCAATAAGGACACATGCTCCACTATGTTCATAGCAGCCTTATTTATAATAGCCAGAAGCTGGAAAGAACCCAGATGTCCCTCAACGGAGGAATGGATTCAGAAGATGTAGTATATTTACACAATGGAATACTACTCTGCAATTAAAAACAATGAATTCATGAAATTCCTAGGCAAATGGTCAGATCTTGAAAATATCATCCTTAGTGAGGTAACCCAATCACAAAAGAACACACATGGTATGCAATCACTGATAAGGGGATATTAACCCAGAATCTAGGAATACCCAAGACACAATTCACATATCAATAGATTTCCAAGAAGATGGAAGGAGAGACCCCTGGTCCTGGAAAGACTGGATGTAGGGGAACGCCAGGACAGAGAAATGAGAGGGGGTTGAATGGGGAAAAGAGGGAGGGAAGGTGGTTTATGGGAGTTTTGGGGAGGGAGGAAACGGGAAAGGGGAAATGATTTGGAATGTAAATAAAAAAACTTAGAAAATAAAAAAAATAAGAAAAGCATGCATAAAAAGAGAAATTTTTCTGTTCAAAGCCTGAGAGACCCGGGGGCATACTGAAAGTCCTGTGAATGATCCCGGAAAGGAGTCCTTATGGTTAATTCTTAAAGCGACTACAGTCCTGTCCCTACTTTGATTGCAGTCTTGTGAAGACCGCAAACCACAGACACCCAGACAGACTTTTCCCTTATTCTTTGTCAGCTGTTTCTTTTCAGCTGAGGATCAAGCTATTCTTGACCCAAGAAACCATAAAATGACAGATGTTTGTACCACAACCTCCCTTGTCTGTGGCAGACCTTCTGCCGTTCTGGTTCCTTATGGTCAATGGTAGTCAAACATAATAAATGGAGGCTCAGAAATATAAATAGCTCCTAACTTTTAAATTGTATGTGGAATGGTCTGTGTAGAACAGTGGAATGGACTCCTCCTCTCTCGGTGGGGTATATGCTACCAAATCCTTAATGACTCAACTCAATTGGTAATCTGTTAAACTGCTGTAGTGTTACAGAATCTGTGTTCCAGTTGCCTTTTGTGATTTAATAATGATTAGTGATGTCATGAATTCCTATGTGCCAACAGGAAGCCATCATTTGATTTCTTTAAATGTTGTTTCATATTACAGGAAGAGAGAAGTACAGATCGATAAGGTACTTTGCAAACAATGGCACACATCACATTCACATAACTTTTATGACAGTGAATTGTTACAATAGTTTTACCTTCTTATTATTGTTAACATCACTTTGTACCTAATCTACAAATTAAATGCTACGTGTGTATGTATGTATGTATGTATGTATGTATGTGTGTGTGTATAAGTAGGGAAAGCTACAGTATATAGAAAGTTCAGTGCTGGCTGTGACTTTATTCATCTTCTCAGGGCTTCCAAATATTTTCCACATAGATTCCAGTGAAAGAGGATACTGCAAGCCACAACGTTTTAGAGTTTTCTCTGAAACGGTAGATTATATGTCTACTCTAAGCCAAATTAACTAATAGCATCAGTTTATGTCTCAAATATATTTATTTTTACACATGTTATTTGCATGGTTAAAAACACCTCAAATGCTTTAGTTATGGAATGGCATCTGAGAGGTTTATTTCCATTTAGATGTACATATTTTTGTCTGTGTGAATACATGTCTTGTGTGTGCAGAAAAGTGCATTGGATCCCCTGAAGTTGGAGTTATAGGTGCTTGTAAGATGCCTAATGTGGGTACTGAACTCGGGTCTTCTGAAGGAACAGCAGCAAGCCCTTGTATCCACTGAGCTCCATCTCTCCAGCCATTTGGATGTTTTATAAAACTGTCACACATGAATCAGCTCACTTTTGTTTTCCATTTTCTCTTCCCATGGACAAGTTCCAGTTCCAAATTCCAGACTTCATGGTACAAGTTCTACTTAATAAGCCCTTACATAGCTTTCCTTATCTTTTATCCTTCCATGCTGTGTCTAAACAGATAAAATTTTATCCTGCCTAGTGACAAGTTTGTCAAGAGCAAGGCCAAGGATCTGCTTTATGAATTCTCATTTGTCCTATAAAGGAAAAAATGGGCTAGTCAGCTGTCAATCATTGGGTAAAAGTGTCTGAGATAGTCAAACAAGAAGCAACGTTCATTTGGCTTCCCTTCCATTCTGCCTGATCCTGCTTGGGGCCTGACAGTGAGGCAGAGCCATGTAGCAGAGAGTAGTGGATGGAAGCTTCCCACCTCAGGTAGCCAGAAAGAAAGGGGTTGAATCCATTACACACTCCAAGGCCAGCACCCAATGGCCTAGGTGTCCTTCACTAAGCCCACTCCAGTTTCCACTTCTCCTAATTCCATAGACTAGGAACTAAGCTTTTAGTGCAGCTACCTTTGTGGGGAACAAAATCCAGACTGTGGCTAAAGACAGAGACCTTTTGGACTTCTTTCCTCTCTCATCATCCCAGGTCATGACACACATGAGTGACAACCAGATTCTTTCTCATCGCTATGACAAAAGCAGCTAAGGGGAAAAGGGCTTCTTTGGCTCATAGTTCCAGACAGAGGAGTATAGCCAACCTTGGAGGGGAAGACATGGCAGCAGGCAGAGAAGGCATGGTGGACAGGAGAAGGAGCCTGGAAAGTCATCTTTCATCCAGAGTTAGAAAGCAAAATGTAATAGGATGTGAGGCCCAACTTTGAAACTGTAAATACCTCGAGCACAGTTGGAATGCTGGGAATGCTCTACCTTCTAAAGTTCTCAAATAGCACCATGGTCTGTAACCACGTGACCAAGCCAGAGAATGCTTCTCATTCAAACCACAGCAGTATCTCATTGCTGAGTGTTAACAAGTTATATTCAGAGCATACAGTGGAAAAGGCCAGAAGCTACAATTTGTGTAACTAACAGACACCATAGGTTTATTCAATGACACCTCCTCTGTTCATCCCCATTGAAGGTGCTTTGCAAGGTAGTTCTTCTATCCTTGGTTTTAAACATGAAAATCCTGAAATTCCCAGAGACTAAGATCATGTCTGTTATCAGGTTTACCAAATAGCAGAAGCAGAGTTTGTAGTGTTTCTGTCTGCCAAGCTAGCTCTTCACCGTCTGTGCTAAACTTCCATGGGCTTGCTTGTTTTAATTGACATTAGGAAAAAGAGATCTTGGAGCTTGTGATATGCAAATAAGAAAGTAATGGCCCTCCTTGTTGGGACACTGGGGCTGACTTGTCTTAGAGCTCCCATATTCGGAGATCACCTATTACACACCTCTTTGTGACTGGTCCTTTTGAATTGCTGAGCCTTTGACTAACTGATATTTCCATTTTATATAGCATTATCTTTATATTCTTAGAATAAAGGAAAAGACAAAGTGCTAAGTGTAAAATGTGGTCAAAATAATCTATACTTCTGCTACCCCAATGAGCACTCTGCCAGCAACCTGATCATGTGATCTACTGTTTGTTGAAAAGGGGAGAAGAGAGAGAAACTTGGCAAATCTCCAGGGCTTTTGTGGAATTTTGACATGCATGAGATTCCCCATCTGTGACCGAGTATCTTCCACTTCAACAAGAGAAGACTCATCTAGGAGTTTCCTTGAGCCATATATGACACACACCAACACAAAGGGACAAGGGGAACAGGAATAGAGAAAAATCTGTTATATGCAGCAAATCATTTGGGAGGCAGAGATCGCATAGCAGGTTAGGGAGGGGCTGCTCTTGTTCAGGCCCTTGTCTTCATTTCTCCCTAGACCCATCCTGGCAACTGGTTCTCTGAAGAGTCTTTGACAGTCCCTCTTCCATCTCGCTTTTGTATGACATTCACCACTGCATCTGCCTGCAAGTGGGATCATGTTCGTTGAGACTGACCCCTCTAGGCATAAAAGGACTAGTGGGGAGACCTGTTTTAGGGCTAGGTGGGTGAATTGGAGCTGGTAGACTGGGAAGAGCTAGTAGACAAGTTTTCTTTGCCTTCTTTCAGGAATCAGCTGAGCACGAGCAGAGCAAGGATTACCTCTGCAGTTCTGTGACTCTCCAATCTGTGTGCACTGGCATAATGCTCACGCTGTGATGCTTCCCTCCCACTTGGCTTCCACGCCATTGATCTTACCCCTCAGCGAAGACTTTAGGAGGGAGGCTTTGTTTGAGAGAAGCTGATACACGACATGGGACCCTGGAAAGACAGTAATTCTCATGCTATAGACCAACACCCCGGCACCAGAGGCATGGGCATCATTTTCAAATTCTGAGAATCATGCATTCCTGTCTGTCATCTGATCTGAAACTCTGGGGATGGGACCTAGTAATCTGGATCATATCAAGTTCTAGGTGGGTCTAGTTTTGTATGTCTGTGTTTTGGTTTTTATGTTGGGGATTGAACATCTGACATTCCCAGGTACTCCACAGGATCTCCTCCATGGAGCCAGCCCTCTCCTCCCCTCCTTTTGTGTATGTATGGTTTGGTTTGGTTTTGTTTTTTATCCTTTGAGACAGGTATCCCTAAATTCCAAAGGCTGGCCTTGAATTCACTCTTTAACCAGAAGACCTTGAATTTGCAAGCCTCCTGCTCCACCTCCTGGGTACCTGGCATCCCAGACCTGTACCAACAGGCTTAGCACAATCATTTTGCAGGAGTAACAAGTCTTAGGTGAACAATGGTTCAATTATTCAGCAATATTCATGGCGTTAGCTAAATAGTATGATAATGACCTGTCTAGTAGCTAAAGTATCAAATTCTTTAGACATAGTAACAAATTGACTGTAAAACAGAGATGTCTGTCACACTAGCTATGACATCTTTCTTTTCTTCAGTTTTTTTATTTAATTTTAAAAGCCACTCTTTTTCCCTTGTATTGAAAATGAATTTTTTTTCATACAATATGTTTTGATTACATTTTCTGCTTCTCACCTATCCTTCCGTCTGAGCCCATACCCGTTTTGTCTCTTTTCTTAAAATATCTCTTTCTTAAAATATCTCTTTCTTTCCTGTTATTGATTCTTAACTTTAACCCACACAGAGGACACCCAAGTCTGTAGATCTCAGAGTGCATAGAGTGGACTGACTGAGTTATTGAACAGTTAAGGATGGGTTTAGGATTCATCTTTCTCCTGCCTGTCCGTTACACATTTCCAGGTTGCTGTCTTAGATGGAATTATTTGGTTTTTAGTAAGGCATTCCAAAATTAATTTTAGATGTCAGCAATTCAGCTGGAGGCCATGACTCTCACCAGGGCCCCTGAAATCATCAAGGATTTCCATGAGCACAGTCGTCTGCAGACCCAACTACAAGTTCAAGTCACTAGAGGAACTTTTAGAAATTCACCATGCCCTTAGCCCATCCTGAAGAGAAATTGATTTAGCCTGTGGGAAGGCGGCTTCCCAGTATTAGCTATTTCAGAATCCCCAAAGTGGTGTTCTAATGCGTGGCCTGGGACCACAAACACTTTGAGGAGAACTCTAGCTCACTGTGTGTCTGAATTTTGCTCCTTGACCTCCTAAGCCCCAGGGCAAGCAAGAGCCGCTTCAGAAGTCGTTGCCTTTCAAAGGCAATTTAAAAAGACAGCCATGGTGCTCACCACCTCACAACAATCAGAGAGAAGGAGAGTAAAATTACATTCTGGAAGCCAAAGTCAAAGGACAAATCCAAGTCTATTTAAAGGTACTCTCAAATGCCTCCCGCAACAGATATGGGGACTTCGGGTTACAGAGAAAATGATTTGCAGCCTTCCTGTAGAATTTGGATCACTTCCTTCTTCCCCATCTCTAGCTGTAGTCAGAGCAAACTCCTGTCTCCAGTAATCAGAGCCCAAGAGAGCTGCCAGGTGCTCTCTGAGGTGCATGGCAATGAGGGATGCTGAACTCCCAGGCTAGATGTCCTCTGGGAGACTTGAGACTTGAGAATGGCGCAAAGAAACAAGGGGATTCCTGAGCCAGCCCCAAGCGCTGCATCCCAGCCTCCAGCTTCCTCCTGCAGTTGGCATGTGCAGGAGTTTCTGGTGTTTGAGTCTCTCTTACCTTCTATTCCCTTAGTGAAAATCCCATTATCTCCAACAGCTGTGTGTCAAGAAAAGACATGAATTTTATGCCACAACAAAAGGATCTGATGTGTGTTTCTCCGGGTAGCCTTAGGCTAAAAAACATTTTATCTCACTTTCTTCATTTATAATACAAAAACTTAACTTCCCATTGAAAGGGATGGATGTCTACTTCAGGATGGGAAAAGTGTGAAGATTGACTCAAACCTCCCGGATCAGAGTGAGGCTTATAATTACATGTACATGTAATATAGGAAATATAAGCAGCCAGACCCCACCCCCAAAAAAGTTGTACAAATATGCTGTTAAAATATTACTTGAAATTGACCATTTAAAGATAAACAGATAAAGGGATAGGCAAAGAGGCAGGTCACGTGCCTACCTCGTAAAGCTTGAAATTGATTTCGGAAGCATCGGAGCTCGCTACGAAAGAACCTTGCTGTTTAATTGGGATGGCTTGGATCCAGAGTCTATATTTAGGGTAAACTGGAAATTACAGTGTAGAAGCAAGAATCACCCAGCAAGAGTCTAAATTAAGGGAGAGAGGACCCAGTGAAAGCAGAGCCACAGTTCTCCTCAGCAAACTATGAGACGTCTTAACTTTTGTATTTCACCAAACACAAATTGAATAATTGCTTGGGTCTCTACCTCTTCCTCTAACGAATGTGCTTTGACTAAAATCCTATGAATATTAACTTTTCAGTTCGCCTTCATCCGAGTTGCACATGGTTCCCCTCCACACCTGAGATCTACTGGAGTATAGATGGATTTGGCATCCGACCCACAACACATCAGAAGACTCTCATTAAGATTCCAAATGTATAGAAACATATTTTATACCATTAATATTTTGGCTTCTTTTTGTAAGTGGTTGGCAGAGGATCCATGGCACCATTTCATTAATTTCTTAAATATTCCTGTTTTCTTCTCATCATTGATGTATCATCAAATAAATTAGTTCAGACCCAAAATGTGACAGCGAGAAACATATGATTGATTTTTTCTTTAATTTCAGAATGTGTTTTATACAATTTACCCTGGCTTACCATGCCATAATTTTATAGAGGAGCATGTGGATATCAATGCCCAAAAGTATGATTTTCAGATATTGAGGACGAATCTTTCACTTTTTGCTTTTTTTTTTTTTAATTCCCACTGACCTGGGTCTGAACTGAAATATGCTTGTCAGTAAGTTTACTGAACACAGCTTCAACCATCTAAACAATATACTCTAAGCTGTTTAGAAAATGAGTCACCAGCAAATGTACCTTGTCAAGGAAGACTTTGTAATGAACAGCACCATCCGGTTAGGAAGTCGTTCAGAGGACTCAGAGCTTTGAAAGCAGAGTTTGAACTTCCTTCAAATGGCAGTTACTTGCCTGGGCTGAAGGTTTAATGTTCGATTATAAGGAAGAAACCAGGCCAAGTGCATCAGTAGTTCTTACATAATTTAACTAACAAATAAATTGAAGATACCAAGATTGGAGCTTTCAGATTAATTCCCCACCCCCACCCCCAATAAAAACACCTCTGCTGCGCTCGATGCTTCTCATGCAGTCTCTCAGGTTTCACACGCAGTCTACAACCTGGGCCTTTGAAAGGTTTGAAAGACATGTTCCTGGGTGGGAGAACCCAGCTGACTTATCAGTGCCTTGCTGGCATATTCTAACAGCCAAAAGACAGGGGTCCTGACCAGGTCATTCAGTCTTTAACACAATGCCTAGTGCGTATTGTGTGCCTTCTACTGACAGATAAACCAAAGTAAGATTTGGTGACTAGGTGCCCGAGCCCCACCAGATCCACACGCACTTCCTGTGCAGTAGGTTTCCCTTCCTTTGCAGCCATTTTGGGAGCATGAAGACAGCTAGTCCAGGCATTCTCTAATATTCACAAAAAATAAAAAAGTTAAAATAAAATAAAGACTGCGTGCTGCTTTGTGTCTTTGAAGTATTTTATAAGCCAAGCTCCTAGTTCATGTTTAGTGGGGACAAGCAGGGCAGCCGTGAACAGTGTGTGTCGCTGTCCTTATAACATTCTGTCCGATTGTCTGCTGCCTGAACGCAACCTTGGTGATTGTTTTGGTACAAACTGAAAATCCCAAATGTTAAATAAAAAAAACAAAACAAGAACAAGAAAGCCAGCTCTCTGGTATTTTTAAACTAATTAGTCAGAAAGGTGGGAGGCAAATTTCACAAGGGATGTGAGCTTGGAGCTGCTCTCACTACATGTTCATCTTATGTGTCCGCGTGAGTAGAGCAGAGCGCTGCGGAAGGACCCTGTACAGCCTGACCCACAAGCTGGCTGGAAACCTATTCTTTTGCGGGTGTGGTACCTCTGAGTTTGCAGGCTGAGAGCTCCACGTGAAAGGCAAGGTCGTTCCTAACCCAGACTCCAGAGAAGAAAATGTGCCCAGCACCGCCACCAGGTGGTCATTCCTGGAAGAGATTTCCTAAGTGCAAAGCAGAAGTCTGAGAGGTTGCCTTTCTAAGAATCAGAACACAGTCAACTCCCTGATCTAGTAACAGCTTACTACTAAAGGACACAGGAAGAATCAATAAGCCAAACCCAGAACTTGAAAACTTCAGAAAACTGTAGTACATTGTCTTCAGCAAATTAATGGTGAGAAGGAATAATGAAAGGCTAGGACTCAAGAAGAGAAAAATAGTTCAAAAAACACTAAAGGTGTATGTCAGTAAAATACACCTATATTGGTTTCTCACCTGTGTCATTATTCTAGCAAGGAAACTGAAAAAGTGGGGATTTTTTTGAGGGGTGTGGGGAAATGGCTCAGTCAGTAAAATGTTTACTGCACAAATATAACCTGTGTTCAGATCCCCTGAACTCCTGTGACGAAGCTGGATCTGCAGCAGGTGCCTGCGACCCCGATGTGAGAAAGCAGGGCGGCAGGGTCCTGGAGATCACTGTCTAATCTAATTGGTGAGCCCTGGATTCAGCGAGAGACCGTATCTTCAAAAAATAAATGATCGAGGGAGATACCCGACATTGCCCCTAGTATACGCACACATACATGCACATGCACAGCATGTACTGGTGTGCAAAGGACCATGTGCATACATACATGCACACACACCCTATGGGTCTGGATATCTGATGACGGAAAAAATGTTAATTTTGTTGATAGCGGTGCTGGGGACGGGGATTGGTCACCTTTTAGAGAATGTTTGGCTGTTAGAGGATCAGCATCCGTATGCGTATGTATATGTATATACAAATATATGTATATATATATGTGTTTCTATGTGAGATGTATATATATATATATATACATATATATATATATAAATTTGGTAAATGTACAAAGCAACGGATTTCTTTTATGGTTTGATCTTATATGCCTTATATTTTACCCCTTCTGCCAATAATCTATATCATTCCCCCAAAAAGGCCATTCACAGGTCTAGTCATTTATAGTTATAGACAAAGAGACACAAATATAGATAGATACACAGATATTTAATCTTTCCATGTACAAGAGAAAAAAACATGCAGTCTTTCCTTTTTTAATAGAAACATCTGCATGATAAACTGGGCTGCACACATGCCCCTCCTACCCATCGCATACCAAACTTCCCACAGGGCCAAATCACAGGTCCCCAAAGCATGGCTGACCTCTCTTCACCAGGTGCTATTTCTCCCAAACTACCAAGAGAATGAGATAGTACCCTGCCCTTTCCTTACAAAGTACCCCATCCTTTTCTTTTCTTTAAATATTTTTTTTATTTTAAATCATGTGTGTCAATGTATGTCAGTGTGGGGTTGTGTGTAAGTAAGTGCAGGTCTCTGGGAGTTCAGAAGGCAGCATCAGACCCATTGCTGCTGGAGTTACAGGCAGTTTTGAGATGTCTCACATGGGTACTGGGAGAAGGACTCTTCAAGGACAGTGAGCACTCTAGTTGGCTGAGCAGGGCAGATGAACTCTGATTGGCTGAGCCATCTATCTAATCACACTCACTTCCAGAAATGTGGTGAACTTACTAATGTCTTTATTTTTAAGCTATAAACACAGCTACCCTTTTCTAAAATCCTAAGGCACGTTTGCAAGGCTGAACGAACTTTGACTCCATTCCCAAGCAAATGTAATACTCTTCATTCTGACTACATTTTATTTTTGGTTAATACCTCTTTCAGAAAGATAGAAAACAGGCATGTGAGTGAGAAGTCTCTTTCCCTTTTGTAAAAATATAATCACTCCCCCAAAGTAGAAACTTAAGTGTTCTTTGGAAAGTCAGTTGTGTCGTATGTTGTTTTACTGGGGAAAACAGGTGAAAGGGGTGTTTTCCTGAAGTAGACACAGGTGAAAGGCTAAGGCAAACTCCTGAAGGAATCTTTCACTGAAGCAGACACAGCATGTGAAAGGACACGTGATAAAGGATTCTTTGTTAACGACACTCATGTTTGGTCCGTCTTACATTGTGTAGTTGAACTGTATTTGTTGGAACTCCATAAAGAGAAATGTACCAAAATGTTCCTGGTTTCTGGCAGCAGATGTGGACTCTGACTGGCAGAGTCATGTCAGCTGAGACAGACGCGTATGCTGAGGCAAGACACGTGGAAGACACATGATCTTTGGAGAGTAGAAATAGAACTCAACAGACAGTGATGGCGACTGAGCTAGGCTTGCTTATATAGCTATCTGTGCAATGACACTTGTGGGTTTCAAGTCTTTGTTGATCTTTCCTTGCCTGAGAGACGCATAGCTGAGAACTTTTGGTGTCCCTCCAGGTTCCTCCTGCTGACCCGTGCCAAGGCTGAGGTCTGGCTGTCTCTGCTAGGTAGTACCCTCACTGCTGGTACCCCTATAAACTGAACATTTTATGTCTCAGAATCAATATTACTTCATGGGTTCTACTGGAAGACTATTGGATATATATGTATATCCAATATATATATGACAGACTGATGTCACATGTATATATATTATATATATTAATATTAATATATATTACATTATATATTAATGGCTATATATATATATATATATATATATATATATATAAATGGCTAACAATGGTCATTTCAGTCTTCCAGTGAGAGGTTAGGTAAGAGGAACACTGTCCTGAAAGTATCATTGTCTCCTTGTTTTAAGTAGGTACCTAATCTATTGTCAACTGAGTAAGAGACTCTGCTCTACAACCTGGGCGCAAATCCCTGCTCAGCTCAGTCATTACTGAACTGGCGACTAGAGAAACTAATTCCACCTCTCAATTTCTCATTTTAAAAACTACTGTAAGTCAGACCAATATGGTTAAGATTTGTGTAACTCTGCACCTTCAAAACAGAAATAAGAGGTGGGAGAATCAACTAAGACCAACCATTAGGGGGCACCCTTCCATATGACATCAGTCTGTCCATTATCCACTGTCCTGCACCCAACCAGCAGGGGGCACCCTCCCTGTGTCATATCATTGTCCATTATCCACTGTCCTGTACCCACATTTGTCTCTATAGCTGTAGACCAACCAAGTAAAGGTCTGCAACCTAAGATAGTGGTGAGCTGGATCCTGAAGGTATGGTTTGTGCCATTACTTCAGAATGGCTGGTTAGGGACACACATCCAGGACCCTTTCTTTTACTCTTATAAGGGTGCGTGGGGGTGTGGTGTGAGAAAATCCTTGGATAATGCTTTCATCCATCTGCACTGGTATACTGTATTGGCTCACCAGTATTAGCTCATGTCTTAGGGTTTCTACTGCTGTGATGAAACAACATAACCAAAAAGCAAGTTGGGGAGGAAAGGATTTATTAGGCTTAATCAATCACTGGAGGAAGTCAGGACAGGAACTCAAACAGGGCTGGAAGCTGATGCAGAGATCATAGAGGGTGCTGCTTACTGGCTTGCTTCCCATGGCTCACTCAGCTTGCTTTCTTACAGAATCCAGGACCACCAGCCCAGGGATGGCACCATAAACAATAGGCTGGGCCCTCTCTCATTGATCACTAATTGAGAAAATGCCTTACAGCTGGATTTCATGGAGGCATTTCCTCAGTTGAAGCTCCTTCCTCTCTGATGACTCTACTTTATGTCTCACAAAACCAGCTATTAAAGCACATCATTTCTAGTACACCACCTCTGACGCTGAAGGACCAGGGACAATGTCTGAGAAGACAGTACCAAGATAGCAGCAGAAACTTCCCCTGAAACAGATCAAGGTCCTTTATCCCCATACATAAGTAATCTTCCTACCAACTCTTGCTCCAGCCATTGCTCTTTTCCAAGGGACCAGAGAAGATATAAAGCAGTGATTTGAGGGCTTTAAGGGGTAGGGAGAAAGGTAGAACAAATACCAGAGAATCACAATAGTCTGCCCATGAGTCACTGTGAGGGTAGGCACTGCTCTCCATGGCTGCCCCTGATTGCTTAGTGGAGAGATTCTCAGGCCGGGATGTCAGGAGAGGTTATAGCAGGCTCAAGCAGAAGGCAGACAGCCTCAAGGAAAAGAACACATTTGGCCCAAAGCTCTGGCCTGGAGTGACCATCCCATCCCCAGCCATGAGGGATTGGCAGGCAAATTGAGCTTCCCGCCTGGATGCAATTAACTATTGACAGCCTCCAGGACTCCATATGCAAAGATGCCCATAATGCAACCTTACTTCCTTTGCAAAGCCATTTAAAAAAAAATCACATGTGGGGATAGAAATATCTGAGACAAGGCGGCTGACCACTGGGTCACCATGGAGGCTCCTGGTCACCAAGGACTATCCATTAATCACCCTGACAGGAGTAGTTACAAAGCATGAATTGTGCAGAGAGCATGGTATCGCCACCCTGCTTAGGAACTGGAGGGAGGGAAGATAATTAGAAGCCCCCCCTTTTTTTTTTGGAAGAACTAATATTCTACTTCCTAACTTCCTTCCTTAGAAATACAAACAAGCCTGAGTTTCATACATTCTCTTCATCAGTACATGTAAGACCCAGTGCGGGAGGAGAGGACCCCTTACACAATAAGCATTCAAAAGGAAACACTACAGGAAGCATTAGGCAATTTAGCGGGGGGGGGGATTTAAAAAAAATATGAACCTTAACGTCTATTTCTAAGTGACTCATAACCAACTGGGAAGAGAGATCGGGTACAGGTGTAAAAGAACTGGAACTATCAGGAAATATTCAGGAAATGTTGGTCCTTAGCTTGGGAGAAGGAGACCTCAGTGAAGGCCAAAGGAGAGGCTAG
Organism: Tokudaia tokunoshimensis; assembly: GCA_036184795.1. Classification (NCBI taxonomy): domain Eukaryota; kingdom Metazoa; phylum Chordata; class Mammalia; order Rodentia; family Muridae; genus Tokudaia; species Tokudaia tokunoshimensis. The sequence goes on from BTHU01000016.1 coordinate 6,957,941, forward strand.
GATCTGAATCCTTTAAGAACCTTGAGTAACAAAGAAGAAATTCCATGTAGGAAAGAGTGAAATCTATTGAGAGAGTTGCTTGATTTCTAAAAAACTAGAAGGGAATTGTGAGAAATAAGTACTTGGTAGACCAGAAGTACACTGTGAGCAGACTAGCTCCTCAACTATGTATCAGAGTCTCTTCTGGCTTCTGCTGGCAAAAGGGAATGACTATTGATTTTGAGGCTTAATGAGTGACCAGGATGGCCGGGCGGTGGTGGCGCACGCCTTTAATCCCAGCACTTGGGAGGCAGAGGCAGGCGGATTTCTGAGTTTGAGGCCAGCCTGGTCTACAAAGAGAGTTCCAGGACAGCCAGGGCTACACAGAGAAACCCTGTCTCGAAAAAACCAAAAAAAAAAAAAAAGAATGACCAGGAACTATTGGCTGGTGGTGGCTGAGTATCTTATATTGGAGTGCACAGACTGAGCTTGAGATGGGAGATCGCTGCAGATGTGTCTTGGGAGCCACACCAGGAAGAAATCAGAAGTTCACAATCAACACACCCATAACTCCTGGTCCAAGTATTAGATTCTGTGTTCTATATCAAGAACTGTAGCTCAGGGGCTTGGTCAGGGCTCTGTGTCAGCAAAGTCTTGGGAGGAGGGAAAAGGCTGTACCAGAGCGAACATCAATAGGCTTCTAAAGTACAGAGATGTCTGTCATGGGCCGGGCACTTTCCCACATGATAAGTAAGATGCACAGTGTCCTAGCCTGTGTTGAATCTAGAATCGAATGACGTTACCTGTGAAATGAAATCCATTGTCCATGAAGTAGAAACATGGGGCTCATAGTGGAAAGGTTTAAATCAGTGCTTTAAGAAGAATTCTGTCAGTAAAGGACACATCAGATTTGAAAGACAGAGGCAACAGTGTTTCCTTACAGAATCCAGACTGTGTGTTAAGGCTGTGTTCATGGCTTCCTTACACCTTTGAACCTGAGGGGAGCCTGGGATTAGGAGTTTGGGGAAAACTCCTCAGGACACTCAGGGTGTCTGAGGTAAGACACCTGACTATCAGTCATGACAGAAATGAATGCTGGGAACTGATGGCCAGGTCAGGGATATGTCTGAATGTGGTGAGTAGTGATGAAGGATCAGGAAAGAAGGTCAGCACCCTCAAGGGGAAGGAGGAAAACAGAAGGTGCTGGAATGAATCCCAGGGTCCAGTGCAGCAAAGATGGCTGGATCACACTGATGGTACAATAGAGAGCAGAGCCCAAGGAGACATGGGTCGGCCACTGCTGGCATCAACCATATTGGACACATGATAATCCCGAATGTGCATGATTTATTCAAAATGTAGTAAAAATATTAAAATCATGATGATGTGGAAACCGCAATTCATGGATGTGTCTACACTCAGAACTTGCTAACCATATGGGCTTCTCACATAACTGTTACTGCATTTTAACCTTCCCAATTACCCTGTCACGGAACAAAGTCTCAAAGCTCAAAATTATGCAAATTCTCCAAAGCCACATATACAGAGGGAAGGCAGAGCAGGATCTGATTGTATGCTTCTGGATTCTCCAGTCCTTACATGGCAGCTACAGGACTTTCACTAACTAAAAATAATCCCCCCCCTCCAATTTCTTTCCAAGGGAAAAATATTGTTACATGATCATTACCACTTTGAAATATAGGTCACTATCTTTTTATTGCCTAGGAAGGGGCTACAGAGAATGAGGTGGTGGCTGTGGTCAGAGTATATTGTAGAACTGGGTTAAAGTGTCCTAAAATCGTTACTTTGTAAACAAATGAACACCACCAACAACTGTCTTACCGATAATTGTTCAGTTAGCTCCTGACTGCCTTTTTAGACCTGATAATATGGAAAGACACCAACAGTTCAAATATAAGACAGATGTGGTGCGCCTATAGCCCTGGGGCTCTGGAAGGAAGCGCTTGCTCAGTCACTTTGCTTCGCTGTTTGGTTTTTGAGATAGGCTCTTGCCGTGAGGTTTGGGGGAACCTGGTATTCACTATGTAGCCCAGGTTGGGCTCAAACTCACTGTTGCTGGAATTATGGACTTTTGCCATGACATCCCCATCTGTTACTGCTGCAGGACCCCCTGTGCCTTTCAGGTTCATGGTCCTTTGTTTGGGGCCCAGCTCCCTAAAGCTGCAGCCTTTCTTCCCTGTTTTAACAGTTCCACAGTGACATCTGCTGGAAGACTGGGCAGCTCAGTTCCGGTTCCCGGCGGCAGAGTGGGTAGTGTTCAGGTTGTGCAGGGGTCATGTGAGGTGGTCGCCACAGTCCTTACTAAGTAGTAATGTGATGGGGCACATTGAAAACTGAGCTCTCAGATGATAAGCACCCGGACTCTGGACTTAGGGGTTGGACGCGGGCTCTACCCACATTCCAGACAGAAAGTTCTCTAAGGAAGCACATGGTCTGATGACCAGGACTCTCAGGCTATGAGCCCTGGTCTGCTGGCTGTAGTTAATTGTGTTCCCAGCACAGCACACCCTGTTTGTTTCTCTGTGGCTCTCCAGGATTCTTGACTTAATAACAACCTAAAACCGAAGAGACCCCAGCATGACCGAGAAGTCGACGACTTCTGCAGAAAGTGCCAAAATGTTTTAGAAATAAATTGCAGAAAACAAGAGTCTCACAGATTTTCACCAGGCAGCGTAGTAATTTGTGTGATGTATTTTTAACTGTGGGGATTGATGGGGAGACTGTCAGTTCTGCCGTACATGCTATGGCAAATAGAGGGGTGTGTGTGTGTGTGTGTGTGTGTGTGTGTGTGTGTGTGTGTGTGGTATGTGTGTGTGTGTGTGTGCCAGTGCCCCAGATCAGCTCTAATTTGAATGTTAACTCCCCATGTTTCTGGGAAATTTCTGTTGTTTGGAGCGATGTTGTTTCTGAAGAAAAAAACAAATTTGTGCTGCCTGTGGAATGTCTCTTAAGCCAGCGTTCCTCCATTTCTTGTTTTTCCTCTTCTTTGGTTGATTTGTTTTGTGTTTTAGCAGACACTCTGATGTCGGCACAGCCTGACACTCGGGTCTCTCCAAAACTTCTGCACCTGAACAGCATTTAACAGACTCAGAAATCCTGTGCTAACCTGAGTTCCTGCCCTACTTATCAGAAGAGAACCAACAAGACGTTACCAAACCTGGATTCCTTCATGGGAGAGTTACATAGGAACAAACACCGTCTCCTTACTCCTTGGGATTAAGCTGAGTTTTTATTGCAGTCGGGAAAACATACCCTAAAAACCCTATAAACATTGAGGCATCCACTTTCCCGAAGTTTTCCAAGGGTATAAGTCTTTTTCTCTTGCCCTTCTCACACTCACACTCCCTTCTGCCCCATTTCCTGTTCGGTCAGACCTCAATCATTCTTAGAAATGGGCACGAAAGACTTGAAATTTTCCTGGTTTTCCAAAGAGACGATTTCCTCATGGGTACATCGCGCCCCCTTGTGGCAACGTTAAAAGTTGCAGCCTGTGTTTATGATTTTTTTTTCTTTTTTTTCTTTTTTTTTTTTAATTTAATTTAATTTTATTTTTTTAATTTACATTCCAAATCACTTCCCCTTTCCCGTTTCCTCCCTCCCCGAAAGTCCCATAAGCCCCCTT
>BTHU01000016.1:6966562-7109062 GCA_036184795.1 Tokudaia tokunoshimensis
CATTTGTGCCCAATCAGATGAAAGGATGCAGCTGCGGTGAGTGTGAGAGCAGGGTGCGCAGGCAGGAAGCGCTCTGTCCTGTGACATGCTATGTCCTGTGACACTGCACACTTGCACCCATGCTCCAGATCCGAGTTGACACTAAGCAGCCCAACTTGACACAGATTCTGTGTGTAGGTGGACGATGGTATGAAGCAAATGAATGGGTAGATATTCCCCTTTACAGATGGTGTCAGGAAAAATGGGTCAGGAAATCTGCTGAGTAGTGGTGTGCATAGGCATGTGATGGCCACACATACGTGTAAGCCCATGTATGCCGTGATGAGCCCAAGTCATGGAGCAGAAAACATGGAAAATGCAAAGCACAAACTTTGATTCAAAGTCTGGTGTTTAGTGAACATGCCGATGAGTGACCTGATGAGCACACTAACCAAATGGCATGAGTTTCCTTCTCTGACTCTAGTGCATTCTCACGAATGGGGTGAGTCGTATGTCAATCATTTGTGTGTCACTCACTGTCTTAGTCAGGGTTTCTATTCCTGCACAAACATCATTATCAAGAAGCAAGTTGGGGAGGAAAGGGTTTATTGAGCTTACACTTCCACATTGCTGTTCATCACCAAAGGAAGTCAGGACTGGAACTCAAGCAGGTCAGGAAGCAGGAGCTGATGCAGAGGTCATGGAGGGATGATGCTTACTGGCTTGCTTAGCTTGCTACCAGCTCAGGAATGGCACCACTCAAAAGGGGCCTCCCACCATTGATCACCAACTGAGAAAATGCCTTACAGCTGGATCTCATGGAGGCATTTCCTCAACCGAAGCTCCTTTCTCTGTGATAACTCCAACCTGTGTCAAGTTGACACACATGACCAGCCAGTACACTCACTATGTGTCACTCACTTGTGTGTCACTCACTTGGCAGGTTCCCTTGTCATCTCAGGCAAGTGTCATCATGGCTGATATGTCATATTTTCCCTCCAGATCCTTTGACATGATCCTGCCACAGACTCCTTCCCTAAGTCCATCCATCCAACCTACAGAAACATCAGATGGAGCAGAAACATGGTGCATTTGATATGTCCCCGACATGTACACACTGATAGAAGTCCTTGACATGTTCACACTAACACAAGCTTTGACATAAGTCACTGACGTGTACACACTGAAACTGCCAAGGTCATTGAAGACACAGGACGTGGGCGGATCACCACACGTTAGAGGAGACTGAGGGGACACTGCAGCTGGGTTCAGGCGATTTTGAATCTTATCCTTACAGAATGTTGGAGAAGAGACTGCTGCCAAGGTTCCAGTAAGTGTGCATCAGTGTGCCTGGGTAAGTGGGCATGCAGTCATGGAAACGTCCACCCAGGATGGAGAGCTGCAGCTCGGGGGAGAACACACAAAGTGGTGTGGCCTCTCCATGCCCCACTCCCACCCCTGCCTTAGACATGTTGAAAACACACAGGGCTTGATCTGATTCTTAATTTTCACAGGCAGCTGTCCCAGGGAGAAGTTAGAGCACGACTGTCTCTGGTCAGCCGTGAAGCACCCTCAAGTAGTTGTTTCCATCAATGTGAGGTTCAAAAATAACACAGTTGTTCTTTCAACAGGAAGTGCGTGATTCAAGTCTTCTGTCTGTCAGAGGGTTACTGAGAACCTGAGGAGCCCCACTAGCCTTTCTTCTCCCCGGTCCACCTTCCACCTCCCTGAATCTTCCATTCCCCTAAAGGGGGAACACCCCCTCAGAAGTCCTCACATGCTCCCCAGTCCAAGTGAAAAACACTGACCCTGTACCCACTCTGTTTTTCACATTGTTCCCATGAAGTATGCTGTTAGGAGCTCAGAATAGTAAAGAGTGCTGCCATAATTAAGCTCTGGGACGTATTTCAAAGACTCTCAGACATTAGCGATGAGAAGCCCAGCAGGTCATCCGAGCTTGTCTCTCTGCCAGTGCAGGAGGCTGTGCGCAATTTGGCGGATCTGTTATCAGACTATAAAAATTCTAAACTATTCAAAAAAAAATTACCACATTGTATAAATTATAATAAAAAGTTTACCTTATTCCTGGGCCACTCTCAGGAGGGGGGTGGGGTCACTGAATAGCTTTCTAAAAACAATTACTGCTCTATTTAGAATAGATTTTCCAAGGTGAAAATGTGGTTATTTTCCTTTCAATGTGACAGCCAATGCTCATTGTTATGCCAGAGCTGCTGCTCCTCATCTGATGGTTTAAAGTTTCGCACTGACCCCAGCTGTCCCTCAAATGATATCATAAACACAGCTCGCAGGGCTTCCAGCTTCTTCTGCCTTTTTCTACAAGGCTGGGCTTGAACACAGTTGATATTATACTGCCTTTATGTTGGGCATCCTAGAAGCAGAACCATCATCTCCTCCCCTCCCCCTTCGCTTCCTCCTCCTTTCCCTCCTCCTTTCCCTCCTCCCCCTTCATCCTCCTCCTTTCCCTCCTTCCTCCTCTTCCTCCTCCTTTTCTTCTTCCTCCTCTTCCTATTCCTTCCCTTTCTCCTCCTTTCCCTCCCTCCTCCCCTTCCTTCCCTCCTTTCCCTCCTTCTTTCTCTCTCTCCTTCTTTCCTTCCCTCCTCTTTCTCTTCCTCATTTCCCTCCCTTCTCCTCCCCTCCTCCTCTTCCTTTCCCTCTCTCCTCCTCTCCCTTCTCCTTTTCCTCCCTCCTCCCCTTCCTCCTCCTTTTTTCCTTCCTCCTCCTCTTTCCTTTTCCTCCTTCTCCTTTTCCTTCTCCACCTCCTTCCTGTCCCCTTTTCCTTTCCCCTCCTATTTTTCTTCCTCCTTATATTCTTCCATCTCCTCTTTCTTTCCTTTTTCCTTCTTTTCCTCTTCTTCCTTTCCCAATGTGTGGTTTCAGCAGAATAGGCCAAAGATCCTAAAATTGGATGTCTTTTCAGGGTGTGGAGCTTGGGAGAACACCAAGGGAGTATTTCAGATGAAAGTTATTTCATATCTAGCCCCCAACATGTCTGGCAGAAGTTTGTTTTTCAGGCAAAGTGCAAACAGAGCTAAGGGCACAGACTAAGTGCACTGAAACATGCAGTCACTTCATCAGACCAGAAGCTCCTCCGTCACTGTCACACTGAGCATGGAGGACAGGTCTGTGGTGACAGAAGATAAGCCAAACCATCCAGTTATGTTCATTATTGTGGTTTATATTTCTGTGTTTGCTTATAGGGCGATGAGTTCTAAATCCCAGATGGTACACTCTACCCATGAGCTTCACCTCACCCTGGTACATCTCAGTTTTGTCTAGAGGATTCTCTATTTAGCATAAGAACAGCATTTGGCAAGAGCTACCTCCAGCTTTTTTTAGCAGAACATGTTATGTTTACTAGAGGTCATGTTGGGAACCTCCACAGAGCAGTAGGTCCCAAGAAGTTGGTTTTACACTGGGCATTCTTCATTGCTTGTTAGACAACCACATGCAAAACGTGCATGGCCTGAACCCTTTTTTTAAATGGAATTTTCATTTGTCAGCTGGGTAAAGCTCAGCACACGCTTTCCCAAAGCCTCTGTGTTCTTAGCTAAGCTTACTTGCCATGTTAGCTCACAAATCCAGGATTGGCTCTGGTGCCACGGCTTGACCATAGCCATATATGAATGCTTAATACCCATATACTAAAAAATACCCCTGTGATTTTGCACACATCTGAATACTGAGGTATGACTCCATTGAGCAAAAATGGCCCATTGAATGAAATGTTTGTTCAAAATTGATTGGTCATTAAGTCTGAGGATTATGGCATTGAGAGTAATAGGTAAACATTTATGTGAAACTAGCAACCAGGGTTAAGGCATCTCTAGGGCCATGATGAGGAACAAGAAAAGATTAGAAGGCAAATCTGCCTCAAGACACACAAGCCTTTAGATAGAACAGAGTGAATCCTGAGTTTCTGGGTTACCTCAGAGAAATGTTGCACGCGCGCATGTGCACACACACACACACACACACACACACACACACACACACACACACACACACAGAGCAAGGCTTCTGCTATTTTCTAAGCTCTGCCTGTCCAAGCATGCCCTGCATCCCTTCCGTGGCTGCTGTGCACACATCTTTCTGGCTTTTGTCATTACTTCTAACACCTTTGGACTTGTCCCCAGTTTATAGTGGTACCAGGGAAGAAGATGAAGAAGGGCAGAGGCCAAGAGGGAGAAGAACCCTGTAACTCCTCTTCACTCTCACCGTCCTTGAATGGGGAACCCCGACGCAATTAGTGCACTGACTCTGTAGCATCAGGACAGGAGGGGTGGAGGGCAACGTGTAGTGGCTAAAGGAAGGCAGAGGTCCCTAGAAAATGTTTCTGTGCAGCTCTGAGACATTATCAGCACATTTTCCTGGGAAGTACTTTCAATAAAATGTGCTCCAAGTAAATAAGAGTTAATTTTCTTGATGCAGTAATAGGCCCTACATGCTGAGCAGGGAGGCCCACAGGGTCAGAGCCCCAGGTGCTCTTCAGCTCAGCTTTCTGGCTGAGGCTTCTCATGCTGGAAATGGAGGCCTGGAAGTGATTTGTTTACCAGGGTCTCTTAAAAGGACAGGACAGCCAAGAGCCACCTATGGGCTCTCTGTGACAAGGACTCTTAGGGAAGCACTGCCTGCCTGTCACTAAGATTACCTTGTGCTAACCCACGTCTTCTGGGACCCAAATGTTCACCAGTGCGGGGATACTTCTGTTCCAACTACTTTTAAAAGACTATATTTTAAATCAGTTTACAAATGAGTGTGGATTCATAAGGCTTCTATACATTCTTTGTTTTGGTGAGCCCCCCCCTTCTACCTCTTCCTTCCCCAACCCCATCTTCTTTCCCATTCTAGTGAAGTCGATTAGCTCTCAGGATTCTCTCCCTACTCTTTAAATCACATGTGTTCTGTCCCCTTGGAATGCCAGATCATAGGTTCCCAAGTAGCATCTTCCTGCCCAGGATCAAGCCAGTTAATAAGAGCAGTGTGAGGGGGTAGGGGCTTCCCAGGTTCTCTTCCTAGCTAAGGCTGCAGAGGGAGGGAAGGTAGCTTTTCTTAAGAATGTGGCCAAAGAGAGACTGTTCTTGTCCCAGTGGATGACCCCCACCCCATGTCTGTGTTCATAAGGACAACAGTAATTGGATTCAGTGAGTTAAATAAATAAATAACAAATGACCTAAAGTTGAGAGAGAAATGTGATTGGAGATTGGAGAGTTTAGCAGTGAGGGATGGATATATGATCAAGGTTCATTTCTTATGTGCAGGACATTTTTAAAGAATAAAAAATATAAGGACTATGTTTAAAAACAACCAAAATCTGATTAAAAAATTGATGTGTTTATAAAAAGTTAAAGAGGTATAAGATATGTTCTATGGGGGTGTGGTGAGGTATGGGAGAAGGGGATGTCTCAGTGGGCCCATACCAAGGCATCCCAGAGTTTATTTATTCGGGACATGGGGAAGGGAGTTCAGAGGGTAGTAGAGGCAGAGAAAGGAAGAGAGAGAGAGAGAGAGAGAGAGAGAGAGAGAGAGAGAGAGAGAGAAGAGAAGAGAAGAGAAGAGAAGAGAAGAGAAGAGAAGAGAAGAGAAGAGAAGTAGAGGCCATTGCCATGAGCATGTGGAGAGAGGGGGCAGGGAAGGGGGAGCCCAAGAGGGCAAGAGAGAAGCAAGAGGGAAGCAAAGGTAAGAAAGGGAGGGGGGCAAGCAGTCTATTTTATAGTGGGTCAGGCCTACCTGGCTGTTGCCAGGTAACTGTGGGAGTGGAGTTTAGACAGAATGCTAACAAAAATGATTAAAGCAAAAAAGCTTGGTGGAAGACAATCAGGTGTGTCAGAATCAGGTGTGTCAGAGTCAATGGAAGAGTGGAAACTAAGAAAACTACGTGAAGATTACTATGTGAAAGAAACCAGTTTGCAGAAGGAAACCGGAAGCCTTTCCTTCCTTCGGCACCATCTAATGAACAGGGCATGCTCAGTGTAACAAACAGTCTAGGTGTCAACCTGACTGCATCTGGAATCAACTAAAACCCCAAACAGCTGGGTACACCTGTGAGGTATATTTCTTGATTAAATTGTTTGAAGTAGGAAGATCCACCTTTAGTCTGGGCCATAGCTGCTGGTGATGCTCTCTGCTTACTTGCCCTCACTCTGGCTGATAAGTCCATTCCCTCACGGGCACTAGTCTAACTCTGGACTCCAGTGTATACTGAAGACATCGAGCCTCGTGGACTGAGCAACTACTGGATTGTTGGAATTTCCACCCATAGGCAGCCATTGTTGGACTAGCTGGACCATAACCTGTAAGCCACTCTAATAAACCGCCTCGTGTGTGTGTGTGTGTGTGTGTGTGTGTGTGTGTGTGTGTGTGTGTAAATACATGTGTGTGTGAGAGAGTGTGGGTGTGTGCATGTGAGTGCATACATGTGTGCACATGTGTGTGCATATGTTTGTGTGTTTAAGTGTGTGTGGGCATGAGTGTGTCAATGTGTATGTGCATGCATGAGTATGTCTGTGCATGTGTGTGTGAGCATGTGTGTGTGAGTATGCCTGTATGTGTGAATGTGTCTGCATTGTGTGCACGTGTTAGTGTGTGTGCATGTGTATGAGTGTATACGTGTGTGTGTGTGTGTGTGTCCATTCTATCAGCTCTATTCCTCTAGAGAATCCTGACTAATATAATCAGAAACAAAGCTCTGGGACTACAAAAGGACTGTGGATTAAAGGCCCACACCTCACACAGCCTGATGCCTTAGGCTCTTTCCTCTGCCGTGCAGACCACTTCCATTCTGGAAAGCACATTCCTCTTCTTAGTAAGCTTCCTGTTTCTAACCCAAGCCTAACTTGAAAGCTCTCACTTTTTCTCCATTTCTCCTGGCTACAGAGGGTAAATTCAGTTAACCAGAACTGTTTTTCTCTTAAACTCTAATAAACTGTCACTGAGATTCCTGTGGAGTCCATTCTTAAATGCTTCTATTAATGAGACTTAGAGGGCCAAAGGGAGGCTCAATTTTGCTGGTAGCATAGGCATAATAGTACAAGTCTTTCATTTCAGCACCTGAGAGGCTGTAGGTTAGCATTTAGGAACAGCCTGATCTACATGAGACCTATCTCATGGAGTGAGAGTAAATTCGCATTTAAGACCTTCTGATCTGTTTTAATCTTTTCAAACATAGGTGTTCTTTCTCCACCGTGTTCTAGGCGGTGGGTAAAGGGCTTTGTTCTGTATCAAACATTCACGACAGCACAGCCTGATGTCCTCACAATGCCATTCATTCCATCAGTGTTTATCGAGCACCTGTTGTGCCACAGCCCAAAGAGGTTTCTAGGGAAACCAGGTGGATGATTGATGTTCTAGAATGCCAGTGTCATTTCCATGGCTCTGATGATCACCAGGAAGCATGGCCTACCATGTTGTGACTGTCACCTGAATATCTACAACCTGACCATAGCACGAAAGTTAATAACTAAGACTGGACCAGGTCCAGAGAAGATGGAAAAATCACAAATCATTTTCCTGGTGGCTCTTGTAAAGGTAAGACCTAAATACCTGGGACATGAGACGCTTGCCACCTCGAATTCAAAGCTTTGCAAACAACCCTTTCAATATCACACAGAAAAGAATCAGACTGTCTTCTCAGAGGCTAAGACTCACTTTACCCTCCAGTGAACACCAGGTCCATGGCCACATTTTCACAGGTACTGAAAATTCTTGTGGTTTGTTTTTGTTTTTGTTTTTGTTTTCCAACAGGGAGGTCTCAGTTACATGTGGCCTGAGGGAGATTTTATTTATCTCCCTTAGTTAACAACCAAACCACAGGCTAACCTAATATTGTATGTGTGTTGTCTGTTTGTATGTGTATTGTATGTATCTGTGGGTTGTATGTGTGTATGTATGGTAAGTCTGTTTCTATGAGGTGTGTCTATGTGTGTGTGATGTGTGTTTGTGTGGTATGTCTATATTTATGTGTGGTGTGTATGTGTTTTGGTGTGAGAGTATGTATGTGTGTGGTGTGTATGTCTATGTTGGTTGTGTGCATGGTGTATATGTGTCTGTATATCTCTCTGTGTGCATAAGTATGTGATGTGTGTTGCATGTGATTTGTGTGTGTCTGTATGTGTTGTGTGTTGTGTGTGTTGCATGTTGTTTGTATGCTGTATATGTATGTTGTGTGTGGATTGCATGTGGTGTGTGTTTTATGTGTGTGTGTGTATGGAATGAGCACAAGAGCACAGCACCCTTGGCACCCAGAAGAGGGAATCAGAGCCTCTAGAGCTGGCAGTGTTTCTGCCCAGCACTGATACTGTGAACAGAACCTGGGTTCTCTGGGAAAGTTGTATTATCCTAACTCTTAACTGCTGAGCAGTGTCTCTACCATGGTAATGCATCTTTCTCTCTAGCCTCACAACATACCACTGCATAGGTGTTACCCAAATTTAGTGGAAGACCACGTCTTTCTTTTTAGTTGTTACTGATTTTGTTTGGTTGGGGTTTTCTTTGGTTGTTTTCGATACAAAGTCTTTTGTAAAAATCCAGCCTGGCCTGGAACTCAACTACATACTTAAAGATGACCTTGAACTCCTGAATCTTCTACATGCTGGGGTCACAGGTGTACATGGTGCCATCTTTATTGGGCAATCTGGGGCATTCATTCCACCATAATGTGTGATAATGAAGGCGAGGTTCAAATCCACTCTTTCTTTGCTCACCACTCGCTCCTACTTTCAAAGCTCTCATCTTCTGCTTCTTAAGCAGGGACAATTGTGGTTTCTTTTAAAGAAATAATCTTCCAACATCAATGACATCCAAAGGCCTCTGGGAAGAAAGGGAGGACAGGAGAGGAATGGAAAGCACAGCTTTGAGGGAGCACAGAAACTCAGCCTGAAGGGCTGTGAGGCTGGAGAAGCAGCATTTGAAGTCATTTGAGGATGCCCTGTCTCCCCTTGGCAGGTCACTCCATTCTTTCCGTTCTATTTAGTACTCCGTGTTCGCTACAATGTATATGTTCTTAAGCAAATGTAGAGGGAGGAAAAGCTAATGTTCCTGATAATACAGTCCATCAGAATGACAGCCCAGCTAGACTTCCCCTGTGGTGAGAGCAGAAAGGAAATCACCAAGACTGTGCCTTTAATTTCAGAGACCATGTCCTGGCGAGGTACTTTCCGTAGTGATCTGCCACGTACTGGTTTGCAACATGGGTGCCTAGCACAGCCACAGTTACATGATCTGTGACTGAAATAGCTGCCAAATAGCCCTTGTGGGAGCTGTCAGCCTGCTATGAGTGGCGGAGAGGAGCAGTTTCGGAGGGAAGCCTCACAGCAGGTTATAAGCACTGCTGACAGATAGCAGAGTGGTTTTCATTATCTCCCTGTGTTTCCCACTCAAATGGATCCCCCATTTTTAATGGTCATAATTCCATTTGGGATTGTGTTTGGCAAACCTATCCAAATCATGTCTTGGGTGATTTCTCTTCTTTGGTGGTCTGTTTCTCCAAGGTAGGCATCATATGTTTATAGTCACCTAGTCCTGAAGTCTAGTGGGTTTTCCTCTCTGTCCTAGGCATTATGATCCAGCAGAGGCCATGGAATATATAGATGTTTCCATAAGGAGGGAATAAAACTGAGGATGGCCTGGGGAAAGGATGAAGTTGCTGACCTCTGGAGGAAAAGATCAAGGTCTGCCATTATAGATCATTGTAATGTAAAGCACCAACAGTAATAATTGATACCCTTTGTGAAAGACTTGCTTGGTAGTGTGCTGCTCCAGGTACCTGGGGAGAGTCATTCACCGTCCAACTGCATGCACGAAGAGACCAGAACACAGCGGAGATGCTCATCTGTTCAGCACCACAGAGCTAAGCATGGAATTGTCATTCCTACATGAGACCTCCATTTTCTCAGAGGTCACTGACTCTAGTGCCCACATACACTGTCCTACTCATCAGCAAGTAGGACTTGGTTAAAAACCACGATGCATACCTCCCTGGGGGATTTACTGGTAGGTAGCATTGCTCCTCAGTACTGAGAGGCAGCAGCTCAGTGCCTTGCTTGAGGGAGTTTGGGCCATCGGAACTGAAAAGCCATCCCCTCTACACCCCAGTGCGTCCAGCTGACTTTGCTACAGGCAAGGCACGCTTTCTACATAGGGTTTTCTAGATTTTGCTACAGAGTAGAAGATCTTGTTCACTGTTTTTAATAGCTGAAGAGTACTCCATTGTGTATATATACCACAATTTCTGTATCCATTCTTCTGTTGAAGGATATCTGGCTTCTTTCCAGCTTCTGACTACTATAAATAAGGCTGCTATTAACATAACATAGTGGAGCATGTGTCCTTATTATATATTGGAGCATCTTCTGGGTATACGCCCAGGAGTGGTATAGCTGGGTCCTCAGGTACTATGTCTAATTTTCTGAGGAACTGCCAAACTGATTTCCAGAGTGGTTTTCCCACACCCAGAAACTGCCCTACCTGGGGATTCATCCTATAAACAGTCACCAAACCCGACACTATTATGGACAACAAGAAGTACATACTGAAAGGAGCATGTCATGGTTGTCTCCAGAGGGGCCCTGCCAGAGCCTTACCAATACAGAGGCAGATGCTAGCAGCCAACCATTGGACTGGGCATGAGGTCCCCAATGGAGGAGTTGGAGGGCAGACTGGAGGAACTGAAGGGGTTTATAGCCCCATGGGGAGAACAATGATGTCAATCACCCAGACGCCCCGAGACTCCCAGGGACTAAACTATCAACCAAGGGGTACACATGTTTCCAGCCAAAATTGTGGCAGAGGAATGCCTTGTGGGGCATCAGTGGGAGGAGAGGTCCTTGGTCAGGTGAAGGCTCAATAGATGCCCCAACAAAGGGAAATTGAGGGAGGGAAGGGGGAGGGGAGAGGGGCATATACTTGGAGGCAGGGGGTGGGAGGAGGGGTTGGGGGTTTTGGGGGAGGGGGGAACCAGGAAAGGTTTTAGCATTTGAAATGTAAATGAAGATTATATTCAATAAAAAAAAAAGAAGATTGTTGTTCAAGTGGCTTAAGACTCCCTTCTGCCTCCCATTACCAACTCACTTAACCATTGGGATGCTACAGACAGACCAAGATGTCTCACCATCATCCAGTGTTTTCTACCCCAATGCTAACTCACCAGGAATCAAGAATTTAAACCGAACTCACCTTGTGCAACTTTGTTTTCCTTCATACACTAATGTAATGTGACCCCAAGGAGCTTTTTTTTCACATAGACATGCTCAAAGCAGTTTTCTTTCTCCATAGAGAACACGTAGAAAGAGCACAGAGCCTCACACACCTAGAAGCTTACTTTCTATCCTTCCTTCCTGTGTGGCTTTGAGCAAGTTACACACCATCTCTGCTCCTGTTTCTTCTCTCCAAGAAAAATGAGCACTCTCACAGCCACTGAGATGCTACTCAAAACCTAATTTATTGCCAGTTTCAGTCATGTTTTAGCTTCCATTCCCTGGAAACTTAGAAAGCACCTTTTATGTTTCCTATGGGAACTCACAGGTCCATGCCTATCTAACTCACATTAACCATAGGCAATGTCCTTTGTATCCTTTCTCTGTAGTACAGTGGCAGCAGTACTGAAACATGGGCTCTCTAGGGAACAAGGCTCACACCCAGAGCAGGCCAGCGTGCACTCAGGAATATGGCTTGGCTGTGGTTGAAAAGCATAAACAACCTTTGACGTATACTTAATGACACAAAAGTGGTAGTATTAAGTTAAAAATAAAACTCTGGCTGGGGAGATGGCTAAGAAGTTAAGAGCACTGTTGACTTTTCCAGGGGACCCAGGTTCTATTCCCAGCACATTAAAATGTGACTCACAATCACCTGTAACCCCAGTCCTAGGGCATATGATGCCTTCTTTTGACCTCCATGGGTACAAGGCACACAGGCATACATCCAGGCAAAATATCTATACACCCACAAAACATAGATAACACACATAATACACATGCCTATTAAACACACACATAAAGTACAAATATATACATATACACATAACACATGCACACACATAAAACACACACACAAAATACACACACATATACAAATAACACACAAACATACATATTCATTATACATGTACACTAATAAAATACATAACACACAGACATACACATACACACACATAACACACAAACATACATATGTACACATACACATAACACATGCACACACATAAGACACACACATAATATACACATAACACACACAAACACACATAACACACAAAACACACAAACGTATACACACATAACACATGCACACTAATAAAATATATACATAACACACAGACATACACACATACATAACACACAATATGCACACATACACATAGCATATGTACACACATAACACACACATAATATACACATAACACACACAAAATATACACATATACACATAACACACAAACATACACACACATAACACACGCACACTAATAAAATACACACACATACACATATAACACACAAATATACACACACACAACATATGCACACTACCAAAATATATACACATACACATATAACACAAAAACATACACACACAACACAAGCACACTAATAAAACAGACATAACACACAAATATACATATACATACATACACATAATGCATGCACACACATAATTTACACATATAACACACACAAAATACACACACACATAACACATACACATTCACACACAATGCATGCACACACAAAAAACACATAAAATACACATACAACACACACAAAAATACACACGCATACACACAAACACACACACACACAACATGCTAAGCCTACAAACTTTCCTCTGCAAAGCCTCCTGGTTGCTTGTGAGAACAGTCCCCGGCTCCTCGTGGTGGAGTTCTTTGCTGCTCTCTTGCCATTTCTTTCCACTGGATATCTATGAATATGTATCACTTTTGTAAAGCAAAACAGCTAGGAGAGTTAAAATATTTCATTAACATTTTTTTCTCTCTGTCCTATTATGTGGATTAGGCAGTCACCTTGGAAACTGTTTTTGAGAGAGCTTGGTAGGTAAGTGAAATCCGGGCTTTAACATTGAATATTTCATGATGGAAACAGCACTGTAATAAAGCAAAGTCATTCACTCAGAATATCCACCTACCTGTGGATTGGGAAGTGTTCAGGGACTGGGACTGCTGGAGGTGAACCACAAGCTATAACGTGGGGGAGTGCAGCCCTCCAGTGGCCATTTAGGACAGTCACACAGAGTAGAAGAACAGATTTCTCCTGCATTGCCTCTGAGGAGTAGGTGTGCTTACAAGCTAGAATTGGGGATGTTATAGAATGTCTGTCTGCCTTGCTTATGTGACGCTCTGTTCCACCCCAGCACTGCTCAAAACGAGTAAGCTACAGATTAAGACAATGAGAAGTCTTGTGAATCCAGCCAAAGCCCATGTTTAAAATCCTTCTTCATGTTCTTTTATGACCCCCCTTTTTTTATTAGATATTTGCTTTATTTACATTTCAAATAGTATTCCCTTTCCTCGTTATCCCTCCGAAAACCCCCATCCCATCCCTCCTCCCCCTGCTTACCACCACCACCATCCCCAGAGCTCCTTTTTAATGATACATTTTTTCCTTATGTGTCAAGCATTTTCCTAGATTACAAACAGGCAACTTGCATATTGCAGATCTCAGGCTCAGGTTCTAGTGCATCACTGTAGCAAGTCTTTGAATTTTCTCTTCTTTTGCTTTCTCTTTCCCTTTTCTTTTTGAGACAGGTGACCCAGGCTGATCTTGAACTTGAGATGCTCCCAGCCTAGCCCCATGAGGCTTACAGATGTGCCTTCAGATCGTCCTCAATGGGAAGCTGAGATCTCACAGCGCCAGTAGGAGCTGCTGTGATTTGTTTAGATAGGAGTGAAACTCAAAACTTCAAAAGTAAACCACAAGTTTCTTCTTAAACGCTTCTAGCAAAAGTAAGTCAGGGAGCACCTACTGTCTAAGGAAGATGGAATATTCTAGTCACAGTAGCGATCTGCCAAGTATTCTGTCAGCTTCTGTTTGTACTCAAAGTTTTAACAGATTTCTCTGTCAGTTGACTCCATGATCTTATCGAAGGGCTTTGCCGATGAGCCTTGTGGAATGAGACACTACTTACTTTTCTTACTTGTCTATAGTCCTGGTAGGAACCCTACACTGAAGAATAAAGAGATCAGGTCTGGTTTAGCTAGTGATACATATGCAGCACCCGCCACCATTTGTAACACAGTGCATGCTCACGGTTCACATTGTTGAATGAACTAGCTAAGGAAACTGATTCAAAGTAAGGTGCAATCATTAGTGGATTAGACATTTAAACACTGGGATTTGGCAGATGCCTGTTGCTGCTTGTTGCTACTTGCTGCAGCCATGGCCAACCCTGCCATGTTCTCCAGCATCATGGCCAACGGTAAGTCCTCGGGCTGTGTCTTCTTGGAGCTGTTTGCAAATAAAGCTCCAAAGAGGGCAGAAAATGTTCCTGCTCTGATCTCCGGAGAGAAAGGACTTGGATACAAGGGTTCTTCCTGTCAGAGTTATTCCAGGGTTCAGGTGCCAGCGTGGTGACATCACAAGCCTTTTAATAGTAGCAGATCTACAGAGAGATATTTGAGGATGAGAGCTTCATCCTGAAATGTACAGGTCCTGGCATCTTGTCCATAGCAGATGTTGGGCCAAACACAAATGGTTCCAAGTTTTATATCTTCTCTGCCACAACTGAGTGGCTGGATGACAAGTGTGTGATCTCTGTGAAGGTTAGAGAAGCCATGACCATCATGGAAGCCATGGGGCATTTTGGGTAGAGAAACAGAAAGACCAGCAAGATTGTCATTTCCATCTGTGAACAACTCTAATAATTCTGAGTTGTGGGAATCTTATCCACCAGACTATTCCTTCTGTAACTCAGAAGAGCGTCCCCAGTTCATCTACTCACAGTACCCTGTAATCTCTGCTCTCACTGATGTTCTCTGGGTTCCATATTGTCCTCATTCCCCTCCAAGTCAAGCTGGATTGCAGAGTGACATGTATGATTATGAATGCAAAATAAATTTACAAAATGGATGGGGAATCAGGTCTTCAAACCAAGGTTTACTACCTTCCCACACATACCATCCAGCGCTCCTTATAGGCTCACAGATAAGCAAGTCACAGGGAACCCAGGTAGCCAGATTGTCTGCACAGAGACTGGGAAACAAGCGAGCCAGATGTTCTGCTCTGGAAGCAGTTCTTTTGTCCAAAGAGTTATAAGCATTAACTTAATAGTTATTAGCTACTAGTTGCTAGATGGTACCCAGAAGATGTTTTAAAATGTGGTCAGTTGCACTGGGAATTTATAAGGAAACATTGTTCATGAATTGCACACATAACACACATAACACCTGAGTCCAAGGAGCAGAGAGATGCTAGGATTCACCCAAACTGCCTCTTCCCACCATGACAGACAAGCAGAAGCATAAGATGCCCTCCATTTTAGTGAAACTTAAAAGCTCTGTAAGAGATATAGGTATTTGGATGTGTGTGTGTGTGTGTGTGTGTGTGTGTGTGCATGTGTGTGTATTTTTAACATATAAATTCTTTCATTACATAAAATATTTATATAAATATACATACAGCATATATATTGGTATGCATGCATACATGTATGTGTGTATATATACATATATGTCTGTGCAAATATTTCTTATATGCAAATATAGTTTCATATATAAGATATCTATATAAATACAAATGTAATATATATTTAAATTCATATACACATCTATATGTACATATTATATATATGTCTTAGTAAATATCTCTTATGATTTATATTCTACTAGTCAAAATATTTATATAAATACACATTCAACATATCTACCTTGGTATTCATTCATATACATGGGTATGCACATTGTCCTGGCAAGTTTTGTATCAACTAGATAGAAGCAGTAGAGATCTGAGAGGAAAAAAACCTCAACTGAGAAAAATGCCTCCATAAGACTGAGCTATGGGCTGAGAGATGGCTCAGGGGTTAAGAGCACTGACGCCGGGCGGTGGTGGCGCACGCCTTTAATCCCAGCACTTGGGAGGCAAAGGCAGGAGGATTTCTGAGTTCGAGGCCAGCCTGGTCTACAAAGTGAGTTCCAGGAGAGCCAAGCAACACAGAGAAACCCTGTCTCGAAAAACCAAAAAAAAAAAAAAAAAAAAGAGCACTGACTACTCTTCCAAAGGTCCTGAATTCAAATCCCAGCAACCAGATGCTCACAACCATCTGTAATGAGATCTGATGCCCTCTTCTGGTGTGTCTGAAGACAGCTACAGTGTATGTACAGATAATAATAAATAAATCTTTGGGCTGGAGAGAGCAGGACCAGAGTGAAAAGGAAAAAAGAAAAAGACTGAGCTGTAAGTAAGTTTACAGAGTATCTTCTTAATTAGTGATCAATAAAGGGGGGCCCAGGGCACTGTGAGTAGGGCCATCCCTGGGCTGGTGGTCCTAGGTTTTATAAGAAAGCAGATTGAGAAAGACAGCAAGCAGCACTGCTGCATGGCCTCTGCATCAGCTCCTGCCTCCAGGTCCCTGCCCTGTAAGACTTCCTGCCTTGACTTCCTCAGATGATAGACCACAACGTGGAAATGCAAGCCAAATACACCTATATACTTTGGATTATCTGAATCCACACATATTTATGTCTATGCATTTATGTACATATACACACACCTATATATACACATACATATATACAATCCATACATACATAAAATACATCCATACATTCAAACATGGATAGGCTTCAAGATCCATAATGACACGATATCAGCACTTCTCTGCATGACAATCTATAGGTCACACCAGTGTACAAAACAATGGAAGTGATTCCTTGCACATCTCTCTGTTTAAACTGCCCAGTTTAAACATCTGTGTGTTTAGGAAGTTTAATGCCTAGACAACTTGAGGCACTGAGGGACTGCTTCAGCAGTGGCAGCCTCAGTTTAAAATTAATGAAAAAATTCAAAGACAGGGAGAAAGAAAGAAGGGAGAGAACAGAGAAAGAAAGGGAGGAAGAGAGGGAGGAAGGAGGCAGGAAAAGAGGGAAGGGGCAGAGGGGTGGAGGGAGGACAGAGGAAAAAAGGAGCAAGCTGTCAGATAAAGGGAGACAGTTCAAGTTATGTGCTTGTTGATGTGAGTCACGATAACTCTGGATTCACACAAGCAGGCCGGTGTTCAGATCATTGCCGTGTTTGCTCTTATTTTATCCTAGTCAGCTACCCTTCTCCCCATGAATAGCATGACGCTGGGATCTGTGCTGACTGGTGTACTTCCACCTGCCTGCTCTCTAGAGCCAATTAGAACTGCATTGTTGCATGTGTGACTCAAGAGAGCAGCCATATTCCCATTCATCCAGGAAGATGCACAGCCACTCTAACCTGTTATTTATAACAACCAATTATAAATACATCCCATGAGAAAAAAAAAAAAGATGGCAGCAGTCACCTGAAGCCACATTGATGTCCCATGGTCTTTGTTGCCACCAAGGACTGTGAGGGTACCTGTGGTTCATGCAATGGCAGAAAGATGTTGACAGCCATTATCTATTTAGCCATAGGAGACCACGCTGAGGTCTGTGGCACATGATAACACCAGAGACCATGAAGATGTTCATGGTCTTTTCTGTAGCCATGTATACGTTATACGCACTGAAACCACATATAAGTCCATGATCTGTGCTCCTATTGACTAAAGAGCAAGAAATCTATGTTTGCCATGGTGTTGATTGCTGTAGACTCACAGTTGAGAAAGCAGGTCATAGAAGGCTTCTGTGACAACCCCTACGTCTATACCACCCCACCACCAAAATAAAGTAACAGCCTAGACAGAAAGCCATTGAAGAGAACTCTTAAAAATTGTGACAACTATGCTGAAGTATAGCTTCCCACAAGAGATGGCAGAGGTGGGGAAGGGTTCAGTTTACTTTAAGGGCCTAGCCACCCAGAGTTTGACCATGCTCTAGGAAATATATGGGCAATACAAATTGTTTTTTTCTTTTTCTTCTTTTTTTGGGGAGAGGGCACATAAGTGGGGGAGGACCTGAGAGGACTAGGAAGTAAGTGTGTGTGGGGTTCGGGTTGTGAAATTCACAAATAATCATCAAAAGTATTACGAAAAAATAGATATACAACTATAGCTAAATTGTACATAACTCAAATTTTCTATATGTAGATCAAAGTATATAATTTACATAAATAGATGGAAATAATGGACTTATTAGAT
This sequence comes from Tokudaia tokunoshimensis, assembly GCA_036184795.1. Taxonomy (NCBI): domain Eukaryota; kingdom Metazoa; phylum Chordata; class Mammalia; order Rodentia; family Muridae; genus Tokudaia; species Tokudaia tokunoshimensis. The sequence continues at coordinate 6,984,830 of BTHU01000016.1, forward strand.
TTGCCATATGCTTCTATCCACAGATACAATGTTTTCCAAATCTCAGTCTTCCAAAGCTTTTTGAAAAATGTCATTCAAACTATAAAAATGGAGTTCACAGAAGCCAGCTGGCTTAATATTTCCCTAGGAGAAAATGGAAAACTTAAAAGCCACAATGGGTTTGGCCACAGTGTTCTGCTGTGATTTTAGAATTTTCCCTAATGTTTTAGGGTTTTATTGCTGTGAAGAGACACAATGACCAAGACAATTCTTATAAAGGCAAACATTTAATTGGAGCTAGCTTACAGTTTCAGAAGATTCAGCCCACTATCATGATGTTGGGAAACAAGATATTGTATAGGCAAACATGGTACTGGAGGAGCCAAGTGTTGTACATCTTGATCTGAAGGAGGTCAGGAGGAGACTGTCTTCCACAGGGAGCCAGGAGAAGGGTCTGTTCTGCCATGGGTGGAGCTTAAGCAAAGTACCATAAAGCCCACTTTAGACGGGCAAGCACATTTTTAAATACTTGTCTTTACAACTCAGCTTCATTTTTATCTCAGTACCTCCAAACAGAGCAGAAATGTAGCAACGAAAAGGTAATATTCATTCACTATACCAAAACTAAGAAGAAAAATTTGAATCTTCTAAATTAATCAGCATATTTTATCTTAAATTATGAGGAAAACAAACAAAAAGTTGGTTTCCAGTTGTCTTAGGATTTTACTGCTGTGAACAGACACCATGACCAAGGTAACTCTTATAAGGACATTTAATTGGGTCTGGTTTACAGATTCAGAGGGTCAGCCCATTATCATCAAGGTGGGAGCATGGCCGAATCCAGGCAGGCAAGGTACAGCAGGAACTGAGAGTTCTACATCTTCATTCAAAGGCAAACAGAAAAAGACTGACTTCCAGGCAGCAAGGAAGAGGATCTTAAAGTTCATACCCACAGGGACACACTCCCTCCAACAAGGCCACACCTCCTAATAGTGCCACTTCCCTCGGGTCAAGCATATTCAAACCACCACACCTATCATTCACCACTCACACATACTCCACACTGAACTTAATGCTGAAGAAAAAAACAGAGCTCTGGCTTTTGTTAACCTGTGTAAAAACTCTGAACTCTGTCCCCCAGTATCTAGGGATTGAACAGGACATTGGAACACACCAGACAATACCTCTACCACTAAGCTATATGCCCCAGCACCCCTTTTCCTTTTTTTAACTTAAAATGGGATATTTCTATGGTCCCAGGCTAGATTTGAACCCACTGTGTTATGTAATCAGGCCATGAACACTGAGATGTGTTTGCTTCTGTTCTGAGAAGCTGGGGTGACAGCGGGTATCAATGCTCTTGTCAATAACTAGACTTGGCTAGTTATTTCCTCTGTCTCCCCCACTCCCAACCCCTGCCATCTAGTTTAAAGAATCCATTCCTTAGTTTTTGTGTGTGTTATAATATAACAGACATAAAATCTTTCTCTGCCCTCCTTGATTTTGAATATATAAGACAGTGTCTTCCCAAGTTTTTTCTGGAGATTTCCCCCTACATTTGACCATTGCTAAGATGTCTCCACACATTTAATTCCTCCAGAAAGTCAGTGAGAATTCATTTCTCTATTCATTTCTGTTTATGAGCCTCTCATTACTCCCTGGAGACCCACCAAAAGCAAGTCTTGTTTTGATTTTCCTCATAACTATGTTTCCTAACACTGCTGGCGTTTCCTCCCCCCACCCCCACGCCCCATGCCTGCAGCCCTGAGCCCTGTTATGGACCAGTCATCTGTGTTTCCTCTGACATCCTAAGTTCCTTTATAAGACTGGCTTGGTAACTGTCGTGAAAATACAAATCAAATTATGGCTGAGTTGGATAAATCATCATCCACTGAGAGACACTATTCAGGTGTCATCCAGACAGAAAGATGTCACTGTTCTCCACAGAAAACAACCCTGTAGAGCTTGTCCAGCTCTCGTGCACTAACCACACCTACCCATTTACCTTTCTACGCATGCCTATAATTACAACACGCTGTTTGTCTGTATGTGTCTGCTCGTCTCTCTCTGTGTTTCTCCCTCTCTGATTATCTCCCTATTTGTCTCTGTTTCTCAGTCTCTGTCTCTGTCTCTGTCTCTCTCTCTCTCTCTCTCTCTCTCTCCTCTCTCTCTCTCTCTCTCTCTCTCTCTCTCTCTCACACACACACACACACACACACACACACCTACATGTACATTTTAGTGATAACTACCAAATGGTGCTGTTTGCTCTATTCTATTCCCTCACCAATGAATTTAACCTTCAAATTCAACACAGCATTTCACAGATTCCCGGGAAAGATGGCCACAGAGAGCACAGCACATCATCTGTTATTTCGGACTCCCCATCCATCAAACCTAAGCCAAACCCTATCATTAAGTTGCTCTGTGTAGTCTCTCCAGCTGGCTTTAATGTGTGCATCATCTGCCACTCTCTGACCTAAGCCCAGTGAGAAAGCCCTATACACAGAGACATCACAGCTTTCAAAACTGCAAGCCATCCTTCGCTGTCTTCCTTACTCACTCCTTTTAACTGCATCACAGAAGAGCTATCTTATTTGTTAAATGGAAAAGTTAGAGTACAAAATCAATACTTAAAGAAATTTTAACCTTCTCCTTGACTGCTTCCAAGATAAGCCTGAGTACCTCAAACAGAAATAAACACAGCGTGGACAATTGGAAAGCAGTACCCCTAAGATGTGAAGCTCCTTCACTCATTTTCAAGCAACAGTTTATATATCAATCAGCCCAGCAAACACAACTCACCCACACTCTATCCACAGTTGAGAACTGTACTTAGTATCAGTGTGAGTGTCACGTGACAACTCAGAGAGACTTTGACCATGTGGCTTTGTATAAATTGTCATGTCCATCAGCTATCTGGCCAATGGACTTGTGATAAACACGCAGTAGCCACATAAGAGAACGAAAAATAAGGGCAACGGTCTGAAATTTATAAATATTCAAACTTTTACTAGAAACAGCTTGCATGAGAAATTTAAATGGCATACAGCCCTGAAAAGGGTTCCATCCCAAAACTCTACAAAAAGGAATTGTACATTGAGATGACACAAACTAACCAGATACATCTAAGTGTTGCATGAAAAACATAATGGCATGCCATAGCTTAATATCACAGGCTATGTGCATAACAGAACCAAGCCAAAGAAAACCAAAAAGCAAATGAGCTAATATCAAAAGGAAACAGAAGATGACATTGTGAAAGTAACACAAAGATGTATCATTGTCCTTGAAATGGTTCAAGAGGTGAGCTAAATTCCTGGAGTGTTACAAGCAGCTGTTACTATTTCAGGCAAGTGTGGTTACTAAAACACCCTCCTAGTTTAGTAGGTAGCTCAGCCTCCTGCTACCTTTTCAAGTCTCCCTCTGTGTATAAAGTAGGCTATAGGGAGGGCTAAGGCAACCTCATCACTATACCTATAAGAAGAGCTAACCCGGCCTTCCCAGAGCACTTTCCAGGTGGTCATCCCCCTGCCTCAGTGCTGTCTTTCCTTCTTGCTACAACTGCAGAATGCATTGTAGGGTCCCCAAGAAAGCCTGAGTGCTGTGTGTTTCTCAGTGCCTTACTGACACCAAACCCCTCCTTGATGGAAACTTCCAGAATGCAAGTACTAGTAGAGGGAAGTCTCTTGGATATGGTCTTGATTTCAGTCAACAATCCTGGCAAATGATCCTCTTTGATATGCAAAATGTCTGTGCTAGTGAATAATAAGGAATTATATTTCCCCACAAAGCCTTTTCTTGCAGGAGGTTAGTGGAGATTGTGGGGTTCTGGCATGCACGCCAAAGAGGATGAAATCGAGAGATAATATGCAATCAAATGACCAGAAGAACTGGATCCTGTAAATCGTGGGGGAGAGTTAATATGCCATGGTCTTCATAAAGCAAAGCTATTATAATTCTCACATGGAAATATCTGGAAATGTTATAGCTGAACAATATTAAAATCACATTCTCTCAATAAATTTAAATGTGCTAAACATCTTAGCAATTTAAGTTTTAAATGAGAATTTTAAAATATCAAATGGAATTATGTGCTAAGCTGAGGCTCTGGGCTTTTACAAATTTTTAAGCCATATTACAATTTGGGGTTTACCCCCTTTAACTTCACACAGTTATAATCTGCATTATGTGCATTTTCTGTGTGGGTTTGCAGCTTTCCTACAGTGCTAGGTTTCTGTAAGCATACATCACCAAGAAAATATCTCAGATGATGCAGTTAGTAATAAATTAGAGTAACCACATTTGGTATTACTGTTATGGCCCTTTTGAACTCCAGAGTTCCGATAACAAGAACAACTGCTATCTATTTTTAAATTAATGAATCATTGGCTCATAAAAGTCAGGGAGGGGCTGAGTGTCTGACTGTGTGTGGGCACATAGGTGGGGAAGAAACCAAACCAGTTGTCAAACATTTGTTTTCCATTAATTATTCTCCCTGTTTTAAGAAGTAGCAGAAGTGAATGTCAAGGAGACATTCAACCTAAGCTTGGTTTGCTGTGGGTGAACACATACGCACCCTACCTTTACTCCAAACTGTAGGATAGACCCACTATCTGCTCCCTGGAGAACTAGTGCCTTGCCAGCCCAAACAGCTTTGGGTTCTAGAGAAGTCAAGGGATCTCCTTTATGAGGAGAAATCACAAGTAAAATGACTCATTAAGAAATAGCAACTCCATTGTACATCCACTAATTTTATGCCGATACCATTGCTAACAAAATGTAGAGTGTAGTGCTGCGAAATCTCTCCTGAAAACTGCGCTGGCCAAAGTTAGTGATGTATCTGGATATGCCGTCCAACCACTAGAAAGAGCAGCCCAGCAAGCAGAGAGAAGAATATGCCAGCGGGAGCCAGAAAAAATGACCAGCCATACAGAACGGAAGGGGTGAACTCCCAGCAGTCTCTCATTTTCAAGGCTCTGTAGCTTTCCAAGTCAGCCACTGCCTGGACCCAGATGACATACAGTATCACCACCAGCGAAAACAGGATACCTGAGGAGAGGAGGAGACCATTAGCTTTTCTGAAGGTATCACCCTTCCAAACCACCCTAAAGTATTCATTTGTTTAAAGTTAAATACCTCAGTTCTGAGCTAAATCAGACACTGTCTGTGCTATTATTTATCAGCTAAATCAGCAGTTCTCAACCTGCGGGTCATGACCTCTCTGGGGTTTCAAATGGCCTTTTCACAGGACTCACCAAACACCATCAGAAAACAGGTATTAACATCACAGTTCATAACAGTAGCAAAATTACAGTTGTGAACTAGTGATGAAATAATTTTACAGTGGGGGTCACCACAACATGTGGGTATTAAAGGGTTGTAGCATTAGGAAGGCTGAGAACCACTGGGTTAAGTAGACATGATGTTGATTTTCATATTTTAAAGCATTCCAAGGACAGCTGTATCAGCATGAGAGACAACAACCATATTTGATATGCACTTATTGAGTGCTTACTGTTTGCCAAGTACTGTGCTGAATCTATGAATGTTTATATTGACATGTATACATTTTAACTGATCCCAGGCTTGAAGCAAGCAGTGTAGCCCAGTATTACTTCTTTCAAAAAATGCAGTGGATCAGTAGAATGGTACCATCAGCCCCACGCATTAAGTGTGTGCAGACACAACTAGTAGTTTTCAGCCCATGTACTTGAAACTCTTGCTACACCATGGAAACCCACCTAACTCTATATAGCTGCAACTGAACACAGCCATGAAACCAAAGTCTATGTGAGCACCACACATTTATATGACCACTTGAATGTACAAGATGGGCAATGGCAAAGAAGTAGTGTATTTTTAACTTCCATTCTTATTTTATTTGTGTAAGTGTTCTGCCTGCCTGTATATCTATGTGCCATGTGCATACACTCAGTGCTATAGGAGGCAGAAGAGGGTGTTTATTCCCCTAGGACTGGAGTTACAGACAGGTTGGTTCTGAGAATCAGAAAAGCAACCAGTGCTCTGAACTCCTGAGATTTCTCTCCAGCAACCTCTCACTTATCCACTCATGGTGATATACACTAAATAATAAATACTAAATATATTGAATAACATGAGTCTATATCCTTTAAAGGCTATAATTTAAAGGCTACATAAAGCCATTAATTTGAGATCACAGGCTTTATTTAAATGAAAGGGAGGGAGAAGAAGAAGGAAGGAGAAAAGAAAAGGGAAAGAGGAGGGAGGGAGGAGAGAGAGAGAGAGAGAGAGAGAGAGAGAGAGAGAGAGAGAGAGAGAGACAGGAGGAAAAATAGGAGAGGTAAGAAAAAAAGAAAATAAGAAATGGGAGGGAAGAAAATGAAGGCAGAGAAGGAGGATAGAAGAAAAAAGACAGAAAGAAAAGGAAGGAGAGGGTCAAAATGAAAAGAATGGAAGAAGAGAGAGAGATAAGAGGGAAGAAAGAAGGAACAGGCATGAAAAGAAGAAGACATGATGGGGTGAGAAGAGAGAAAGTGGGAAAGGGAGGAGAAAGGGAGAAGAAGGAGAGGAAGGAGAGAGGGAGAGGAGGGAGAGAAGGAGAGGAAGGAGAGAGGGGAAGGAAAGAGAGAGGGGAAAGGGAGAGAAAAGGGAGAGGAAGGAGAGGAGAGGAAGGAGAGAGGGGAAGGAAAGAGAGAGGGGAAAGGGAGAGAAAAAGGAGAGGAAGAAGAGAAGGAGAGGAAGGAGAGAGGGAAAGGAAGGAGAGAGGAAGAGCAAGGAGAGAAGGAGAGGAAGGAGAGAGGGGAAGGAAAGAGAGAGGGGAAAGGGAGAGAAAATGGAGAGGAAGAAGAGAGGGAGAGGAAGGAGAGAGGGAGAGGAAGGAGAGAAGGAGAAGAAGGAGAGAGGGGAAGGAAAGAGAGAGGGGAAAGGGAGAGAAAAGGGAGAGGAAGAAGAGGAGAGGAAGGAGAGAGGGAGAGGAAGGAGAGAGGGAGGGTAGTCACAGAGAGGCAGAGGGAAGAGGCAACATCACACAGAGTATCAACACCTCCATATAACCCATCAGTTCAAAAGATTGCTAGCATTCTGAGAATGGAGAACATATCACCCTGATGAGATCTTGACCCTAGCAATTGAGATGACAGAAACCAGTGAACAGTGACATTTGAGAGTAGGTTTGGGGACATACTCTTCAGATGTGCCTGCTACTCTAACTACCAGGCAGTAGCCATCATTGGCTCCTGATGCCAGGATGTCATCAGTTTCTGATGACTGGCTTAGCCCAAAGGATTTGAATCAGTCCTATAATTTGTGAGCATTTGCTATTGTCCAATTGTTCAAATCAAGAATGAAGGTTACAGTTATGCTCATTGTATTAAGAGTGGAGTAAACAATTAGCCTTGTGTAAAGTCTACCAATGTGCCAATAAATCTGAGATAATCAATTTCTAACAAGACATTGTTTATTTTGACTCACAGTTTCAAAGGCTTGTCCCTGTGGCATCTTGTCCTTATGGCTCTAGGACCTGTCACAAGTTAAAACATCATAGTGGAAGCACTGGGCTGCTGACACTGTTTATTTAAGAAGAGCAATAAAACACCAAGAGAGAGGAAGAGGAAGAGGCCAGGATTCCAACATCCCTTCAAGAGAATGTCCTTAATGACCTAGCTCTCTTCCACTGGGCCCTGCCTTCCAAAAAATTCTACCACAGTAGAGCCACAGATTGGTGTCCAAGCCTTTAAAATGTGTCCATTGGAGAAGACTTTATAACCAAATGGTAACAAGTACAAAATGTTCATATGTTGATTGCTATGTATCTGAAAACTAACTGCATTTCCATTGCTCGAGCAGAAATGGCAGCATACGGGTGAAAGAGAATGGCTTTTAAGAGCCCCACCATCCAACTTGCTCAGCACATCCTTGGTTGTCTTATTACACCAAGGGGTGACACACACCAGAAAGAAGCTTGAGGATTAGACACAAAAGAAAGGTTTGTCACTCTGCGGAGATGTGCTAGTATCTGACCATTCCTGCTACAGATCAATGTGAAATTAACCAAGATGTCTCCCTCATAAGACATGCTCTTCAAGTTGTGATCTATATTGTAAGTGCATACACTGGCCCACAGGATGGAGCAACCACCACTGAGTAACAACTGTATCTGAGATACAACAGAGAGGTAGCTAGAGAGCAAACTTACTACTTATTTACTTTACATCCTGCTCACTGCACCCTCCCAGTCAACCCCTCCCACAATCCTTCCCACCACCCATCCCATTCTCTTCTCCTCTGGGCAGGTGAGAACCCCCCGGGTATCCTTCCACCCTGGCACTTCAAGTGTCTGTGGGGTTGGGCACAACCTCTTCCATTGAAGCCAGACAAGGCAGCCCAGCTAGAATATATCACATATATGAGCAGCAGCCCCAATCCAGTAGCCCCCAATCCAGTAGCCCCCAATCCAGTCATTGTAAACACACATGAAGGACAATCAGTGATACTCTGTTATGCTTGCAGACAGGAGTATGTTGTCCTCTGAGAGGCTCCACCCAGCAGCTGATGCAGACAGATACAGACACCCACAACCAAACAGTGGATGGAGCTTGGCGACTTCTATGGAATAATAGGAGGAAGGGTTGCAGTCCCATAGGGGATAGAAACTCCACAAGAGGACCAAGAGAGTCAACTAATCTGGACCCATGTGGCTCTCAGAGTCTGAACTGCCAGTCAAAGAACATACATGAACCAGACCTACACCTCCTCATGCATATGTAACAAATTCGGAGAGCAAACTTTTAACAAGGCTTGAGATTTTGGCAAAAATGTGGCTGTGACACGAGTCATGTAATGACTGCCAGGAATCAAACAGAGGCTCTGTGCCTTGGAGTACATTTTCCAGCAACTGCATGCACAGTATTGTCTGTTAGCGCAAAGGTTTGGGCACTGGTACAGCATCCTTTGGCCCCTGCAAACACTTCATTGTTATTTGTTGCTATGGTGCTGATCTTCCTTCCATCACAAAAATTACTATCTTTTCACATATTCTTACTAAAAAATTAAATTTCCTCTGTGAAGAATCAGTCACCTATATGTATTCTTTTAAAAGCCATGATGGGATTTCGAATGTTAAAAAGTACATTGCAGGCAATAATGTAGGTGATTTTTGATAAGAAATAACTTGTACTTAAACAATGCTGTCATTCGGAGAAGAATTGCATTATGAAAGAGCCAAAAATGCTCATTTATTTAATTATTAATCTGTTCTTTAATTGACACAAATTAACACAGTCCATTTAATATATATGAAGTCAGTTTATCATTCTATCTTACCCATGGAACAAAACAACCAGTACCTCCCTACCAATTAAATTATAAATGATAAGCAGAGGTTGGAGATGGGGGTAAACTACTTTAACTACTAATGCTGTAAGATTTAATCAGAAGAACCTATACAAAGTCTATGATGATGAGGTGAGTCAGGTAACTGTTACATGTAGCTAGACTAACCAAACAAATCATCAGTTTGAATTAGAGCTACATATCTCACTACTAAAAATTTGAAAAAAAAAAAAAAAGCACCAAGGATAGTCCCTCCCATGAACAAATTCACAGTAGCAGACAATAGGTGATAGAAATGAGAAACCTAGATGATGAAACAGTGTAACAACTAGTACAGTGAAACAATGTAACAATGGGTGCAACAAAACAATGTAACTAGTACAGAGAACCAGTGTGGTGGGATGAAACAATGTAGCAATGAGTACAGGGAAACAATGTAACAATAAACACAGCGAAACAATGAAGCAATGAGTGTGATGTAGTAGTATGACAATGAGTACCTCCACAGGCTCAGACCTTGCACAAACCTAACTATAAAGAAACAAAGGATAACTTTTGCTGAAGAAATCTGTCAAATGGCACGATTCTTAAAGCAGTCACAATTAACATCACCAGTGTTAACTATGTCAAAGAGATGGGGGGGGCTGTGATGTCACTGGATGGACTTGGTGCTTCATTAAAAGGCAAAGCCTAATCTAGTCCTGAAAAAGCACCATACCCAAATCCAACCCCGTTTCAAGAACCCATATGCCTTTACCCTTCAAAAATTCCAAGTTCCTGAAAGTCGAAGCAGAACTAGATCTGGTTTGCTGGAACCTTCTGTGGCACAAGTAAACATGATCCATAGTCTAGAGTCAGGACCTCTGTTCATAGGATTGTTACAGAAAGGACAATGGAGGGAGATGCATGAGAGCACTTGCAACTTTGGTTGTAAAGTTGAAGATAGTCCCAAACCAAGAAAAATAAAGTGACATCAAGATAAGGATGGGAACCAAGCCTGTGGTCACATGTGCTGGGAGGAACATGGTAGAGAGGGAGGAAGGCAGCATGTGTATCCATTGAAAAAGATGTCCCTCTTCCTTGTCCCTTGGGTAGGACATTGTGACTCCTCATAAGCAATCACTCAGTGAGTTGGTAGATAGAGTCTCTCCATGGGACAGCACTGTTTACATGAACTCTTTATTATCTCTTTACAGTCTAGGATTTTGTTACAGAATGTGAACACTAACAGACTAGGGTAACAAAGGAGCTACGTTTAAAACCCACCTGCCACATTGACTTCAGAAGACTCAAAGTCAGTGCTAAGACTAGGCAACCATTGCTTTTACACAAAATTATTATTAAATGCATTAATATTAAATATATTTCAAAAGCCCAAACTTATTTGCAGTTAAATTTTATGATACCTGTTTTCTGGAATCTAATTTTTAAAATTATTGAATAGCTCTCTAAAGGAAAAAGAAATCAAAGAATGGTCTCAAAGACAATTAGTATTTATGGTCATGCTGAAATACGAATAAGGAATCTAGTGGCCCAAAAGGTACCCAGAAACTCTCATAGACAACATGTACAAGTGGCAGTTAACCTATACATTTTAAATGGATCATCTCACAAAGTTATTATTTCTTTTTATATGCCTAAATACGGTTTGAAAGCCTATCCCCCACTTTCCAGATACAAGAGGAATAACATTCAGTTACAGATGGACACTAAGCATAGTTGTCAATGACGGGAACAATTAGAGAGAGGGTAAGTATCCTGTGCACTCCCCCAAGGCCAAAGTATTCTCCACATAACAAGAAAGTTGGTCCTGTGTCACACACACAAAAGCAGAAGAGGGATTTACTATAAAAGCTTTCTCACTGTACTATAAAAAAAAAGATTTAGAAGCACATTTGTATGCAGGAAATTGAGACAATGAAATGAAGGCTTTTTTTCTTTTAAAGAAGTAAGGTAAATTGTCAAAGATGTATGCTTGCATCTAGCAGTATGTGTATGTGTGGCGAACTGAAAGAGAATGTCCCTCATAGTAACAGCCATTTGGATACTTGGTCCCTGTTGGTGGCATTTGGGGGGAGGTTTAGAAGGTCTGACTTTGTTGGAGGAGGAGTGTCACTAAGAATGGGATGAGAGTAAAACATCTCTCCTACTTCCATTTTGCTCTCTCTCTCTCTCTCTCTCTCTCTCTCTCTCTCTCTCTCTCTCTCTCTCCCTCCCTCCCTCCCTTCCTCCCTCCCTCCCTCCCTCCCTCCCTCCCTCTCCATTCCATGTGCAGTTGAAGATGTGATCTCTCAGCTCCTGGTACCACACCTGTCATTTGCTACAACTTATGATTTGAAATGATAAAGTTGATATTCAACTGTTCTTGTAAAACTACATTTCCTGTGTCTTCATTTAAACGAAAGATGGTGGTGGCTAACTTTCAAGGAATTACGAATCCATGGTAGTTCTTTGGTTACTGATGGACAGGTTCATTGGCAAATAGCTTCAATTTTAAATGGACTTAGGAAAGACCATGAAATGTCATAACTTTAAAAGTGCCTTTCCAAGGAAGTTAAGGTAAAAAGAAAATTAGAACCATGGTAAATGGTTTTGTCTCTATTTGGAGATTCACACACTCTGGAGATAAGCAAAATCTAGCAGGGACCTCTACAGAGAACCAGGGGGTCAACATAGCAAAGTCTGGGGATGATTGGCCCAGGTTAGCTTGTGGTTCCTGTCAGAGGATAGAAATGAGATTTAAGAATGCAGGATGGTCCATGGCTATCACCAGCATAGGATGTTGAGGCAGGAGGTTTGGTTGCAAATTCAAGTTTGGTTATGTAGTGAGCCACCAGACCAGTCAAAGATATACAGCAATACCTTCAACTCCCAAAAGAAAGAAAAAAGAGGAGAGAGAAGGGGAGGGAGAGAGAATGGGAGGAAGACAGGGAGGGAGTGATGGAGAAAGGGAGGGAAAGGAGATCTACAGTAGCTACATGTCCATCAAGACCAAACCAAACATGTTAGTCTGGAAAAATTCCCAGAATCTCCAGAGAGATACAGTGTCTCTCAAAGTAGAACTGTCTGAAAGGCTGGCAGAAAGTTCCATTATGAACAAAAAGTAACAAAAACCTGGGCTCATGGGCCTGTTAGGGAGAACAGCAATGGGGACCAGTACACTCAGAAGAAAGATGAAAAGTGAGTCATCCGCTGTCATTGAGTAGTGGAAACAGTGACTCATTATGAGATGAATTCATCATGAGACTGTGTCACAAGTCCCTTCCTTAGGCTTGTAAGGGATCCTTTTTTAGGCATTGTTTTGTTTTTTGTTTTTTGTTTGTTTGTTTGTTTGTTGCAACAAGGATTTCTGCAGACATTATGCAAACAATCTTCGTACTAAATGTTTGTATGTAAATGTTAGCTCTCACCTCGTTTTAGACTCCGGTATTTTAGTGTGTTCTCTAATTTGCTGTGCTTTCTTTTTCTCATTCTTTTAAAGTTGAGTTTTAAATTAAAAAAAAAAAGTAAGTATCAGGAAGCCACAATATATTTATCACTTGCAGAAATCTGTCTTGCTTTTTCAGTATACTAGTCCCCTTCTACCAAATACGTCTCACTGTGAATTAGACTTTAGAAGATCTTGCACAGGAAGGCCCTACAGCCCTTGGGTTTTCCTGCCATTCTTCACCAAGCATATATAACTCCTGCCTCCACCCCCACCCCAGTTTACATCAGATATAAACAGCAGCTTGTTTACCAGTTTGTTTATCCATTCACCGGCACGTGAACATTTGAGGAATTCTAGGTGTGGACTGTTATGAATTAATCTACAGTAAATGAGTTGTTTTGTTACCTTGCCATATGCATAGAGTTTTGAAACAGCATTTGCTTAGGCCAAATAATTTTATGGGAGAGGATATCAATAAACTCTTTTTTGGGATACCTGGCACACTGACGAAATGGCCCTGGTTTGAGTTGATGCTTGGCAGGAGCTGAATTACCTTCTCTCCAACCCCAACACCCTAGCTGCCCTGCTCAGCACAAATGAAGACACCGTTCTTGAAAAGCAACAGAATACAACCTAAATTTTACACTAACCCTGACATTTAAGCAGAGCTCTTGATGATCGTTCAGTGGTGCTATTGAACAATTACATTGTCTAAAGTCTGTAGCATGGGGGGTCATTTTGTGATCAGATGTTTTGGAGTCTTCATTTGAAAATAATTCAACTTTCCTGACTCAGAGAACATATGAATCAGTGTGAAATACAAGGGGGTGTAATTGTAAAACACCTGTGAACTAGCCTCCAGCCTAGAAATCAGACACAAATCATGCTTGTGTCCATTTGGCTGTGACTCCTTTGGAAGGAGATATGCTCCTCTAATATTTAAGGACCATTTCTAGCCTTTGATTGAAAATATTAATATTTACAGCTAAGAGAAAGAACTAGATGACACAAGGCTGGCTGCCTGAGAACAGGCAATAATTCAGATGGTATCTCAAAGTCCCTTCCTATAGCAGGTTAAATTTTAAATTAACATACTACATATAATCATCTTAAGATACCACAACATTTACAAGCATGTTGTCATGTGATTTAATGACATCCTGACTACTTAAAACATGTCAGTGTTTGAGGCCTCTGTGCACTTCCACAAGATGTGTGTGCCCTGCCAATGGGGACTCACGCAAGCTGACCCTCTCTCACAGTTAGTTCTAGAGCCAAGTTCAATCCTCTATATGTTATAAAAAGAGAAACAGGAAGTCTGCCAACTACACATTTGCTAGATGATAATACTTCTCATTATATTCTAATGCATTTTCCAAGTAATTTCATAAAAATTGTATTCATTAAAACTAAGACTGCTTTTCTGGGCAAACAAGCTAAATGTGCTTTAAAATATGTTAAATTGTGTTTTATAATAATCTGTTGTTTTCTTCTTTACACTAATAGGTTATTGTTTTCTCTTAGAATCAAATGATTCTCTGTTTAATGTATCCTATTTTGGAAGTTTAAAGCAACTGATACATTGTGTCCAACACTCCTGACTCTTCTCCATTCATTTTTCTGAGACTTCTCTGGTGTTTCTGCAGCCTTTTGAGTTAGTTCTAACTGCTCTCGCACTTATAATCAGTTTGCCAGTCTACCTAACTGACATTCACCACTGCACACAACACCTTCCCGCTTTCATTCTCTGGTGTTATTTTTATCTTGTCAGTCGACCCTATATACTACATACAGCGCTTCCCAAACACGTATGATAATTTTCAGCATTAAACATTCCTGTGCTCAACACAACGAACCACACTGAGAATTAACAGAATTTTCTACAAGCATTCGAGTTGCAAGGGTGATTTACACTAAAGATGATTTTATTCACAACTACCGAGTGTCAGGATGTGTTTGAAAGGCACAAGTCTGAATTCTGACCACTCTGGCTTTCATCAAACGTTCCTTCATGGAAAGATTTCCACTTTGAAGTAACTCTGTGTGTGCTCCTCACTTCTCCAACTGTTATTACATTGGTAAGTGGTGATCACTTAATTATGAGATCTCATGTAAGAAAGAGGTAATGGGGAATGAGATGAGGCACAGCAGTCAGAGCACTGTGCTGGGAACATGTTCTCCTTAAGAAGCATCAACTAACATCATCACCATCACATCACATCACATCACCATCACCCAGGGGTTGCATGAGTTCATGCTAATAGCTAGGGAATGTTATCTACAGTGTGATACAGCACCAGGGAATTTCATGTGACCCTGCTGTATCACAATGTGTCTGGAAGAAAAATAATCAGCTCCTCCTGGTTCCTTCTGGCTCTGAGACCTTAGGCCAGTGGTTCTCAGCTTTCCTGATGCTTCCTAATACAGTTCCTCATATTATGGTGACCCCCCCCCAACCATAAAATGATTCCCCTTGCTACTTCATAATGGTAATTTTTCTACTGTTATGAACTGTAATGTAAATATCTGTGCTTTCTGACTGTCTTAGGAGACCCCAGTGGAAGGGTTGTTCAACCTCCAAGTGGAGAACCACACTGCCTTGGAAGCAAGACAGTTTGCCTCCCATGTTTTACCACAGGTGTCCACCAGATGGCACCAGTCCCCTCACAGTCTCATCATACATGTACTCTGTCTCTGTTTCTCTCTGTCTCTCTGTCTCTCTGTCTGTCTCTCTGTCTCTCTCTCTCTCAGAAGCACCTGGGGGAAGGTTGAGACATTTAAATATTTTAAAAATAAAAAACTTTGCACATGGCACTGTCAAAAAAACAAAACCACAGCCAAGAGAATGGGAAAAGATCTTCACCAGCCCTGTATCCCACAGAGGCTGATATCCAAAATATGCAAAGAACTCAAGAGATTAGACCTCAACAAACCAAATAACCCAATTTAAAAATGGGGTACAGATGTAAACAGAGAATTCTCAACAGAGAAATTTCCAATGGTGGAGAAGCACCTAACGAAATGTTCAACATCCTTGCTCACCAGGGAAATTGAAATCTAAACAGCTCTGAGATTCTACCTTATACACATCAGAATGGCTAAAACCCAAAACTCAAGCTACAGCTCATGCTGGTGAGGATGTGGATGGAGCAAGGGGAACCACTCCTTCATTGCTGGTGGGAGTGCAAACTTGTACAGCCGCTATGGAAATCAATTCGGCAGTTTTTCAGAAAATTGGAAATAATTCTACTCAAGACACAACTATACCATTCCTGAGCATATACCCAAAAGATTCTGCATAATACCTAAGGACACTTGTTCAACTCTGTTCATAGCAGCTTTATTCATAACAGCCAGAAACTGAAAACAACCAAGATGGCCATCAAACGAAGAATGGATAAAGAAAATGTTGTTCATTTGCACAACAAAATACTACTCAGCTATTAATACAAGGACATCATGAAATTGGTAGGCAAATGGATGGAACTAGAAAGGATCATTATGAGTGAGGTAACTCAGACCCAGAAAGACAATCATGGATAAGTGGATATTAGCCATAGAAAACAGGATAGTCATGCTACAATCCACAGACCCAAAGAAGCTAAGCAACAAGGAGGGCCCAAGGGAAGATGTTTGAATCTCACTGAGAAGGAGAAATAATATAGACATCAGGTATGGATAGAGAGAGGAAACTGGGTGGGAGAAGGGGTGAGAGAGGTGCAGGGGAGAACAAGTGTGGGGAAGACAGAGGGAGAGAGGCGGGGGCCATCTCTGGGATAAGCTAGAAACTTAGAACAATGGAAACTCACAGGACTCTATGACTAAGACTTCTAGCAATAGGAATATGGAATCGGAAATGGTTAGCTCTTACAATCAGGCAAAACTTCCAATGGAAGGATGGGGACACCAACCCAGTCACAAAACCTTCAACCCACAACTGTTCCTGCCTACAAGTTGTATAGGGACAAGAGCCTAGCATAACTGTCATCAGAGAGGCTTCACCTAGCAATGATGGAACTAGATGCAGAGATCCACAGCCAAACATTAGGCGGAGCTTGGGGAAGCTTTTGGAAAAGGAGAAGGAAGGATTGCAGGAGCAAGAGAGGTCAAGGACACCA
Organism: Tokudaia tokunoshimensis; assembly: GCA_036184795.1. Classification (NCBI taxonomy): domain Eukaryota; kingdom Metazoa; phylum Chordata; class Mammalia; order Rodentia; family Muridae; genus Tokudaia; species Tokudaia tokunoshimensis. The sequence goes on from BTHU01000016.1 coordinate 7,001,672, forward strand.
CAAGAAAACCCACAGAATCAACTAACCTGGGCCCTTAGTGGCTACTGGGACGGAATCACCCACCAGGGAGCATGCATGGGGTGGACCTATGCTTCTGCACATATATAACACATGAACCATTTGGTCTTCTGTCAGGGACCTCTGACAACAGAAGCAGGGGCTGTCTCTGATTTTGTTGCTTGCCTGTGGATCCCATGCCCTAAACTGGGCTGCCTTGTTTATCCTCAAGAGGAGGAGATGCTCCTAATTCTACTGCAACTTGATATGACAAAGAGGATTAATATCCATGGGAGGCCTATAATTTTCTGAGGAGAAAGGGAAGGAGGGTTGGGGAGGGATAGGGCAGGAGGAGAGGAGGGAGGGGAAGCTGTCACTGGGATGTAAAGTAAATAAATTAGTTTAAAAAATACAAAAATCTTCACAGACCTTTCCTGTGTAGGATTGGGCAAGGCTGACTTCCTCTAGCTACTATGAGGCATTTGTCCAAACTATCAGACACAGTATAGTGGGGAGTGCAATTTAGGAAAGCTTTCCTATGTAACAACATTATCTGCACTCAGAACACTTGTGTAGACACAGTTCCACATAAAGCAACCTTCGGTACTATGAAGGCACCACTCAAAGGAGAAAGAGGGTGCTGAGTCCTTCATGTTCCCCTAACAGGGCTGCTCTGGAGACGTCTACACTGCAGCTCTGCAGATGATTAGTTGGGGGGCTTTCTCTGCTCCAAGCCCATTAGGCAGGCACACGTTAGAACACAGGTTCTAGCAAACACTCTCTCCTCAACTGCCCCCAGCACATTAGTGCTCAGAGTGAAAACAGAGCCCTGGGCTTGGGAAAGACTCCACTTCCTGTTAGGAAGTCCAGCTTCTGGATTATTCTGGAAGCCTACTCAGTAGGAAAGTCATGTCTAAAAGTGACTTTAGCAACGCCACCATAACCTCATATGTATTTATTCCAGGCCGGTTTCCACACACAGAGTGTTCCATGTATGACAGGCATAGGTGCTATTCACCGACGTTCACAGTATAGGCACTTGGGCAACTGGTGAAGCTGGAGAACTGTGAGCCTCAGCTGTCAGCAGGTTCCTTCCTAATCCCTTCCTGCTCTGGTCTCCTGTCTGGTCACCTTCTGCTCTAACTAGGGCCTCTCCACATACTTTCTCCTGTTCCTTATAAGGAAGAGTGTAGCTGGAACAAGGTATAGAGTACCCTCTTGTGAACTTAAGGTTCAATCTCAGCCAGAGGGAAAGGAGCCTCTGTGCTAAACCCACTGCCTCTGTTTCTATTATGATCACTGCCTCCTGCACGCAGGAGAGTCTCCAGTGTGAGGTGGCTGTGGGTGCTCCTGTCCCAGGCAGAAATCAATGTGATTCTTAGGAAGAAAGCACAGGTAACTTTTGCTGAATTCTTTAGCTTCCGATAGAAGAGAAGCCACAGACTCTATGGTCTTCCAAACCAGTCTTTGCTGCCCAGGGGACCAAGTACAGGGGGTGGTCACTTTTCTCCAGGCCCTGCCCTGAGTTGTCACAGCATGAAGATAACATGGACCAACCCTTTGCCCACCTGACAGCTGCAACTTCAGTGTCCCTCTGCCAAGCATGGAATGCCCTGCCCAGGCTTCTGCTGATGACAAGGAGGCTCTGTATGTGTACACACCCAGAATGGCCATTTGGAATTCAGTTGTACCCTTCCCTAAGATTCATCTGCCCAATAAATACTCAGTCCTGTTTGTGGCATCGGTGAATTGACCACACTACTTTGAGATGGAACTGCACCTGTTTCTAAGTGCCTGGCAGATCACAGTAGAGAAGCAAGATGACCCGACAGAGTCAAGAAAATGATGACCTGGCAAGCCCTAGGAAGAATGGAAATTTGGAACCCTCAGCCCCTAGCCTGAAATTTCCTCATTTTGAAATTTATGAAATCTAACTAAATAAAGTATTCGAAGCTAAATGCAATGCAACTCTGCCTTCCACATGGCCCAAGGAAATCATTCCTGGCTGATGAATCTAGGGCAAGAAAAGCAGTCATGTTCCTCAAAGTTACAACGTAATCATTGTAACTTTGAAAGGAGAAAATTGTCACATTATTGGTAATAGACAGATGTAAGATTTTAAAATTCTGTTGAGAGTGTTCAATTTTAACATGAGCTGTTGACATCACTGTTGCTTAAAGTCTACATTTCATGGTAGAAATTTGTAGTGGAATGTTAGCTTTGGTCATCTCTGAACATATGACCTTTCCAGCCCCACACAATACAATGAACTTTGATGTTTTGTTTTAGGTAATGTTAGTTTTCTTCATATTCTTGCAAACTCATGCATACATGTTTTGTAGCTGTGCCGTCAAGAACACTAATCCATCTATTTATTCTCATGATCGCTTGCTTTATGAAATTTTAGGCTAGGCATCGCACCAGCTTAGAGGAAAATGGCATTTTTTAAAATAATCTCTTCCACCAAAATGTGGATACTTTGATCCTTATTGGAAAGAGGATCAAAACACCCATGGCTCACAGCCAACCAATAGGGTCCCCAATGGAGCAGTTAGAGAGAGGATCCAAGGAGTGGAAGAGGTTTGCAGCCCTGCAGAAGAAACAATAATATGTACCAACCAGTAACCCCAGAGCTCCCAGGGACTAAATCACCAACCAAAAAGTACATGTGGCGGTACCCATGGCTCCAGTAACATGTAGCAAAAGATGGCAATTTCAGACATCAATGAGAGGACAGGCCATTGGTCCTGTAAAGACTCCATTCCCCAGAATAGGGGAATGCAAGTCAGAAAATTGGGGAAGTGGGTTAACAGGGGGAGGGGGATGGGATAGAGGGTTTTCAGAGAGGTAACATGGAAAGGGGATACCATTTGAAATGTAAATAAAGCAAATTAAAAATAAATAAATAAATAAATAAATCTATATTCATGAAAGAAAAAATAATCTCTTCCAAAACCATGGAATATCCTTTACATAAAACAGCCCATATAAGCAAATACACAGAAGCAGGTAGATTAGTAGTTTCATATAGAGTTAAGATTGAGTTCCTTTGCAATATGATCAAAATATTCTGAAATCACATAGTGGTTATGTCTGTACGAGTCCATGAATGTACTAAAAATTCCACTGAATTTCATACTTAAAAATGGAGGATTGAATGGTCTGTGTATTCTTAGTAAAGTTGGGAAAAGATTAAATAGCCGTGAGCTTTAGCAGGTGCTAAAGGAAAGCATCAGAAGACAGGGTAAAAAGGACAGAAGCAGTTGAACAGGTTGCTCCCCAGAATGATGCTGTGTCAGCTGAGGAGCTATGTGTGATCACTATCTGCACTATGAAGAGCTAAGCACCGTGTTATATAAACAGGGCATTAATAACAGATCGCTGATTATGTAGAAGGACAGCAGCGTGGGCTGCCATGCAATGATTCTAAAGACAACAGAGCTACCTGTCAGTTCTTTTCCCATAGCCTTCGTTATGGTTTCACATAGAAACACTATGTTCTCATGATGGCAGAATATAGCACACCATGGCGATTTTGGTCATGCATGCTCAAGTCCATATGTTCTGTTGGCTTATTGTTGTTGTTGCTGCTGCTGTGTTTTTGTTCTTTGTCTGCTTGATACAAGCTAGAGTTATTCGACAAGAAGAAACCACAATTGAAAAGATGCCTCCATAGGACTGGCCTACAGGCAAGTCTGTGGGGCATTTTCTTAATTAATATTTGATAATGGAGGACTTAGTCCATTCTGAGTGATACTACTCCATGGACCAGTAGTCCCAGGTTATATAAAAAAGCAGGTTGGGCAAGCCATGGGGAGCAAGTAAGTAAGCAGCACCCTGCCATGGCATCTACTTCAGGTTGGTGATGGAAGTGCAAGTGAAATATTACTTCCTTCTCAAGTTGACTTTGGTCACAGTGTTTCATCACAGCAATAGGAATCCTAACTCAGATACCATCTACTGCTCTAGAAATGTTGTCCCTGTCAATATCAAACTCCCACTTAAATATTATGATATGGTATAGAAGACATCACAGGTGAAAAATTACAGACAATTATCCCTTACAGACATCAGTGTTTACATTTGTCTACATATTAACTTTTGTCTACACAATGTTTACATTCACTAGACAAAGGCTTCCAGCTCACAGAAAATGTCGTTTGGAGAAAGTACCAGGCATTTGATGAGCACACAAGAACTCCAGTATCTTAGCATCATGGTATTACTACTAATAAAAGTCCAAACTCTAGATGTACATCTAAAACAAAACTATAAGGAACATGACTAGAAATGACGCCTGGGGTGCTATACCTACCTGAGGCAATGTATGAGCCTCCCCCAGCTTTATAAAGGAGCTGACTGGAAAAGGGGGCCGCACAGATGATCAGAAAGCTCGCAGTCAAGGCGGCCACCACACCCAGGAGCAACAGGACTGCCCAGAAGCCACGGTAAACTGGAAACCCAAGAACAGAGAAAGAAACACATTAGCCCTGGTTGTAGCAGGGTGTCACACAGAAGGTTTGTTCCATATCATTTATTTCATTCAGGGACAGCTTTGGGCAGAATCTCACACAGTGGACCAGGGATCCTTAGCAGGCAACCAGGTTCAGCCACGCCCATCTTGACACACTTTAGTAAATACCTCCTGCTCAGCACTTGCAACATGTGCAATCTGAATGTACCTCGGGGAATTCATTTCGCTGACCGTGTTTTCCTCTTTGGAAGGAGGAATACTTAAGGATCTGCCCGGTGTGACCACAGATCAGCGATTTGCACCAGCTATCCAAGGGCCACACAAAGACAACCTTGTACTTTACAGACACGGGACTCATGCCACTAAAATGATATCTGTTCAATGGTAATCTCCTCATAACCCTAGCCAAAGGGCTGATTTCTGTATAGACCATGGCTCTCAGGGAATCTATTCTTAAGATAATAAAAACTACAGCATTAAGAAAGGTTTATATCAGAAAAAGAATTTAAAATATAATATATAAAATCAGACATGTATGGAATGTGGCTTTTGTTAAATATTTGTATTACAGGAAGGAAATGTCGGCATGGTATTGTTTGGAAGTCTCTTACTCAAGGACAGACAGGGCAGAGGTACTCCGTGCAGCTGGTGATTAATGGATTGTGGGTCCAGTGATTTATAGTAATCAAACAAAAAAGGCATGCTAATGATCACTTTTGAGCTGGATAATTACAAATCTATTAAACAAATTCATCATTTCCCTACGGCAAAAATGCTAAAATGAGTTCTCATTTGTGTAAGCTGGGTGGGCTCAGTGAGAACTATTAGACAAATTATCATTTTCTTATGGAACATATAGAATCTTTGTTGGAAAATAAAATGTATTTTTTTCTCAATCCTGCCTTCAAGGAATAAATAAGTCAATCACCTGTAATATTAAGAAAAGAAGGGCAGGATTATAGAAAGCTGTGAAGACAGCAATCACAGTTTAGTGGGAAGAAAGGCTGCTATAGGTTGAAGCTGACCAAGCCTTGATTGCAGGGATGACAAGGTTAGCTTTTGTCTTACTTTTCAGTGCTGACATTTGGCCATAGGCCCCAGTTAGGTTGGCAAAACAATCTGTAGTCAAGAAACACAATTTATTCCCCAAATGTGTCTCTAAATACCCCAGTGAAGCCCAGCATCCAAGGTCCAGAAGGTGATTCATGCTCTACGTGGAGGAACCCGGGAAGAGGATCTTTGTTGTCCAAACAGTGGAGAAATCCTTATTAAATATTTTCTTTTGTTTCTTGTTGTTTTCTCACATAGCACAATCACAGAGATCTATCTCATAGTACTTGAGGCCTAAACTGGACTAGAACTCAATCTGGAAGTGAGAGGATGAAGGAAAGACTGTAGGTCTGTGCTTGCACCTACACTAGCATCAAGCTCACTCCCATGTTTTGTATGCATAGATGCCCAAAGGCATGTGTGATGGTCTTTGAGAACAACATTAAGTGGTGAAGTCTCCTGCACCCCAGCATCAGCCCCAGGCAGGATGCACCAAGCATAGGACCCAAGGCTTCTGACAGTTCAGTTGACATTGAAACTGCTACCATAAACATAAAGGGCAGGATAGAAAGACTGATTTCCTATTGAAAGGATAAGTTTAAAGTTTTCTGGATATTTGTACATATAAATCAGAAAATATAATATCTAAAGTTCTCTAGACTACAACTCAAAGCTCTTTGATATAACAGGACCGTGAAACTCTGACCAATGCTTTAGGGAACAGGCAAGAAGTCAGCAAACATGAAGGCACTGACTCAGATCTAAGTTCTGGGACAGATTCCAAACTGGAATTAGGAGCTCTGTGAACTGTGATGACCACTCTTGAAATGGATAGGACCTGAGACAAACAAACAAACTGAGCTGAATTTCTGGATTTGTCATAACAGTTTCTGAAAATATAAAATCCAAACAGGGGCTCAGCATCACCGAGAAGATGAGGAAGGGAAGGTGAGAGGCTTTCCAATGAAGCAAATTAAACTGTTTAATATGTATGAAAAAACAGGGACAGGCACTGAGAAAAACAAATGGAGTTCTAGACACTTGTGTGACGAATCAAAGCCTCTCCTGTTTTTATCCATGGAAACCATTAAAGCAGAGACAAGAAATTTTCCTGTAGAAACTAAGTTACTCATAAAGCAAAGCTGACCCCAGCCCAGGAGCAGAGGGAGATACACTTGCAGACACAAGGGACTACAAGGTTTATAAGGTCAAAGAAGTGATCTCAGACAGTTAGCAAGAGTCAACAACAACAATAACAAAACAACAACAAAAAAAACAAAACAAAAACCTATAGCAATCTCGAACACATCCAATGTGAGAAAAGTGTGCTGTGTCATAGACAGGGAGCATTGACCACAGAGTCTTTTGTCAGGAAGAACAAAGGATTGAAAAATATAATCTAAAAATAGGAGAAATTATTAAAAAAAAAAAACACAGTAGAATTGTGTGGGGTGTCATGCCACCTGACAGAAACTTGACACTGACCAAGGTGAAGTTCCTCTCCCAGCCTTTGAGAGGGAATTCCTGTGATAGCCATAATCCTCTCCACCTAGGGAGGAGTGCTCAGACCAAGGTGAAGTTCATTGTTCCTCCAAGTCTACAAATTCCTGAATTAAGCAGGTGACCAGCCCAGCCGCTTTAGCAGTGGAGCCAACACCCAGTAAACAGCCAGACCACTTCCCCAGAACACACCCTGGAATTTGGGGGAAGGGTCTTGCCTGAAACCTTAAAATACTGAGTCCCACATTAAACCAAGAGACTTTGAGCAGCTGGTGTTTTCTTAGTCTCTGTCTTTTTTCCTGCCGCCTCCCCATACATCCCCAGCTTCCCTTCCAGGTGACCCATTTGATGTAGCTGCGGGAAGTTACAGAATAGTACACTTTACAGTGCCAGAAGGAAAAACTCTTTAGCCTACAACTCTGTATCAAAGGGCAACTTGGAAAAACAGGTGGGAAATGAGGTCACTTGTGTCTTAGGGATGAAGCACTGGCCACATTGGGCTCATCCCCAAACTACTAAAGTGAAGGGAGGAGTTCTTGAGGTCAGCAGGATTTAAAACAAGACCACACTTGAAAAATCAAAATATGAAAGGAAAAAAATTATTAGTATATGTGAATATATTGAACCATCACCTTCCCCTCTAAGTTCCTTAAAACGAATCTCAGTATTAAGATTTAAAACTCTAGTCAGCAGAGGTTCAGCAGTTAGGGTCACTGGTTGCTCTCCCAGAGGACCTGAGTTCACTTCCTAGCACCCAAGTCAGGTGGTTCACAACTGCCCATAGAATCCACCTTCCGCATATCCAAAAGCATCTTCTAGCTTCCTTAGGTACCTGTACACGAAGGCATATATACAAACAGATGGACAGGCAGATACATTCAAACACACACACACACACACACACAAACAAACAAATTTTAAACTGCTGCCAACATATGTAGTAGAAAATTGTAGGTATTAGAATTGGTGTCCTGTGTGTTTATTCCTGCCTCAATGGATCTTTCTGAGCCTCTACCTCTCCTGCAAAAGAAAGATGTTTGTATCCACATATGAGAGCTACTGGAAGGTCACACTGCAAAGGCTTATTCTTCTCTTTCCTTTTCTTTTAGTTATTCATGTTACATCCAAATCTCTGTACCCCTCCTGGTCTCCCCAATCCCTTTTTCCATCTCCCCTCCCCTTCTCTTCTGTGAGATTGAAGGCCCTTCTGGGTATCCCCCCACCAGAGACATCAAGTCTCTTCAGGGCTAGGTGCATCATCTCTCTCTGAGACCAGACAAGGCCGCCCAGCTAGAAGAGCATATCCCACATACAGGCAACAGCTTTTAGGATAGCCTCTGCTCCTGTTGTTAAGGACCCTCATGAAGACCAAGCTGCACATCTGCTACATCTGTGCGGGAGGCTTAGGTCCAGTCCATGTATGTCCTTTGGTTTGTGGTTCAAACTCTAAGAGCCCCAAATGTCGAGGTTACTGAGCTCTGTTGGTCTTCCTGTGGAGTTCTCATCCCCTTCAGGGCCTGCAATCCTTCCTCCTGTTCTTCCATAAGAGTTCCCAAGCTCCATCCATTCTTTGGCTGTGGGTGTCTGCATCTGTCTGAGCCAGCTGCTGGGTAGAGCCTCTCAAAGAATGGATGGCAAGGCTTCTTAAAGGTTCCCACTCTGACTCCTTTTATCCAGAGAAACTTTTATGCAACCATAGTATATAGGTATATAAAATAAATATACAAACCAGATATTTACTGATAGATTACTAAGAGGTTTGTTTTGGCAAAATTCTTTAGGATGATACAGCATAGTTGGTAGAGCACTTGCCTGCCATACACCACGTCCTGGGTTTGAATCCCAACGTGACATAAACTGGGCATCTTCTTCTAATCCTAGCAATCGGGAGGTAGAAGCAGTGAAATCATAAGTTCCACTTCAAACATGGCTAAATAGCAAGTTCACGCACATAGCCTGAGCTACGTGAAACCTGTCTCAAAAAACTGTTGATGAAATAAGAAAAAAATTTTGGTATACTCATTATTTTTACCATTTATTAAAGATGAAGTTTCCATGTTAATGAGATAGGTGTGCCTATTCACTTTTTCAATAAAACATTAAACCTTGACTGAGTATTCGATATTCCAGTATTAGAGAATCTTCAGTCCTTTTCAGAGTTGATCAATATTTTGATTTTAGAGTTGTTAAAGCTGAGGATGCCACCTTACATGCGCGCGCACACACACACACACACACACACACACACAAAGTGATAAACATAAAAAGAAGTATGTTCATGGCCACTTCAAAAATTGTTTGGAATTTTGTCCCGAGCTCAACCTAAAATTGATTTAACATCCTTTTAAATGAAATTCAAGTGAACATTCAAATTGGTATTTGAGTTAAATCAGATTTTCTGATGGAATACACCCCAAAGGCATGCTATCTTGACACTGATGTGGGAAGAAAATACTAAACTATTATGATTTTTGTGAGAGCAGAGAATTTTACATGTATAGTCAAACAAACAACAGCAAAAACATCAAAACAAAACCAGAGTGATTCATGAAGTCTAAGAGCCTCGACCCTGAGCTGAGGTACTTCGGGTAGTGCTGGCTGGCGTTTCCTGGCATGACAGCACACCACACACAGCATGCATGTGTGTGCTGAGAGCTAAGGCTTAAGTGGAGTCATGTGATGCTATCATGGTGAGCGCAGCCACAAACACCATGGACCCATTATGAACTGATTTAGAATTTGGTTTTGGTTAATACACGTTCAGAATAAGTTAGAAGCACCGCCTGCCTGGGACTTTAACCAAACCGAAAAAAATAGTCTCCAGGAAGATTCCTGGGTGACCTTGTCATGTACTTAATTTTCTGCCTGTGCTCTTAACAAACTGAAGCGCATGTCTTCAAGCATCTGATAGAATTCTCTGGAACTTCCGATCTCCTTAACAACTTTCTGTTTCTTTCACACATTCTATTATGTTGTTTTTACATGCACCATTCTTTAATCCCGAATTCAAATGATCCTTCATAGTAATAACTTGCTGTGTGTAATTGGGAAGAGAGTGATCACTAATTGCCCTCTAAAGTAAATATAAGATAATAAAGGATCATCAACAGAAAGCGAACTGAGTACATGAGCTCTATGTATCCATTGCTATACAGAGTCTCCTCTGCTTAATAACGGTATAATTCTCATGACTACTTTGGTAGCATATGAAGTAGTATCATCTACATAGGTTCAAAGAGAGGATGCACTGTTGGGGTCCAAGGATTGTCTCACAAACCACATGAACACAAATCTCAGTCAGACAGTGATAGTTTATTGAACCCCAGGACTGATCAACCAGGGCTACCATCTGGAGACTAAACCATGACCTTGGGGTTTTCCAAGGCTTTCAAAACCTGATATATACAAATGTCTGTGCCAAGGTATTCCAACAAACAATATTTCCTTAGGAACATGTTTTTGCTGTATATTTATCCTGCTCCTATTGGTTGAGGTATTCAACTGTGATAGGGAACTTACCTTGTCTAGCATTCATGTCTTAAACAGGGTGTCAGTTACCCAAGTGTATGTCTCTTTCTGCCAAGCAGGATGTCAGTTCCCCAGGGAGGTCTTGGGAACTTAAACTTTACTTGACTAAAATTCAAAATGAAAGTCTTATACCAAATAATTCCTTATATCTGTGCAGGTGTCTCTCTTATGTTGGGGTGTATTTCAGGAGCAGTTTATAAAGGCAAATACCATAAAAGCTCATTCACAGCTGCAGGAAGTGCTCCTGGGTGGTTGGTCCAGGTCCAAGCTTATTGTGGGTAACTATACAAAGCAGTTCTATTGACTTCTATTATGACTGGTTTGCAAGGGTACAGAATATAAGAGACTATGTAATCAATTTGGGCATGAGAAAGTTTCTTAGTAACAGCAGAAACATATGAGAAAGTTTCCTACCAATGGCAGGTTAAACAGGTAATGATTACCTAGGCCTTAACATTTTTCCTAGGCCTTAACATGCAGTAGGAACATTTGGGAGGAGTGGCTGCATGTACTTAAATCTTTAAATATTTTGATGTGGTTATAATTATTTATTATACCTTGTAATAAAATGCTCTTGTCAATAACATAGTGGACAAACAATGGAGCCAGCTTATCAGTTCTAACACACCTGCTATAGTGCCTCCGTAGGCTTGGTGTGTGTATGTCTACATCACATATGAATCTGTATCTGTCTCTAACCGTAGAGGAATAGATGCAAGTGAAGAGGTGCTTCAACATCCCAGTGCCCTTTGGACAGGCACTGTGATGCAGGAGGGTCGGGGGTCAGTTCAAAGACACGCTAAAGAGGTGGTGCCTCTGGAGTCGATTTTCCTGAACAAAATGAGGGGTTTTTTTTCTTTGTTTTTTTTTTAAATTTTATTGTCTAAGTTTTTTTTTATTTACATTCCAAATGATTTCCCCTTTCCCGTTTCCTCCCTCCCTGAAAGTCCCATAAGCCCCCTTCCCTCCCTCTTTTCTCCATTCAACCCCCTCTTGCTTCTCTGTCCTGGCATTCCCCTACATCCAGTCTTTCCAGGACCAGGGGTCTCTCCTTCCATCTTCTTAGAAATCTATTGATATGCGAATTGTGTCTAGGGTATTCTGAGATTCTGGGTTAATATCCCCTTATCAGTGACTGCATACCATGTGTGTTCTTTTGTGATTGGGTTACCTCACTAAGGATGATATTTTCAAGTTCTGACCATTTGCCTAGGAATTTCGCGAATTCATTGTTTTTAATTGCAGAGTAATATTCCATTGTGTAAATATACCACATCTTCTGAATCCATTCCTCCGTTGAGGGACATCTGGGTTCTTTCCAGCTACTGGCTATTATAAATAAGGCTGCTATGAACATAGTGGAGCATGTGTCCTTATTGCATGCAGGTAAAGCCTCTGGGTATATGCCCAGGAGTGGTATACCAGGGTCCTCCGGGAGTGTCATGCCCAGTTTTCTGAGGAAACACCAGACTGATTTCCAGAGTGGTTGTACCAGCTTACAATCCCACTAGCAGTGGAGGAGTGTTCCTCTTTCTCCACATCCTCATCAACAACTGCTGTCTTCTGTGTTTTTGATCATAGCCATTCTGACTGGTGTGAGATGGAATCTCAGGGTTGTTTTGATTTGCATTTCCCTAATGACTAAGGATGATGAACATCTCTTTAGGTGCTTCTCAGCCATTATATATTCTTCAGGTGAGAACTCTTTGTTTAGCTCTGTACCCCATTTTTTAATAGGGTTACTTGCCTCTCTGGAGTTTAACTTCTTGAGTTCTTTGTATATATTGGATATTAGCCCTCTGTCGGATGTAGGGTTGGTAAAGATCATTTCCCAGTTAGTTGGTTGCCACTTTGTCTTTTTGACAGTGTCTTTTGCCTTACAGAAACTTTGTAATTTTATGAGGTCCCATTTGTCTATTCTTGATCTTAGAGCATAAGCTATTGGATATCTGTTCAGGAAATTCTCCCTTGTGCCCATATGGTCAAGGTTCTTCCCTAGTTTCCTTTCTATTAGTTTCAGTGTGTCTGGTTTTATGTGGAGGTCCTTGATCCACTTGGAATTGAGCTTAGTGCAAGGAGATAAGAATGGGTCAATTTGCATTCTTGCTTTCACTATATGTTTATTTAGTAGTTTCATTCTAGAAGATCTGGATTAAAAATCATCAACCCTGAATGCACCTGTTGCTCTCTGTATCTGATACTCTCTGTAGCATCTCATATTTGTTTCTATATGTTCTCCTTTTTGCATCGTCTTTGTCCTTAGCTTTCATTTGGGGAGCACTCCACTGTTCCTCAGGGAGAAAGAGAGTCACCACCTTACTAGAGACCATCTAACTTGTTAACAAGAGTGCAGCAAGATGGAAGGCTGCTCATTACATCTCCCTGGTGTTCATAAAATGTACATACCACAAACAACATCAGGCATTGCACCCTCAAATGGGACATGGAGGCGTCCGTGCCTTGAGTAGAACCAAAGAGACACATTTCAAATTGGCATAAGAAAGAAGCATGAGAAAACAACAGTTAAGCAATTCTGAGGAAGGAACAGTGAAAATCATTAAACAACTTGGACAATTAATTCTGCACAGTGGCATTTTGCATGTAGGAATCTATACACATGTACCTCTGTGTGTGTGTGTGTGTGAGTCTATACACACATGCCTCTGTGTATGTGAATATATACACATGTGCCTCTGTGTGTGTATGTGTGTATGTGCATGCATGTATGTGCATATGGGAATATATGCACATGTGCCTCTGTGTGAGTGAGTATGCATGTGGGAATATATACACATATGCCTTTGTGTGTGTGTGTGTGTGTGTGTGTGTGTGTGTGTGTGTATGTGTGCGTGCGTGCCTCAGATGGGCACAGAGCTAGTTCATCCAATAAAGCATCTCCAGCACAACTTTAAGAGCTTCAGCTGCTGCCAAGGAGGCCAAAGCAAAGTCTCACCTCTGCCTCCCTCCAGCACAAACAAGTACCTCCTATGAATGTTGCAGCCTGAGGCAAGATGATTGTCTTGTAGGGCAATAATACCCCATGTCCTTGAGCTGCTTGTCTTGGCAGTGACAAACAGGACTAAAAATACAGGGGCGTCTACCCCAAGGCAGGAGGACAGTCTGTACAATGTGTCCACATCTGTGGCCTGACCCAGCTCAGGCAGCCACTTATCACCCAACAGGGCCAAAGGCACAGTGAGAGACCCGGTGACTATTAATCTCCCTGCTGTAAAACTAGCCAAGTGTGAAGGAGGAAGCATGTTGGGCAGGAGTGAGAGGGCTCCCCCTTCACTCTGACTTGGGGAAGCCTGTGTTTCTTCCAGAAGAGTGGAGAGTATTCAGGTGTAAGTGCATTCATGCCTATGATACCGTTAATGCCTCCTAAGGAGACAAAGGGGGGAAATGGAGCCTTCTCCAACACTAGACAGAGGGCTTTGCAGTGCTGGAGGTGGTAATGGCAGAAACTGTGGTTAAAGGAATATGCTTGGTCACCAATATACAATGATCCCACTTGAAATTTCTCAACTTTAACCAGGTCTGCAGTCAGTAGATCTGGTAATCGGAACTGATCTTTCTCTAGGCTGGCAACATGGATTGTCTCTACCAATGGTCTGCAGCATAAGCCAGGTACAGTTTCCATTCCAGTCTGTCATCACAGAAGGAACTCTACCAGGACCTACAGTTGGCCATGTTTCTGAACTAGAATGATGGGCATTTTCAACACACGATCAAGACACATCTCCTTGTAACTCAAGGAGTGTCTGAGATAGTACAGTAAATCTTGATATCGGCAGCATCCAGAATGTTGTTCAGGGCAGTGAGGAAGGAGACAGTGTGTACAAAGTCCTATGATGTTCGATCCAAGAGAGCACATGAGTGCTCTGGGCTTACCCTTCAGCTCAAAGGAGCAGCTGTGTTCTCATCGGGCTACAAGGACTTTGCAAAGCTCCTTCTAATCAGCCTTCCTCCTTATGATGTTCCTTTCTTTCCTGCCCCACATCCAAATGCTAAAGATCTAACCTCAGACCCAGTGAGAGATCACTGGAAAGTCAACCTCAGACCCAGTGAGAAATCAAAGGCAAGTCAGAGGCTTTGGGGGAAGGAAACGAGTTTGGATGTGGTCATGAGACTGGAGTCCTATAATGGAATTAGTGAGTTCATAAGATGAGGGAAACAGAGCTAGGTCCCTCTTTGCCAAGCAAAGGAGGTATAAGAAGACAGGCAACAGAGGTTCTCTCTGGACCCAGTCAGACCTCACTCTGACTTCCTCCCTCCTCAAAAGTAGCAAACAAACCCCTGTTCTTAAGCCACCCACACTGAAGTGTTTCTGACAGCACTCTGACAGAAGGCACTACTTTTTCTCTAGGACTTGATCACTACCCTTCTCTCTTTGAATGGTCATAACAAGTTATGTCCTTGCCTGTACATAAAGCAGATGGATAAGCCAAGTAGGAAAAGAGACAGACATGAGAGATGGAATGCCTATCTGATGATAGACAGATGATGAGATAGATGCCTGTTGTCAGTCATATGACCTTAGGCCTGTTTCTTGGCTTCTCCAAGCCCCAGTTTCCTTCCTTAATACATAACAATGTTACCTATTTCCTGATGCTATAATCTTGAAGCACAACACCTGACCCAAAGACTCATGTTTTTGACAAATGCCAGACTCCAGAATGAACATTTGCACTATGGTCTCTCTGTGTGTACAACCATTCCCACCCCTGGAACATAAACTCCCTCTGGGGCAGACTAAGGCTCGCAAGTCTTTCTAACTCAAGTGGAAACTTGCTTGACAGGAAATAGATGCTCAATAAAATATGAATGAGTGTATGATCATTAACTCTCCAGTTAATCTTCATTAGAGTCTCAAGATTAATGGGCTATGCAGTGCGCATGGGAACAAAGTGAAGCTAATTAGTTCAAAAGGAAATAAATCTACTGTCTAGACCTCTTGGCCTCAGTGGCTGAATCTGCACTTGGAAGAAACAGTGAAGGGAGAGCTGAGTAGCCAATCAAACAGATGTTAACACCTGGACCCCAAAGCTGTGTCTTCTGTCCCTGAGTTTCCTTGTCTCCTCACACAGAAATGCATACCTATGAAGCAAGAGTGTGGGGATTTCTAGGACCTCCTGCTCTGATTCTGGCCCCACTCTGAACACCTAAGGCAGCCAAGTTCCCTGCCCACTGATTTCCTTTTCATTAAACAGAAAAATCTTACTTTCAGAAAATCTGAAAGAAAGTTCCATTGGCCTTAACAGCAAGCTACAAAAGGCAAGGTTTATGAAACTACTTTATTCACACATTTTTAAATACGAAATTGTGATCTCCTTGCCCTAAATTGTTGAGATCACAGGAAATCAATAGCAAAGGCTCATTAGCAAGAATTCTATTCTGAGTGTCCTGGGATCTTGCAAGAAATCTATTCTGAGTGTCCCGGAATCTTGCAAGGATTCTACTCTGAGTGCTTGGCATCTTTATTTTTCTGTTTCACATGACTTGATTCTGCAAATCCTTAACATACTGGCAACCATATCTTTTCAAAAAAAGTTTGAGGCTTTTCATTACAGAACGTTATTATAAATACAGAGCCTTCTTCTTCAAATGTAACTCAAGATATTTCTACCATCCTACCAAGGAGAAACTTGTTTAAGAATTATAGTGTTAATTTGCTTCGCCATTTCCCTCTATGTGTGTCATAAGATACAACAACAACTATAACAGCTACAATAACAACATCAAAAAGGTGATCAGCAAGTAAATCGAATCCCATTCTTGTAGACACCAAGTTGAAACTGTCTTCTGTCAGGTACTGTAGCAGGTAATCAATTGCTGGTGTTGCATTGTAAAATCAAAAATGCATAAAATGTAGAGAAACATGGCAGTCTGTGAGAACAAGAGGCTGATGGTACTTTACACAGAATATGGAAAGGATCCCAGGCCCCATTTTAACACATTGCTTAAAGCTTATTGCTGAACATGGTTTTGGGAGGAGGAGCAGGCCGGAAGGAATGAGGGAAATCCTGAGACAGCACAAACATGGAAGAGGAAATGGAATCTGGGAGTAAGGCAGGACCTGCCAGTGGGTTAGTATAAAGATACAGGACAAATGGGACCTCATAAAATTACAAAGATTCTGTAAGGCAAAGGACACTATCAATAGGACAAAATGGCAACCAACGAATTGGGAAAAGATCTTTACCAACCCTACATCTGACAGAGGGCTAATATCCAATATATACAAAGAACTCAAGAAGTTAGACTCCAGAGAGACAAATAACCCTATTAAAAAATGGGGTACAGAGCTAAACAAAGAATTTTCACCTGAAGAATATCAAATGTCTGAGAAGCACCTAAAAAATGTTCAACATCCTTAGTTATCAGGGAAATGCAAATCAAAACAACCCTGAGATTTTACCTCACACCAGTCAGAATGGCTAAGATCAAAAACTCAGGAGACAGCAGGTACTGGCGAGGATATAAAGAAATAGGAACACTCCTCCACTACTGGTGGGATTGCATGCTAATACAACCACTCTGGAAATCAGTCTGGCGGTTCCTCAGAAAACTGGGCATGATACTACCGGAGGACCCTGTTATACCACTCCTGGGCATATACCCAGAGGATTCCCCAGCATGTAATAAGGACACATGCTCCACTATGTTCATAGCAGCCTTATTTATAATAGCCAGAAACTGGAAAGAACCCAGATGTCCCTCAATGGAGGAATAGATACAGAAAATGTGGTATATTTACACAATGGAATACTACTCATTCTTCGGCAAGTGGGTGGAACTGGAAAATATCATCCTGAATGAGGTAACCCATTCACAAAAGAACATACATGGTATGCCCTCACTGATAAGTGGATATTAGCCCAGAAGCTCAGAATATCCAAGACACAATTCACATATCAAATGATGCCCAAGAAGAAAGAAGGAAAGGACCCTGGTCCTGGGAAGGCTTGATGCAGCAGTGTAGGGGAATACCAGGACAGGGAAGTGGGAGGGGGTTGATTGGGTAACAGAGGGAGGGGAGAGGGCTTATGGGACTTTCAAGGAGGGGGGAACCAGGAAAGGGGAAATCATTTGAAATGTAAATAAAGAATATATCTAATAAAAAAAGAATTTTGAATAAAAATAATAATAATAGTAACACTTAAAAATGGATACAGGACAATTGTAGGCTTGATGCTGGAGAAGGGACCCAGGAGGAAACAAGATATATTTAATTATGCTCCTTGTGAGATAGTTGCTTTTCTAAGTAACAGTTCTGCCTCATGTTTTATGGCTTTCCCTCAGAAGTTATCTTTAAAAAAGTAACTCATAAAAAAATCACTAATTAACTCTTTAAAACTTGGCTATAGATCCACATAATATATTGGTGTCAAAACAATGAAGGAAACAATTTGGTTTTGAATGTGGAATACTAATAGGAAAAAAGGCCAAAATCTCACACCTCCTTTGCCATTCATAGAACTTGATTTAACCCTTGGAGGTTAAATATTATGAGATAAAGCTCTGGAAATCTGAAAGTACTTCATGGAAATGAAACTGTCTGGTGAAGAAAGTGGATGATCTGGAGGCTATTCCCAAGGAACTGAAGCTAGAAAGAAAATCCACAGAGTTGCAGAAAAGGAGTAAAAACCCAAGCAGAAGAGGCCCGAACCTGCTGGGGTGTTCTGCCAGCACCCGTGTTTTGAGCCCATCAGCTGATGTCCCTGAAAGAGAGCCAGTGCAGAAGCAGGAGCTGGGTGGGTTCATACATGTGTCATATGTGCCAGAAGGGAGTCTTAGGAAAGGACACACAAGATAAGTGACTCCTTAGGATGAACAAGACAGTTGGGGCATCTGTGACACTCACATTTACTCTGTGACAAACTTTCTGGGGTCTGTCATCATAGTATGTGTTGCTTTGGTAAGTTGATAATTTTAAATTAAAGGTACTAAGGAAGCAACACATGCCACTGCAGGGACCACCAGACACAACTCCTTGTCTGTCAAATGTGGGGAGCCTCCAAGGACCAAGACACTTCCTTTTGGTTCCCTCCTGGAATTTTCATTTCTCTAAGCTCTTAGCAAAGAAGAAACCACAAACTGGCCAGTGTAATGTCAGTGCACTTGGATGGAGGTTCTTTACATGAAGTTGTCTTGTACTTGAGACACCCTAAAGACAATTATTTGTAATCTGGTGTCTATTGTGCAGGCTCAGCCAACTTTTGTGCCCAGCTGTGTGGTGTTTCTCCAAGCCCACAGAATTTGTCTAAAATCAATTTACCCAGTTCCCCTCCCCCAGAATCTACCTGAAACCCCCATTCTTACTCATCCTTCTCTTAAAAAGCAAATGTAAATTTCCAAATCACACTTGGCTGGCGGATAATTGCAGATCTCATTCCCCTTTATCCATGAACTCAATGTGTAAGTCTTTTCTTTCACTACCTCATTGGTCCATCCATGTCAGCAATCTTTCATGGGGCCAAAGGAAGGTTTTCATGCGATCCCCACAGTGGACTCACAACAACATGTTTTCACCATTAAGCAGGAGGCATGGGCCTGGACCTTCAAAGTTGGCATTCAAAACTACAATCAGAAGCACCTAGCAGGGATCTGCCCTCTTCCAGGGGTTTAGTCTAAGGAATGTAGTGGAAATACTCAGCTTTGGCTCACTCTCCTCTTCCCCACTGGCGGTCCTGGTGCTAATTGCCATGTGTTCTTCAGAACCATCCTCCTTGGCTTCCTGTTTCTTCTCATGAGCCTCACAGGTCACCTCTGCTCTTCTCTATAGAGTCCCAGCTTCCAAAAATTACAATCAAAATCACCTGACTGGGATCTGCCCTCTTCCAGAAAACACACTGTAGATATATATGCCCCTTTGTGATGATCTGTGTATCCTGAACTTCCACATCCCCCCTGGAAAGAAACAGCTCTTTCAAACTGCTCATTGATAAGGAGAAAACCACTGCAAAGATTCAGGGCAAAGCTCCCATAGCTACTCTCTGCATATATAGGGGAGCTTGCTTTACGCACTTAGCTCTGTGAGTCAACACGTTTTTGGAAGACTTCCCTCCCTAGCTACTGGACATAGGGAGTTGTTAGAGCAAACATCCCCTGATTGTGGAACAACTGCCATTGCCCTGGAAACAAATTAACAAGTTGACTTTCATGAACACTCCACAGGACAATAACTGCACAAAAGCAAAAAACCACTGATGTAAGCACAGCCTTGGCCATGGACTGACAGGAGGCTTAAGAATACAAGAAACGCCACCTTAGATGGGGCAAGCACATTTTTAAATACTTGTCTTACCACTCAGTTTCATTTTTATCTCAGAACCCCAAACTAACTCTTGAAGTGCAGAAATGTAGCAAAGAAAAGGTGACATTCATTATTCATTCACTATACCAAAATTGAGAAGGAAAGTTTGAATCTTCTAGATTAATCAGCATGTTTTCTCTTAAATTATTATGAGGAAAACAAACAAACCAAAAGGTTTCCATTTTAGTGCTGTGAGCAGACACCATGACCAAGGCAAATGTTATAAGGACAACATTTAACTGGGGCTGGCTTATAGGTCAGAGGTTCAGCCCATTATCATCAATGCAGGATCATGGCGACATCCAGACAGACATGGCACTGATGGGTCTAAGAGGAACATCTTGTTCCAAAGGCAAACAGAAGAAGACTGACTTCCAGGTAGCTAGGAAGAAGGTCTTAAAGCCCATGCC
This sequence comes from Tokudaia tokunoshimensis, assembly GCA_036184795.1. Classification (NCBI taxonomy): domain Eukaryota; kingdom Metazoa; phylum Chordata; class Mammalia; order Rodentia; family Muridae; genus Tokudaia; species Tokudaia tokunoshimensis. The sequence goes on from BTHU01000016.1 coordinate 7,021,947, forward strand.
CACAGTGACTCACTTCTTCCAGCAAGGTCACACCTACTCCTACAATACCAGACCTCCAAATAGTGCCACTCCTTGGGCCAAGCATATTCAAACCACCACACTGTTACAATGTTATAGAGAACTAAAGTCTTCTATTTTTGTTTTGTTTTGTTTTTTTTGATGTCACACCCACACTTAAAATTCTACAGATGTTTCAGACTGTGGAGAGTATTGCAGATGGGTTATCCTTATTAGCTATATATCATCTGTCTCTGTATCTAACACTCTTTTTACAATTATGTAAAACTATTTTGATATAGTCCCTTGGCAGATCATTAGTTTTTATCAATCCAAAAATGAAGAATGTCAGTAATCATGTCTGAAACCTGTTCTCTGCTATAAGTTTATTGTCTGACCTTCTGCCAATCAATTTGTGAGTGCCTTGATTTATTACTTTCTTTATTCTGTGACTACAAATGATCATGTAATCCCCTTCTAAGGGAGAAGAGGGTGTCTAGCAAGCTGAATCCATGTTCTTAGGCCACTTTCACTGATTCTTGTAGCAGAATTAGATAGCACTTATTCCTTTTGGAAGGAGATCTTGTTCATTTTGATATTACCAAAAGGTTAATTATGATGCAAGAAATGGGCATCAAAGCAGCTGATAGTTTAGCAGCATCATTGGGTAGAAAAACCTAAATCTCATTCCTCTGGCTTCCAAGTGGCTGTTTCAAATGCTGCATTGGCCCAATTAAGATTCTCATGTAACACAGGAAAGCACAGCCCATCAGCCGGCATGAGCATCACATGTAATGTTAGCTTCATGTAAGTTTCTTTTGCTCTTCAGACTTGTAATAAGAAAGGGAAATAAATCATTTCATAACGCTACTAGTAAGTTTTATAAATTAGAAAAGAACTGTGGTAAATTTTTTATATGTTATCAGTGGTAGTAGGTTTCTACAAATAGATGAGGTGAAATAAGAATGTAAGCAATTAATCACTAGTCAGATGGCATTACTTCGACGTTTGTGTCTCCAATTATTGCTAATTTCACAAGGCCATATTCCTAAGGTTGGCCCTGGAATTCCAATAGTACTCATGTTCATGAAAATTTATGAAGCCACAATAAGGACTTAGACTCAACTTGGAACAGTGGATCTCAACCTGTGGGTGTTAACCCCTTTGTGGGTCACATATCTGATATCCTTCATATCAGAAATTTATATTACAATTCATAACAGCAGCAACATTACAGTTATGACATAGCAGCAAAATAATTTTATGGTTGTGGGGTCACCACAACATGAAGAACTGTATTAAAGCGTCTCAACCTTAGGAAGGATGGGACTCACTGGACTACATACAGGTTGCTCTTTGTGAAAAGTGCTGACACTTTGATCCAGCATTAAAGATGGCAATCCTCTATCTTCAAGGCCATAGACATCGAGATAAGAATAAATTATTTTCAAGATTTGAAGAGACATCATAGTCAACAGAATTTCAATGGACAGCCTTATGATACTCTGTTCCAGACCTTGGACAACAAGCAGGTGCCTCCAATGATCATCCAACACCTGATGGTCAGCTGTCTCCTCCCTGCTGATCAATGGTCACCCTAACCCTGATGGCCAGCCCTCTCTACCCTGTCCTCCTCACTGGTTCTTTTTTTCTGTCATTCTGTCATACAGTCACTTAAGCTCAACAACAGAATTGATGGATAAATGTCCATGGACAAATCAAAACTCCTCACCAAGTAGCAGCAACTTTCTTACTGAAGACAAGCTACTCTCTGACCCACCCTGGCACCCAATCAGTCAAACTGTCACCTGACCAAGACAAGCAGCTCTCCTACACCCTGACCCTCATGACATCACCCTAGAATTTGCTTAGTCTTCCAGAGGGATGGACTTCTAGTCATGATTCTGCTGCTTTTCTCCTATGCTGAGAAGAAATTCTTTTCTGTATTCATTATCTCAACTGACCTTGGGGAACTAGGTGGCTCTTATGACTCCTTGGAAGCCCCAGAGTTGGGCTTGTGGCCTAAGAGTCCAGTTGGTCTAGTGGGATTAACTAAAAGAAATATAATAGGTGAAACATTTCACTAAATAATATTTTCTGTTGCCCTGGCTAAGTGAACATAATATTCACTTAGCTGACATAATATTCAAGCGCCAACATTCCCACTGAAAGTTCCCTGGGCTGGTCCCTGCTCTTTTCTCTAATTGTGTTAGCAGAACATCCCAGGGCTGTTTTTGCACTGACCTGTGCCTGTGCATCTGTCTGCATTCTGCAAAGAGTTTGCTCTTGTCTTGAAGCGTTAAAGCTACCTCCATACAATGATGGCTAACTGTATGCTTCCTGCCTTCAATCTGAGACTCTAATCCCAGGGCTGACATAATATTCACTTAGCATGCTCAAATACTTGCAAAGCCTGCCCAGCCTTCCTCATTTCCAGTATTTGCAACTCCATCTTTCTAGTTGCTAAGGACAAAAAAAGAGTTATCATTCAGTGTTTCTTATGTTACCTCCTACATCTAATCCATTGGTAAACCCTACCATCTGTCCCTGCACAGCACAACTGGCTGAGGAGACCTATGCTTCCAGGAAGATGAAGTAAACACATATTCTCTCTTCCCAGCACGATTAAACACCCTGGATATAACCTAAAATGAATGGTTAAAATACTCATAAAGGTGGATAGCAGAAGGTAGGCAAGCTAGGGACCTTGAGACTCAAGGAACAGCACAGTGGTGAAAGCCAGGGTGTTCTTGTTGCCCTGTAATAGCTTTAAAAGAAAACAAAAATCTCCTGCTCAGAACACAACACAAGCAACCATTCAGCTAGTCCAAAACTGGCCTTCCTATTTTGGCCAAATGCTAGAAGAGAAGCAAAGGAGTTCAAGAGTCCCTTTCCCCCAACGCCATGGCAGAGATGCTCAGGTACCCTTCATCTAAGACATCTGCACATGTATCCCCTCCAAGTGGCAGTGAAACCACCCTCCATGGTAATAGTGGAGAGCATGTGGTATACCAGGACTTCTAATCATCAGAGACAGAGATAAAGCAGAAGTTCTTCCACCAGCATGGAGTTATGGGAGACCTACTGGAGAGGCAAGTTGTTCACCATCTTACTGCCCACTTCTCTCCAGCCCTACTCTTGTGAGTGAAGGCTACGGGTGGAGTTGTAATGGGGTCTCAACCAGTCAGGCCAGATCAGAGGAAGCATAGGTAAGACAAGGCCCTGCAGTAGAAACGTCTGATTTGTTTGGAAAGTCAGTTATGTCAAATGATGTTTTGTTGGGGCACACAGGTGAAAGGATGTCTTGATAAAACAGACACAGGAAAGAATGTTTTTGTGAAGAAGACATAGGTGAAGAGATGTTTTGCTATAGCAGACACGTAGAAGGACTCATGATGAAGGAGTATAAATGTGAGCCCATAGAAAGTAGGAGAGAGAGCATTGGTTTGCTTTGCTCTGCCTGTTCTTCACTAATGACAGGCATGCATTGGCTCTCCTTACATAGCACTGTTGAGCTCAACTTGTGGTAACATACCCATTGAGAGAAACTTGCCAAAGAACTGCTCCTGATCTTCCTGGGGCTTCTTGTTGCGTCTGTGGCCTTGGGATGGTTGACAGCCTTTTGGATTCATCAGGATTGAATTATAGCTGCTGGTTTGTGCATGCTGTCTGTCTGCCTAGAGGACTGGACTGCAGCTGCTGAGTCATATTTGGTGTTTGCTGCTGACAATGAAGATCAAGCTCACCTCCAAAGAACTATTGATAAACAGGTCCACTTCCACCATATCGTAAAAAACTTTCTCTTCTACTACTTTTGCTGGATGGTGAGCAAGAGGAGAGGTTGAAGCCTTATTAAAGTAGGTAGGAAAAATTTATGCCTACAAGGCCTTCACTGTCATCAGAACAAGGAGCATACACACAAGTCTTACAGGTTATGGACGGAGACACTTAGAAACCACCTCCATTGAGTGTACTCCCACCAGTTCCCTGTCCTGTCAAGAAAAGCTGACTTAATTCGCAGTTGTAAACAAGGTCCTTGGTCATGTAATAGGCTATTCACTAATTCAATTCCAATTTAAACACCATTGGTAATACCAGGATCAGGGAAACTGTGACATCAGCAAAAACCACAAGCCTCAGATGCCAAGGCCAAGGTGTAGAGACTTTTTATCTGATGAGTCCTTTGAAGCACCTATGAAAATGCTTCAGGAACAAATTTGAAAATTCTAGAACCAAACAAAAACTGGGAGGGACAATAAGCATTTTAAGATGAAAGTTGTGTTATCTGAAATAAGGGAAGTGAAAACAAGCAAGAAATGTGTTATATGCCCAGATGAAGAGAGGAAAGGAGAGAGCCAGTGCTATTTGAAGGAAGTTACAGAACTTCCCTTAGCTGAGCAAGATACAGACAGACAAACATGAATAGAGACTAAAGGCACTGTGAAATGTATGACCCAATATGGAGCGCGTGTGTCTTTTGTGTCTCATAGGTAAGAAGAAATAGGATTATGCTGAACAAAACATTCAAGAAAATAATTGCTGAAAGTTTTCAAAGTCACTGTACTGGCTGGTTTGGTGTGTCAACTTGACACAGGCTGGAGTTATCACAGAGAAAGGAGCTTCAGTTGGGGAAGTGCCTCCATGAGATCCAGCTGTGGGGCATTTTCTCAATTAGGGATCAAGAGGGAAGGGCCCATTGTGGGTGGTGCCATCCCTGGGCTGGTAGTCTTGGGTTCTATAAGAAAGCAGGCTGAGCAAGCCAGGGGAAGCAAGCCAGTAAGTAACATCCCTCCATGGCCTCTGCATCAGCTCCTGCTTCCTGACCTGCTTGAGTTCCAATCTTGACTTCCTTTGGTGGTAAACAGTAATTTGAAAGTGTAAGCTGAATAAACCCTTCCCTCCCCAACTTGCTTCTTGGACATGATGTTTGTGCAGGAATAGAAACCCTGACTAAGACAGTCACCAAAGCTATAAATGCACAGATCAGAGTAAAACCCAAACAAAAAAAAAAGCCAAAGAAATTTACAGTAAAATGGTAACAATAGTGACAAATATATCAGGCTTCTGGCTCTTACAGGAGGCAAAGAAAAGTATCCTCAAAACAGTGATGAAGGATAACTTTTCACATAGACAGAGAAATGATAACAGTGAATATTTATTACCAATGAGGGGGTCGGGGCACCATGGACTTCTTTAAGCCTTGACAGATGTCTTAGTCAGGGTTTCTATTCCTGCACAAACATCATGACCAAGAAGCAAGTTGGGGAGGAAAGGGTTTATTCAGCTTACACTTTCCACATTGCTGTTCATCACTAAAGGAAGTCAGGACTGGAACTCAAGAAGGTCAGAAAGCAGGAGCTGATGTAGAGGCCGTGGAGGGATGTTCCTTACCAGTTTGCTTCCTCTGCCTTGCTCAGTTTGCTTTCTTATAGAATCCAGGACTACCCGCCCAGGGGATGGCACCACCCACAGTGGGCCCTGGAACCTTGATCACCAACTGAGAAAATGTCTTACAGCTGTATCTCATGGAGGCATTTCCTCTCCTGAAGCTCTTTTCTCTGTGATAACTCCAACATGTGTCAAGTTGACACACAAAACCAGCCAGTACAACAGACAACAAGTGTAAGATCCAGACATAATACAGAGACTGGGACAGCATCCAGCAATGACAGAGACACCACAAGGCCATCAAACAACTAGAAATATGAAACCAGTCATCATCACAACTGTTCAAAGACACAAAGGGGATCTTCTGAAAAAAAAGAAAAACAGGACAACCATGCTCCAGATAACCCTGACTACCAGAACCTGCAAACACACACAAAACAATGTCTGGCAAATAATAACATGTAGTCATCAGACCTTTGTTGAATGAATTTCAACCAATACCCAGATATAGAATTCGGAATTTCAGATCAAGTCACATGGCGTGCTATTAAATGATGATGTTACAACCGGAGTGGTAATTATGATAACAACAATAGAAATTTACTTTGTGTGAAAACTGTATCAAAGTCTGATGTGGACACACACGTACACATGCACACACATGCACACACATGCACACACACATACATACACATACACATGCACATACACATGCACACACACATGCACACACACACACACACACACACACACACACACGCAGGACAGGAAACATTCCACAAGGGAGCAGCCATGATGAATGTTTATGGGCTGACGGTGTCCTATTCTGGGAGTTCTGAATGGAGGGAACATCACAGGAGTAGTTGACATTTATTGGATAACAAACATGGCAACTGTTGTGCTGTTATCTCTATCCATTTTACTCACAGCTCTATGAAGTGCCTTCTATTTTTGCGTCTGTTTTACAAAGCTGTTGTGACTGATCTTAGCTCAAGTGCTGGGGCCAGAGGCTGAGCACAGGCTAGTAGCCTTGTTTGTAATTCCTCACAGAAGCTGACCTAGTGCCAGTCCCTGTGTGACACCTTCTCTGTGCAGTATGTATCTGGTCCCCAAAGGAGGCACTTGGTGCCATGGAGACATTTCTGCTGCCTGGAAGAATCCATTCCATCCCGGTCTTACCTTTCCTATTGTTAGAAATTATACCACCCTAACCCCTGCTACAATTTTTTATTTCCATCAAAGTGTTGTGCTGGATAGTTCTGGTTTTGTGTTTGGTTTTGTATGTGAGTACGTATTGTGTGTTTTGCCTTATCTATACCATGATAGCTCTATGAGGGCAAGAATTCCAGGAAACATGAAGAATAGTGTAAAGTCAGGTAGACTGTAGGCACTTAGTAATCTTTTAAATAATTATTCCAGTTGATGCTTTATACTGTCTTCAGAGGAATGGCCCAAACTGGGAATCAAAACAATAAAATTTACAGACAAGAGGCCTGGGTGGGCTCCCTGCTCCCTTTGGGGTTGCAGACTCTGCTAAAAGAAGACAGATGGGGACAACCATTACCATGTGACTGTGGACTGAGGATTGCAACCAGGCAGTATGCAGGAGGGGTGAGTGCACGGGATTCAACTTTGGATCAAACTATTCTGAAACCAAGCAATAATTTTGATGGAATATAAATAAGAACAAAATTACAAATGCCCAGTGTGGACACAACACACTTCTAGTCAAATGCTACATCATAGTTACTACTGAGAGACCTGCCATGTAAGGACTGGAGTGATGGCTTAGCACTTAGGAGCACTGACTGCTCTTCCAGAGGTCCTGAGTTCAATTCCCAGAAACCACATGGTGGCTCACAACCATCTGTAATGGAGTCCGATGCCCTCTTCCCATGTGTCTAAAGACAGCATCTTGTAGACCATCTAGCAATTCAACAGATATGCTCCATAGCAAAAGGTTGGCCAGCCTATCATGTAAAGATGCCAAGATGGAGAAGCCTTGCTCTGCTGTTCCTCTGGAGAAAGGGATTTCACTTTTCGGCTGTAGGCATTTTTGCAGATAGAGATGAGAACCTGTCCTCTCAAAAGAAAGCCAGGCCACGCTGATGAGAATGATGACACGGTCTTATTTTCAGAAAGCAATCACTTCTCAATCCAAAGAATTCATGAATAAATTTCAGATAATACAAAACAGCTTCCTCTCAAAGAGTAACTTTTTTTTTAAACTGCTCCCGTCGATGGAAGAAGATTTTATTTGGTCCTGGGGTCACAGGCCAGATATGGCCCCAGCTTTATTTGACCTTCTTCTTGGGGTGCAGGTTGTTGGTATGGCTGCATTTTTTCTTGTGGCAGTTGACTGCATGAGGGTGCAAGCATGTGTAGCACTTGCGGCAGATCATCTTGCCACAGTTGTACTTCGGGGGCAAGCTGACAAAGGGAAGGGGTGGCTTGATGATGCTACTATGCAGGTGCAGCACCAGGTGCAAGGTGGACTCTTTCTGGATCTTGTAGTCGGACAGGGTGTGGCCATCCTCCAGCTGTTTGCCAGTGAATATCAGTCTCTGTTGGTCAGGTGGGATGCCTTCCTTGTCTTGGATCTTGGCTTTGACATTCTCGATGGTGTCACTGGACTCAAACTCAAGAGTAATGGTGTGACCCATCAGAGTCTTCTCAAAGATATCTGCATGTTGGTGTCTGCCACTCAGCTGCCTCATTGAAGAGCTCAAAGAGTAACTTGTAACTGCAACTTTGGTACTGGGTCCTGGGTGTGCAGAGCCAATTCTTTCCTCAGCGGCTCAGTGTGGGGATGTGGGGGCGCTACTCACACCAAAACCACTTGGAGCCTGTGTTGGTGGCTCTCACAGGGAACATCAGCTGTTAACCAGGGACTGGGGACACCATGTAACATATGATGAGTCTGTAATCATGATTGTGTGGGGTCAAATGTTTGAAAGAATAGCTGAGAATCAAGTTGATGTTACCATATTTCCAAGTTCTAGGTACTTGGCATTATGGAGAAAAATGGCTAGATAAATTTTCTATTCAATCTTGATATATATATATATATATATATATATATATATATATATATATATATATATATATTCTAATTAGGTAAACTTGAAGTGTTCAAAGTGTTTGTTAAATTTAGAACCATGTCCAGAATAGACATCCATAAACATGCAAAAATTAATAAATAAGCCAAAGACACACCGGAAAGTTGATTACCAGTGGAGAACGGGAGAATTATCTGGTGAGATTATTAGATACCAAGAAGTTGCCATTGTGTCTCCGACATACTTGAAGCATTTACTTTAACCGCACTCAAACTGAATTCATTCCCGTGCTAGAGCAAATTGTCAAATGCCAGGACATGCATTTCAAAACGCTGTTTTGCTTCGTGCAGCACAGAATGATGAGTTTATGTGTGTGGTTGTGTGTGTTAGGCCTTTCAGTCTTGCTGTGCTCACAGTTAGCCAGCTCTATGGGCTATTCCAGGCCCCAGTGCTGCCTAACTGTGCGGCTCTCACCCTTCTCACTGCACACTCCCCGCCTCCTGTAGAGGTTTCACATTCCCAGCACTCTGTGGCCCCACCCCTTTATGAGGGGCAAGGCTTCTTAATCCATCCCTTGGGAGAAAGGCTGCCTAGAAGAGTACTTGGCTCTCAGGCTGATTAGGAGATCATAAAATGTGCAGGAACTGGAACTGTGTCCCAGGGGTGAGAAGGGCATGAACAGAAAAAGGAGACTCAAGTTCAATTCAAGAATAGGCAGTGAGCCAGGATGTGTTGTAGAGCAGAGGTCTGGAGATCCAGGATGGAGCCAGCAGGGCAGGCGGGTTAGGGGGACCGGAAGGAATCAGAAATAGCAATCTTGATGGGCATCAGAGCCCTTGATGAGGACGGCTACTTATGGTCATTTGAGCAACTGCATCATTAGCCTGTGATCCAGTTCTGTCCTGTGCTTCTTGATGCCTCTCATTCTGCTTCTGTCATTCAAGACTTAGTCTTTTTGCTCTCCCCTCTGATGGCTCTTCTGACAAAGCCCTATATTGCTGGAGATTGTGTCCCCAGCTCCGCTGTCCCTGCTTTTGAGTTGTCTCTTCTTACTTCTCGCCTATGTGTACTGTACGTATCACCACCTTTGTTCTTGTGCTTATTTTCTGAAAGATGGCACGGATTATCAAAACTCACCCTACCCTTTCTCACTGCTGACTGCTGTGCTAACTGATACCTCTTAGCAGCAGATTTTGTGCTTCAAGCTACTTATTTTCAAAACTGGTTCCAAGACCAACTGAAGCTTGATAAGTATATCTGATCCCAAACTGTTGTCCCATCTTCCACTTCTAACCATGCCCTCTTCTCTTCATTCACACATTTCTGCCCTTATTACATTTTCTTACTTGAGAACTGTTTGGTGCTCAGATCTAGTGAGCAGGCACCTGGTCACAAACATCCTAGCCACGACAAAAAAAGCTACTTCTATATTTTGATTCTCCACTCACATACCTGGAACTGTAACCTAAAGAATTACTTAAATTATGAAAAACATTATATAAGGATCAAATTAATTAATAATAATAATAGTAATACCATATTACAATATTATAATTACAACATAAGTATATGCAATATATAGTATATATTATATACAATAAATATAAATTATATATTAGAATATATCATATACATATTATATATAATGATTATATTATATAAATTATAATATGTTATATATGTATTATTATATATAATTATATCGAATAAATTATAATATTATAATATATTAAATAAATTATAATATTATAATATATTAAATATAAAATAATATAATTATAATCATTAATATATAAATACATATTATATATAATATTGTATATTGTAATATAATATATAATACAATAATATTATACACATATTATAGTATAATATGTAATAATAATTAATAATCAAATTATAAAAACATATGTAAGGATTTTTATTTATAGGCAGTGGCAAACATTAAAAATTTTGAGAAATTATTAGAAAAAAATCTGGAGGAATGTAAATTATCATAAAACAGGGGGACCTTTTATATGTTAGTACATGAAATACATAAAACTATGTAGCATATAAGCATGTAAAAATGACTAGAAAGAAAAAATAATGCTCAAAAGGTGTACTGGCAGGAGGCAAGCATAGTGCGTTTCTGAGTGTGTTGTTTAAACTGGATCCCACCTTCTGCTCCCGTCACCCTAGAGTCGTCCAGCTTTCCTTTGTTTGGTGACCAAGGTCTACAACTTAGTCATGTTTGTTACTCCTTTGCAGAGTTCTCTTACATGCTTACTTTACCTTGGTGACGTTTTAGCAGGATGTCAGCCCCTAGGGTGGATTCCTTCACTTGTCTCTCTCAAGTTCTCCTTTCTTTCCTCTCTTCTCCTCATTTTTTAGAGTGGCTAGAAAAACCCAAAGTTCTATGTCCTAAACTTTGGAACATGCAACAGCTTCATGAATAAGGATTGACAGGAACACACAGTTGACTGATGTTACTAAAACATGAATTGACACGTGAATGTCCACTTGTGAAGGAAAGTGGAAGCCTGGCTCTCACACAGTATCATCATGACTCCCACACAGTGTCATTATGGCTCCCACACAGCCTCATCATGACTCCCACACAGTGTTATCATGACTCCCACAGCTCCCATGGCTCCCACACAGCCTCATCATGACTCCCACACAGTGTTATCATGACTCCCACAGCTCCCATGGCTCCCACACAGCCTCATCATGACTCCCACACAGTGTTATCATGACTCCCACAGCTCCCATGGCTCCCACACAGCCTCATCATGACTCCCACACAGTGTTATCATGACTCCCACAGCTCCCATGGCTCCCACACAGTGTCTTCATGGCTCCCACAGCTCCCACACAGCATTGTCATGGTTCCCACACAGCACCATCACGGTTCCCACACAGCGTCATCATGGCAGCAACCACCATCTTCTTGTTGCACAAGGATGATAGCCCTTGCTTTGATGAGGTGTTTTCTGGGCATTCAACAGCATAGCTTTAGAGTGGATCTCTCCTGTTGCTGGTTTCCCAGCAATCACTTAGATTTACATTTACACAAGGGCAGAGCCCACAAGGATCCAAAGAGGCTTAGGTCCCATAGTTCATGTGCTTGAAGGGATAATGATGCATCTACAGTCCTGAACCAAGCAGACAAGACCCTCATTCCACAGATCTTAGGACAGAGTTTCATAGAAATATGTAAAGGAAGAAAGTGCACAGGTAAACAGGAGAGTGTGTGTTTTCAAGGATAGAGTTAAGGATGTTGTTAAAAGGGGAAAACTGGCCTAGTCCTTGTACACATAGATGTGCACAGGAAGAGAGGGCTAGGAAGTGATGAACAGTCATGCCCAGGGCAAAGAGAAGAACAGACTGCAGAGTCCAAAGTTCAGTGTTCATGCCATGTGCATATTCCATCTATCTCACCGCGGTAGAAAGGGAGGGAGGGAGAGACAAAGGGAGGAAGGGAGGGAGGGAAGGAGGAGACAGGAAGGGGATGGGGGGAGAGGGGGAGGGAGGGGGAGAGGAAAGTGAGAGGGGGACGGATGTAGGGATAGAAAGGGGGAGGGATGGTGGGAGGAAGGAAGGAAGGGAGGAAGGGAAGGATGAAGGGAAGGATGAAGGGAAGGAAGAAAGCCCAGTGTGCAGCCCTGTGGTACAGTGTATGAGCTTCACATATACAAGGCCTTGAGTCACATCTCCAGCACTTGCCAACCAAGAAAGAAGAAAACAAAGCCTATAATTCAGTTTAAGATTTTTTTTCACCTAAAATTAAAGTGATTTATCACTGAAAGTGTTGGATTGATCCGTTGTTATTGCACATGCTAGGCAAATGCTGAGCTGTCCTCAGCATCTAACAGGAAGTTTGATATGAAGCTATTCTACACAAAACCATATTTCCTTGTTATGAAGCAATACACCAATTTCTAGAACCACCAATAAGAATAAAAGTAAAAATAAAAGAACACTAGTCTGTCTGTGCTACTGAGGAGCTAAAAGCTGAGGCATGTGATTATAATACACATAAGAACAACCAGGGGTGGGGAGGGATGCCGGAGACAAAGGGGAATATTAATTCAATCAGAATTGAATCATCTTGAGAATTAATGTTGTCCAGTCTGTTATCTCCAATGCAAATGAGTGAACCAAGACCATCAGCATGAAACATGGAGAACAATCTAAACCCTGCATGTAGATCTCCAATGGGCTCACTTCAGAAACAGAATTAAGCCACCTTTTGCTAGGGTTGGACAACCATTCTATTACGTAAATTAGAGACTGATAATTTTCAGACTGTCTTTGAGAGTTAAACATATATAAAGGAAACACTGAATCAGAACCAAATGCATGCACGGGCTCCACTGGGATGAAGATGTAGAAAACACAGGCTTACTGCTACTCATTTGACTTTCCTGTTGTGTCTCTGAGAAGGGGAATGTCTGTGTAGTCCAGGCTAGCCTTGAGTTTCCCTATCTGCCTCCTGAATACAGTCATGTACCACCAAACTCAGCCTCTCGGTTCTTCATGCCACACTCAACATTTGCCTTCATTGTAGTTTCTTAATTGTGGTGAAACAGAAGCCAGAGATTCGAGTCTTTGTGTGAGTTCTGTCAATAACCAGCTGTGTGAATGTGCACACCAATACTGACCAACCATCATTTTAAAACTCAGGTGAGTGGAAACTGATATTAACAATTTTCTAGGCCATGATAATTCACATTTTACAAACAACACCTCCAATTTTGTGAGAATGACTGTAATACCTGGTGATTATAAAGCTACATAGAGCTGCCTACAAAGTAGGTTTGGGGTCTGGGGACTATAAGCCTCATCAACTAGGAAACACAAACACAGAAGCCGGGTGGGCTGCTGTGCGGGAAACAAAAGACAACCTTGTTTGTCAGTATGAGATGACATGAAACACATGTCTTAATTTTGTTCTAGAAAATACCTTTGTTCAACATTGTCCTTTTTACTCCATGTTCAATAAAAATGTTTGGGAGTTGTATATGAACCCTAAACAAGAGTTTGGTAATTTTTTTAAAATTGGATATGATTTTGTCACTGGATCCAAATTACTGGCCCAATCATTACAGGCAGTGCCGCATAATAATTGTAAGCATAATTGCAGTGGTATTTCCATGACATGCATTTACTCTCCATTTCCAACATAATTATTATGCGTGGAGGACGACACTTCATTTTCAGACTTCTCCACAATCCTCTTAAGGAACGGAAGTTTTTGAATATTTGGCATCTAGGATACCTCTCTCATGGAAGGACCACAAGTATGAATTATAAAGATGATCTTGATATTAAGGTAATGACCCTAAGTTCTAGAAGTCCATCCCCCTCATTATTTCTTAATTCACTATATAAAACTAAGAATCATGGTGAAGGAATGGCTTTGCGACTTCCCTGTAACAAAAACAACTTTTTACTCTCTTGCCTGGCTCACCCATGTCTTCTGCTATCAGTGAGAGTGTCTACTCCCTGCAGGACACCAGAGCATGAGGCAGAAACAGAGGAGATAGATACCTTCCCAGTTTTTAGTGGGGAGGAACACACATGGTGGCCATTGTCCAAGGCCACACCATCTTTTGGACAAGCACAGCATTAGGGCACCTCATCCTCAGCTTTTCTCCCATCAGACTAGATACTTATTCCATAGAATGTCAAGGGACAGTAGCAAAGGCAGAAGCTATTGCCGTTCACAAACACAAAACCATAATGTACATATTTTTTGACAGAAAGAAGAAAAAATAGTTGAGCCATGAGTCACGAGACAAGCTCTTAAATTTTGAGATGGTTAGCCTGTGGTCCCTTGGCCACATGCAAGGTTGGATATTCCTGTGAAAGATTCATTTTTGAGATCTCATTACCACCTGTCATTAGCTGACTTTGGTTTGAGTATAGCAGATCACTCTCCATTAATGAGTGGGCCTCATTCATTAACCTGAAGGCCTCAAGAACAAAGTTGGGTCTCCTGAGGAAGAAAGGCTTTTGCCACACAACCTAAACATTTGATGGGAGTGCCCACCCTGCCTTCTTCCTCAACAGACCTCAGACTTCCCTGGTCCACAATTACCTGAGACATATCTTAAAATCAATAGATAGACAGACAGAAAGGTGGACAGACAGACAGACAAACAGATGATAGTCATAGATATGTGATTGATAGATTATTTCTATATATATATCTCCTCTTTTAGTCCCAGCTTCCATACCTATGGTTTCATCCAGTTGTGAGCTGTAAATACTCAGAAAAGCAATGTGCTCCTACCAACTTTGCCCACACTTCTTCTTATTATTCCATAAATGATACAGCATAGCAATTATTTAAGTAATTTAGACATGGCCTAAAGTATATAGAGAGACATGAGCAGGTTATATGCAAATCTTTGCCAGTCTATATAAGAGAGTTCAGTATCTGAGGATCAGGGTATCTCCAGGAACTTCTGGAGCCATTCCACAAAGCATACAGGAAAAGATATATATTCAGTTTGTTCTGCTCTCTAGAACTTTAGCTAATATGATTTTAATCAAAACATTATACAAATTGGGAATTTTTTCAGAATAATACATTTGACTCTGTATAAGGTACTGATAGTTTATACCAATCCTTCATTTAGTTATCAAAATCACTGTGCTAAATATGATTTCTAGTCAATTTTGTTGATGGTTCATCACAATTGAACAGAGTTAAGTCACTTTTAATGAACAGGGTAGTATAATTGCATTTCATTTGTAACAATTACAGGAACAAAATTAAAGAGGATGCATACTACTATACTTTAACTAGCTATACACAGAAAGCACCTCTTCCTAATAAACACCACTATCTCCCAGTCAAAACTACATTTTAAATTATTTGCATAAATAGCAAGTGAACTACAATAGTTCCAATTTTCAATCAAGATATATTCTAATTAAACTTATAAATGATGTGTTAAAATATTAATACTTTACATTTAGCAAGTTAATATCAGATGAAGCATTATAATTACAGATGTTAAATTATCTTTAATTGTAAAAACTTTTCATCAAGCTGGTCCCAGGAGGCACCTGGAGGTCAGGAATACTTACTAATCGCAGAGTCGTAGGAAGTGGAGTTGTGCTCACCCCTCATGAAGGGGTACGGGGACAAGTAAGCATGTGTGCAGTTCTTGGATGGTGGCTGATTGGCTAGGAAGAAAAGCAAAGTAACAGTGTCCATTACTGAAGGCTCAGAGGTGACCCCAAGAACCAGGGAGACAGCAAAACAAAACTACAGGCATATCAACAAACTCGGAGCCCTGTCTGAAGTGGAAATCTCTGCTGAAAACACCCGGATCTTGGAATGAAAGTTTTTCTCAAACAACTGAAATTCAGTGGGAGATACACACATCCCCACAGGACTAGAGAGCAGGAATACAACACTACACCCATCTTCATGTCCTCTCCCTACCAACAGGATGCTCGACACTGGAGATACTTCAAAAACTCGTTTTAGAAATCTAATGGAGTTGGGTTTGACCTTGACTAGCTCAGACTAGCAGAATGTTTACTCTACATCCACCCCAACATCATGGGAAAAGGCACACATGATGGAACACTAAAAATTGAGAAGTCAAACAGAATTCCAGTGTTAGAGGAAACTACAGGAATAACTTTTACAGGAGACTTAAAATATGTTCCATGTACACTTAGGTTTCAAAATCTAAGTCTGCATTCTGACCCTGGTTAGACAGAATCTTTAAGAGGCATGTAAGGTCATTGGAGATTTACACAATCTGGTGACAAGTTACAGAGAAAGAAAAAGAGTGAGGGGGACAGGAAAATTTGAAAATAAGACTATAATCTCAACTAGTTATTAGGCTAATAACTAGTTTGTCTATTGTTGAAGATAATAAAATGACTACTAGTTATTTTCAGTGAGCTGTTTTTCAAAGATAAACATGGCAAAAGAAATACAGTTAAAGGAATTCATCATAATCTTCAGGTTCCTAAACTTCAAAAAGGGAACTTTGAATTTCCCTATAAGGAATACAAACATCAAACGGAAGACATTTCTTGATATTGCCTACAAACTTGGGTGAAGCCCAACTAAAGCAGCTTTCATCTGTTACCACTGGTAATTAAGTTTCATTACAAAAAAATAAAAGATTTAAAAAAACCTTCTAAACTATGAATATAAAATAATACCTCTATTTCTGGGCTTTTGTATTTGAAAATTCGGTTTATAGCCAAATGAATTTCCAAAACACTTATTTGAAAAATACCAGTAATAGACACTTGAAAAGAGACTACCATAGACAAAAAAATCTGCTTTTTTAAATTAGAGGCAGTATATTCTAAATATGGGCAGAAAAACAGCAGGTACTCAAGGTTTATTATAAGTATCCAGACACCCTACTTTTATGTGAGATTAGAAATTATCCCTGGAGACATTTCTCCTGTAAAGAAAGAATCTGTTCATGACCTTTTTGATGTCATGGAACTGACACTGCACAAATAGGAATCTGATCCACTTAAACCTGTTTGTTTTTTGTCTCAGACAAAGGGAGAGGAACAAGGCCAGTCACACTTACTGTACCAGAACGTCCAGATGTTGGAGTTGTTCTCCTCTACAATGCCACTGAACCAGCACCTCCAGAAAAAGCCTTCATGGTGAAAAGTGATGTTCTCTATCTGCACAGAAGACAAATGACCTGCTGTCATCCCCAAGAGTATTATCAACCCTGCTACATCTTAATTCCTGTGACCCCCAATGATGACCACTAGCTCCCCATGGCGCTCTCCTGGAAGAAATAGGTTCCCCACTGCTGTTCTTCAAGACGATGAATAAGACTGCCCTAATTGAGACTAAGTACATCGATCAGTATTTTGAAGAAGAAACGCACATTCTGTTCACCTGAACACCTGCCCACTTCAGTCACCAGAAGCCAATAATCCGATCCGAAGGCTACCAAAAACAGCAAAACCCCCAAAGCTCCGAAGAGAGCCCCAAAGAAAACAGCAACATTTAGTCTCATTTTCCAGTCGACTGGTTGCCTCCCAAATGAAGGAACAAACTGTAAAGAGTCAACTGCTCAATAATAACAGAGATAAAGCCACTCTTGAGTCGGCAAGGTCTGGGGAGCAGGTCCTCGCTGGAGCTGTGGTGGCTTCTCATTTCCACCCTGTCCCTTTGCTCTCCCTGGAGGGGCTCCAACCCAGCAGCTGAGAATGGCTGGCTATTTTAAGATACTGATTGAGAAGCTTGCTCTCTCCCATGGGAATCAAAAAATAGCTGACCTTCCCCTGACTATAAAGAGATGCACCAGGCAGGAGCAGGCCCGGATTATCATTGTTGCTGTTGGGTGATCCATGCAAGTGGAGAGGAGATGGGACTGCAGGAAAATATTGAACTCTGTTCTTCTCTCCTGCTTGAGCCTCTGAAGAGTCCCCTCCTAGGCTAAAAGGAGCAGGACAACAAAGAGAAACTTTTGAAGCTCTGGGAGATGTAACTTGCCACTACCCAGAGCCAAGAGAGCTTTGGAAAACAATAGAATTGGCAATTAGCCTCTTAATTACATGTGGACATTCAGGGGAAGAGGAGACCTAGGCTTGGTCCAGGTTTATAACTCATACATTCAAATGATATCTAAAAATCACTTGATATCCAAAATCAAATGTTGTCTGAGATCACTTATAGCCATGACAATATAATTCCTGAAAGAACAAAAATTAATGTTATTTAGCCTCCCATAGGGACATAAAAGCTTGTTTTCTGGTGGCTTAAGAACCAATTTGTTCTAGAAAACTATCCCACAGCTGAATTTAAGTTTCAGATATATTGTTTTCTGGATTTCTTTCTTTTTTTCTTTGCCTTTAGTATCTGATTTTCCTGAAACATAAACCATGCCCACTGTCCGTACAGACAATGAAACAGAATCAATTGTGTGTTTCCTTCTGTCCTTGTCTCTTTGAAGTTCACTTGTCTATTTACATATCTAAATATGCCAGTGTGCTTTAAAGATGTATTTTTTGTTTGTTTGTTTTGTTTTTGAGACAGGGTTTCTCTCTGTGTAGCTCCGGTTGTCCTGGAACTTACTCTGTAGACCAGGCTGGCCTCGAACTTGGAAATCTGCCTTTCTCTACCTCCCAAGTGCTGGGATTAAAGATGTGCGCCATCACTGCCCGGCTTTAAAGATGTATTTGTGTGCTTTTTATCATTGAGACTCTGTCCATTTGACTGTTGTCTCCATTGTTTCTCAGTAAGAACACAACAGTTCCTCCAATCACAAAAGGAGGCTTCCGTGAACACAACAGTTCCTCCAATCACATAATGAGGCTTCCGTGAACACAACAGTTCCTCCAATCACAAAAGGAGGCTTCCACGCACTGCCAGCTTCCTATCCCTTCTGATTACAAATCCCAATGATGGTGTTCGTAGGCACACACACACACACACACACACACACACACACACACACACACACACACACAGATCCCAAATATGGTCTTAGTTTTTCTAAACCAATTACCTGTTCCTTTAAGCATTCTTAGATGGTCACAACTTCAAATGTTTGTTTCTTCCCAAACACCCAGTTGGAGTGAGGCACGGTAAATTAAACATAACCAGGAACACTACCATTGTTGCCTAATCTGTCAATATGCTCCATTATGTCTGATCACCGGGATCCTCCCATGAACAGGAGTGGAACTGTCCTGGCATGAGCTTGCTGAAGTCTTACATGAGCTGTCACAACTGCTGAGAGTTCTGTGTGCGAGTGCCCTAGTGTGTCAGGAAGACTTGTTTTCTTGCTATCACTCACTACTTCTGGATCTTAGGGTCTTTCTACTCGTCCTTCCTCAATGATCTCTGCACTTTGGGAAGAGGGGTTTGTGACGTGGGCATCCTGTTTAGGGCTGAGTATTCTGGTGTTCTTTATTCTCAGCACTTTCACTGGTCGTGGGTCTCTGTGTTACTTGCCATTCACTGCATAAAGACGTTTCTCTGACGAGGCTTGAGTGCTACGCCGATCTATTGGAACAGAGACAGAAGTTAAGAAGGTGGTTTGATGCACTTAGTAACAATAGTATGTTCACTCTAGAGCCCATGAGCTTTCTACCAATGGGCTCTTGGCCAGATTTACAACACCAAGCATGATTTCCTCATCTGGAGCTGACTTAAATCCAAGCAGCAAGCAGTTATTATTACCCTTTACCCAGCTCCAAAGCCTGAAAATTACAGTAATAACTGGCCTGGCAAGAGAAGCCCACGGGTACAGTAGTGTCATAGTTAATGGTTCTCGCACAGGAGTCCGAAAGCTGAGGTTACCATCTGATGGGAATTAGCTCATAGGGGAAGACCAGAAGCCCTTTGTCGCTGGGACTTCATTTAAAGAAAAGAGTATGCACGAAAAAAAGCCAGCAAAGTACTAATGGAAGAGGTAGTCCTCTGTCAAGGTTGTGTTATGACTGCATACCCCATGGCCCAGTGCTTTTCTGGGCTCTTGCAGGAGCCCACTGACTCACTTCCATTCTTCAGCATACTTTCAATCGATTTTTTAGTAAATTGTCTCTATGACTAACCATGTGTCCATAGAATAATCCTTCACCCAGAGCCAGGAGTCCTCTGAACTCAATATGGGCATGTTTTTTTTTCTCCTTTTCCTTTTTGCAATCTCCTTTTCAGACTCCAATCCAAATCTCTGGCCCGCTTTGGGCCTTCCTCAGCTTCCCTAACCTCAGGCCTTTGGCAAATGGCGTTTTGTCCACTTCCCTTCCAGAAGATGCTTACGTGTTTTAATGTCTTCCTCTGAAATTTTAATAAAGTTGTCTTTGGGATTATTTCTGAGTAAATTTTAGAATTCTCTTATTAATAGGACTAGGTACTTGCAAGCCAACATTGGTTTGTTCGTACTACCACGGACACACCATGCACATTTTGAAGTACTCTTCCATTATTATACACGATAAAATAATAACAAATGAACTCTATATGGGCAATCTGTGACTTTGGTTTTGGCTCCCTGAATTTCTAGCAGCTGTTAGAGATTGCTTATCAAGCAACAACCAATCTGATATTGACTAGAATTGATTTGAACACTGCCATCTGCTGGTCATAGGCAAAATTGCATTCTTTCGCTTACTGTGATCCGTGGAGATTTTGACATTTGAATATTAACTCTAGCAAAGGTTCTAGATGCCTTCACCTCAGTAATTCACACTATTCTCTGTTTAACTGAGAGTTATTCCAGTAGCTCACACAAAGGAAATCACATTACAAAAATAAATTTCACTTTTCAAAAATGGTTGACTGCCCAACTAGTACTGGAAAGAATGATTTTGGACAGGAGCTTGGGCCTTGGCAGCCCTGAGGAGTTAGACCTTGCCAACCGTCTTCAACAGGCCTATTAGGCAACTAATTGTCAGAAGGAGAAAGAGGAGGTTTATTCAAAGTAGCCACACTGGGTAGGGGGACAAATACATTCTTAAGTCCACCTTCCCAGCCCTGACAGGAGGCTTAAGCTTAAATCAAAGGCAAGAAATATGCATGATTAAGTATCCTGGTCAAAGTGTGGCAAGCCCCTCACCATACCTTAGATTCAGTCTCTCCTGCAAGGCGTCTTGCAATGTGTCAGAGCAATGAGAAATCCCTTTCTAGGAGACAAGTTCTTTCTCTCTGGCTGGTACCAGGCTTCAGTCCTTTCCTCTTCTCAAGGTGTGATTCCCTGAGAAGATCCACTTTCTCTTTGCTCTTTATTAGTTCTTTGAGGATTTTGTAAAACATGGAAGAGAAAAGTAATCATTAGCATTATCCAGATGTGAACCCTACATGCTACAATGATGGCGAACCTGATAAGCTATGCCAATTGGTACAGTCATTTCACAAATGTTATGGGAATAACCCGGTGCTCTCTAACAGATCCGTGGTCTTCATCATGAAATGGAGTTCTTTCCTGGCACAGCGAACAGAGCCCAGACCTATGTATAAATGGCTCATAGAGAAGAACCTAATACTACTATTCTGCTAAAAGATATAGTATTAGATATAGATTATATAGTATTAGAATATCTATTAATGGCTTTCCCTGCACCCAGAGAACAGTGTGTCTCTCAGCTCTACGCACAGAAGCACCCTCTTGTGGTAGATGGTAATTAACACAGAGACCTTCAACCTGCCAACAGGAAGTGAAAGAGAGACTGGCCTGTAAAGATGTATTTGTTATATATAAGTACACTGTAACTGTCTTTAGAAACACCAGAAGAGAGCGTCAGATCTCATTACGGATGATTTTGATGTGGTTGCTGGGATTTGAACTCAGGATCTCTGGAAGAGCAGTCAGTGCTCTTAACCACTGAGCCATCTCTCCAGCCCCTGGCCTGCTCATTCTTAAAGAGGACACACATATCACACACCCCTCCCTTGGCGCTCAGGGATCTCCATGGATGGGCGGTTGTAAATATGAACTCACTATGATTGTGAAGCATGCTCATTACATGCACAAAAATCAAGCAAGTCAAAATCCTAGGGTGGGGTCCGGGAGGTGGGCTCAAAATCCCCACCTGAGGCGTTGTCTGCATTTGATAGATGAAGGGAAAGGGAGAGTCAGCTTTCTTTAATGATGTGACTCCTGGTTGGTGAATCACACTCTGCAGCAGGCCCCACTCCCAAGAGTTGTTGGGTAACACGAACTGGATGTAACTGGCAAAAAAAGAATGAAAGAAAGAAAACTGTAGGTTGGTTGGGTATGAATGTGAGGGTGGAGAGGGAGGAAATGGGAAGGGTTGGTGGGGGGGGTCAGTGAATATAATAAAATATGTTGTATGAAATTCTCAAAGTATACACATACACATACACACACACACACACACATTTAAAAAAACTGTCAGTAGGGATAAAGCTTCTAGGTGAGCAACCAGTTTGATTTCTCCATGTTCTATGTCTCAAGTGTTTATTGTCTTCAGTAAGAGTATTTTATAGTTGCGATGGTTTGCATATGCTTGGCTCAGGGAGTGACACTTAGAAGGTGTGGCCTTGTTGGAGTAGGTGTGTCACTGTGGGTGTGGATTATTAGGTCCTTATCCTAGCTGCCTGGAAATCAATATTCTAGTAGCAGCCTTCAGATGAAGATGTAGAACTCTCAGCTCTGCCTGCACCATGACTGCCTGGATGCTGCCATGATCCCACCTTGATGATAATGGACTGAACCTCTGAACCTGTAAGCCAGCCACAATTAAACATTGTCCTTTATAAGAGTTGCACTGGTCATGGTGTCCATTCACATCAGTAAAACCCTAACTAAGACAATCATATTATCCAGTTATGGAGGGTAACTAAGAACACTGGCACCTTCTTTTCAAAATTGGAGGGTCTACGGAACCTCATTGGCTAATAACCTCAATAGGGGAGCCATTCCTGGCAGTGGGGTTTTTGTTAGGTAGCTTGTTGTGTGTATTGTAGGGAAACTGCTCCTTTTTATAGGGTAACTCCATTTAAATTCTTTCTATATGTGAGTATGTTTCAGGAAGCCTCTATAGCAGTAGGCTTCCATAGGACTTTTTAAAAGAGGTCTTAGTTATTCCTCACCATATGGTCTCCCATCTCCTCCCCGATGTAACAACTCCTGCTTCGTTTATAGCACTCTGTTCTATATCCCTCTAGGAAGTGTTGGCTCCCCATGACCCTTCACTAATTTCCTGATCTCAATGGCTGTTCCAAAATGAAACACAAGTATCTGAAGTTTCAAAGCTAACATCCATGTATGGGAGGGAAAAAAAGTGACATTCGTCTTTCTATGACTGGGTTGCTTCACCCAGGAGTTCTTGACTCTTTCCAGAACCATCCATTTACCTGCATGTTTCATAGTTTCATTTTCCTTAAGAGCTGAATGATAGTCCGTTGTGTAAATGTACCACAGTTTCATTGTCAATTCATCAGGCAATATCTAGGTTGTTTCAAATCAGTCTATGAAGCTCTAGTAATAAAACCAGCAGAGCATAAAACAGACACACTGATCAATGGAGTGGATTTCCAGGGCCCCCAAATAAACTCACATTCCTACAGACCATCTGATTTTTGACAAGCTGAAGAAAAGACAACGCCCTTAACAAATGGTGCTAGTCAAACTAGATAGCTACACACAGAAGAATGAACTAAAATTCTTTATCAGCCACAGTATAGAACTCTCAAGGACCTCAACATAAGACCCGGATCCCTGATTCCTGTAGAAGAGAAACTAGGAAATACACTTGAACTTTTAGCATGGGAAACAGTATTCTTATCAGAACCCTGGTAGCACAGGAATTAAGACCAACAATTAATGAATGTGACCATATGAAACTAAAAATCTTCTCTCCAGCAAAGGATACCACCATGCCAGGAAAAGGCAGCTTACAGACTGGGGAACATCTTCACATCTGACTGAACATTAGCATGTGAGATATTCAACAAACTCAATAGCTAAACGTCAATAAGACAAACTTCCAAATTTAAAAAGAAAAAAAAAAACAGGGCAAGGAATTAAACAGAGAGTTCTCAAAAGTTAAGATACAAATGTCTGAGACACATTATTTTTTAAGTGTCCAACACCTTTAGGCCCTCAGTGAAATGCAAGCTAAAACTGCTTTGAGATTTCATTTTATCCCAGTCAGACTTGGTAAGTAAAACAACATAGGATTACCAAATGCCAACAGGCATGTATGTGGGGAACGGGGAAAACTACTCGCAGCTGGCAGGAGTATAAATTGGTGCAACCTTTCGAAAATCAGTGTGGGATCTCCTAAAAATCTAGAGACTGGTCTATCATATGACCTGGCCATGTCACACCTGGGCAAATTCCCAACGGGTTCTGTATCCTATAGAGATCCTGTCTAGGCTCATTGCTTCTTTATGCACAAAGGCCAGGAAATGGAAAAACCAATTCTTGGGCACCAGGGTTTCAATAGCGTGGCAGCCAAAGGGAGTAAAGGGAGGCAAGGAGTCTATTCAGAGTATCTTTAGTCCCAACGGGAACATTACAAAGTTGTGTGTTCTGTTTCATAGAGAGCATTATTTGTGTGGATACATGCATTGCATTTGGAAAGAGTTCCTTACCCAGATCCCTGATTCCAATAGAGGAATCACCTCTGAAGACTCTGAGAAAAGAGAGACTTTTTTTCTCATGGCAGCACCTGAATCCAAGTCATTCAGCAGTGATTTTTACTCCCTTGGTCAAAGTGTGGTCCCAGATTTAGGACTGGTACAGGGGTTGGTGGACAGATCAGGGAGAAAGGGGGCACACTGCAAATGTTCAACAAGGAGGCAGCCCAATCCCAAGCTACGGAACTGGAGCCCCTCCCCAGCACTGGGTTCGACCCCTGTTAGGGGCACAAAGACCCATTAGTTACCACATCATAAGGTTTGACTCTGACATCTGGGAGGAAAATGAGGCAGATGGAACAATATGGCACATTTCAGAAGGAAAATGTCTTTGTTAAAAGGAATACCCAATGACATGATGTCCTTAATACATAGAAGTGTCAGAAAAACAAAACAAACAACAAAACCATGAGAATCAGTGACTGTCTCTTACAATCACAGGAGATGTACACAGGAGACCTCTAGCCCACCTTCCACATCTTCCATGTAACAGTAAAACTATGCACATGAGTTTTAGAATTTTCTTTCTGGTTTTGGTTTTAAGGTTTGGGTTTTACTGTGTAACCCAGGCTGACCTGGAACTTGCAATTTTATTTCAGTTTCCCAAGAGCTAGGACCACAGGTCTGCACCTGCAGGTAACTGGTTTTGGTCCTCTGGCTTATTACAACAATTTTCTGTTTGGTAGTGGTGATGGAGGTGGTGGTGTAGGTGGTGGTGGTGGTGGTGGTGGACATGGTGGTGACCATGCCTGGGGGTGATGTGTTCTAATGTACACATCTCACAGCTCTTCCAACTTTCCTGACTCATGAGTATTCCTTTCTTTTCTATAAAATCCTCTTCGTTTCTCAGTCTTGAGGATTTTCTGTTCACTTTTCTCACAGTCCTGCAGTTCTTTCACTGCTGGAGTCAGACCTACCAGTCCTTTCTGGTTCATGCTCTCATGGCGTTTCCACATAATCCTGTCATCTCTCCAATTCCCACACACTGTCTATTCTCCCTTAGACTATTAACATACTAAGGATGGTTGTCTGATGTCCCCTCTCAATTCCACAACTGTTGTCATTTCTCATTCTTGTTCTCATGCTTGATGTTCCTCTTATCTGTCACCATGCGTGGTGGATCCTGGAGAGGACAAGATGAAGGAAGTGGGCAGTGGAAGCGCAGGAGGTTTCTTTTATAAGGTTCACAGTGACCCAGGTAAGAGCCAGGCTGTGCTTACTATTGTCTTTGGAGATGCCAGAGATTTTGGTTTGTTCTTGTTCTCTTTATTTGGTTTCTCCACTAAAGTCTTACATTTCCCTGGAAATCCCTTTGTAAGAAAAGTCCTGCATTACATCTTTCTCACTTAGTCATTCTCAATACACTGGAGTCCTAGTGATATTTTCATAAGACATTCAGGAAGGAAAATAGTCTGTCATCTCATGATTGATTTTCAGGGTATGAAAGTCCCTGGGTTGAGTGCTTAGGAGCAGTGTGTGTGTGTGTGTGTGTGTGTGTGTGTGTGTGTGGGCGTATGTGTGCACTCTCATGTGCCCACACGTGTATTTAAGTACCTTAGATTTTGTATACCTTACCTTTTCAGACACAGTCTATTATTAACCAGAACTAAGTAGGCTGGGTTGGCTGCCCAGCTTACCCAGGGCTCTACCTGTGTCTGTCTCCTCAGCACTGACAGATATGCTCACCACCGAGCTTGCTCTTGGGCTAGAAGGACTCAGGTTCTCACCCCTGTAAGCAGCCTTCAGCAGCTGAGCTGTCCACCCAGCCACATCTTAGAATCTTTCCTTAGCATGGTTTCTTCCCGTAATGTGAAACAGAAAGGTTAGCGGGAGCTCAAACTGTGGGACTTTCCTCTTCCCAGGCTCTCCATGGGAGAGCAACCTTTGTTTTGGAGAGTATTCCAGACATATTTGAAATGGTTCATTTACTCCAGGATGTGTGTGTATTTATTTATTATTTATTTATTTATTTATTTGTGTGTGTGTGTGTGTGTGTGTGTGTGTGTGTGTGTGTGTGTGTAGCTGCCTGCCTGTCTGTCTGCCTGCTTCTGTTTCTGTGTATGTCTGTAGCATGTGTGTATAGGTGCCCCATAGAACAGAAAAGGATGATGAACTCTTGGGAGCTGGAGTCACAGGTGGTTCTGAGCAGCCTGATGCAGGTCTGAGATGCAAACTCAACACAGGCCTCTGCAAAAGTCCCAAATACTCTTAACCATCTCTCCAGCCTGCATCTTTGTTTTTAAACAATCATTTTTCTCCTCGTTCTGCAGGAGACATGAGGATTTTCTCAGCTCTTCACCATAAGGACCTTGTGGAGCTTAAAAGTAAAAGCCAGGTGAAGTTCAGGCTACTTGAGATAGTTCCAGCCCAAAGGGCAGGTTTTCTTTTCTTTCTTTTTCTCTTTTTTCTCTTTCTTTCTTTCCTTTTCTTAAAATATCACACCATTTCTTTCAATGCCTTTTATTTACATCCAACACCTATGTCTCCCTATCATGCTCCCTCTCAAATTCCTCTATCTATCTATCTATCTATCTATCTATCTATCTATCTATCTATCTATTCAGTGTTGCTTGTATGTACATGATTTCAGTGATGACTACTTCATATTATTACAGAACTTCTATCCTGAGGAAGACTATGTCTCCTGTTTCAGCATCCCTTAGTTGCCTGTAGTCCCTTGTTCAAGACTGACATTTCCCTCTTCCATCCTTGTGGAAAAAAAAAGAAAAGGAAGCGGGGCCTGGCGCAGGCGGGCATAGGGGCACACGCCAGGCAGGGCCAGCAGCGCGCGGGCCTCGCTCTAGGGCCAAGGCAGCGTACATATGCAAAGGACGCAAGCAGACACGGTTCCGCGGGGGGGGGGGGGGGTGGTTGGGGGATACAGGCAAGATGCACGCGTGCCTCGGCCTAACCGGGAGCGGGCGGTCACACCGCCGGCAGGTCCTGCACATGGCGCGTGGGAGCGCAGAGAGATCACAGAGATAACACGCGCTGAGGGGTGTTATTTATAGTGAGTTGGGCAGTCAGGTAACCAAGAGGTGGGGACAGTGTGGCTGCAGGCAGGTGACTGCCTAGGCGGAGTCAGGCTAGAACCTGGGGCGTGGCCACATGTCTCATTAAGGTCCCACACATCCTCAGATGTCTATTATTGTCCTTGTTCAGGTCTTGTTCAGGCTGTCATATTTTTGAGGTGACATGGAGTTTGTCATTTCTAGGACATAGAGTCTCACAGCAGATTTCCTGGCCTGTTTTTTAATTTAAGCAAAATCTCAAACATTTGATTTTACCGATAAAGACTCTGGAACCAGATGCTAGGGTGAAAGTCTGCTAGGTCAGAGAGGCAGAGAAATCAGCCAGCTGACCTTCCTCCCTGACTTATGTCCCAAAAGGAGAAAGTAATCTCTCCTTTCCTGTCTCAAAAAGCCATTCAAACTGAATGTCCCACCTCCTGTGAGCTGTTTGTACTGAATGTACAAACCAAATGTACACCCCGTGTACTTCCTGTGTGTCTCTGTTCATCCTCCTGACGCTCTCTTACTCTGCTTTTCTCCCATGTTCACTCCTTGTCAACCGGTTGCTTAATCACCTCTTGATCTATGGTTGACTTTGTTTAATCCTGTTTACAATATTCAGAAAGCTCATGGATTAGATGTGTGTACTAGGGCTGAGCCATACCACAAGTCAATCTTGGGGTTCATGGTGTGATTAAAGATTCTGCAACACTAGCCTTCTGATTCTTATAATCCTTCCATTCCCTTTTCTTCAATGACCTCGTAGGAGAAGTTGTGCTACAGATGTTCTGTTGGGTCTGGGCAATCCCATCATCTGCTGGGCAATCCCATTATCTGTGTTTTAAGCAGTTATGGTTTTCTGCAATGACCTCTGTTGCAGAAGAAGCTTCTTTGGTGAGAGATATGTGCTACTTTCGCCTGTGAGTGTAGGGATAAGTATTTAGAACACACTTAGGAATTATGCTGGCCTAGTAAAGAGGTGTAGTCGACTCTCCTAAGACCCATGGCCTCACCAGCCCCAGGTTGTTGACTGGGTTAATGCTCGCATGGTCCCAGTCAATCTCCAGTTCTTCATCAAACCCCCATGGAAGTCCCCATGCAACTTAGTCGTTGTAGCAGCTTATGCTCCCACACAGCCTGGCTGCAATCCTCCCAGTCTTTTTCAGGATTCCCAGGTGGTGGCTTGCCCTGTGACATACTTCTCTGACATGGCAATGTGAGGCTGCCTGTCTACACCATGTGTGTTTCCTTCTTTTGTTGTGGGAATGAAAACGGAACTTCCAAGCTCTTTATGTGTTAGAGCAGAATCCAGAAGTCCTCTGTAATGCCTATTCCAGAATTGGAAGGCTCACCTGTGATCCGGATCTTGAGGCTGGGAGATACAAGTTTCTGACCTGGACCTTGGCATGGTGATCTTGAGGCATACTGGCTATGAATCCCAGGAGACTAACGCAAGGAGATCTCTTGAGTTCAAGGTCAGCTTGGGAAAAAACAAATCCCAGATCTAGGCATGGTGGTACACACTTTTAATCTGGGCCACACCTTCTGCTGGAGACCTACATTGGAAGAAGGAAGATTCACTTTTCTTTGCCTGCTTGCATTTATTTGCCAACACATCTGTTGGAATCTACTAGCTTTGTGGGACCAAGCAACTACTAGATCCTTGGACTTCTCATTCACAACTTCCCATTGTCAGGGAGTTGGACTAGACTGTAAGTCATCATAACAGATTCTCTTACTATATAGAGACTGTCCCTAAGTTCTGTGACGCTAGAGAACTCTGGCTAATACATCCTCCTTTTTTTTTAATGAATGGAAGCATAGAATATGTGTTTCATAGAATATGTGTTTCTTTTGATCCGGCTTCTTCACTCAGCCTAACTATATTGGCACATCTGAGCTGCCAAGGGGTTAAAAACACTTGGTTTTATGAGGCCACCACCTTTGTTCAGCCATGCACTTGTTGATGGGTATTTGGGTTGCTTCCAGTACAGGATTATTACAGACAAATCTCATATGAACATCCGAGTATACAAAGCCTTGTTTATGTGTGTGCTCTCTGGAGCAAACATATCGAGATATAGTAACTGTAGCTAGTCATGTGGTAGGTGTGTCTAACCTTAACTTTCTAAGACATTTCAAATTTCTTTCCCAACCTGGTTTTGCCATCCTGCAGCCCCACCAATACCACTTCATGTCCTCAGAAATTTAGATAAAAGATTTTTAGACTTCAGTAAAACAAGTTGGCAATGTAGTAGGCTTTAAATAAGAATGGCTACTGTAGGTGCTGGAGGTATTGCTTGGCCATCAAGGGCTTGAGATGGTTTCCAGCACTCCTGTCAGAAGGCTCTCAACTGCCTGTAACTCTAGCTCCAGGGAATCTGACACCCTTTTATGGCATCCACAGGCCCTTACACTCATATGCACATACATATACAGAGACAAATATTTAAAAATAAAAAATAAATCTTTAAAAAATGATGAATGGCTATTATATTTACTCTTCTCTCATGATAATTCTACATACATATCTTTATTAACTTTTTTATCTTTTAAATTATTTCTTTCCAATATTTTCAGGGTTCAATGTGCAGGTGTCTGTTGTGTCCCTTTAAGTTGATCATATAACTAAAAACTAAGAAATCCTGGTCTGGTAGTTCCTGCCTTCCCAACAACTGAGAAATAAAATCAGGAGGATGATGCGTTTATGGTCAGATTGGGCTACAGGTGAGCCCCTCTCTAAAAATAAAGCAAAAACTATTAAAACCAGACTATTGGAATTGCCAACAGAAAACGAACCCACAGGGTCAGAGCCAAAAGGGCTCTTCACAGCACAGCCAACAGCATGAACTGATCGCTGTTGCATTGTTGGAAGTCCCTTTTCTGCTTCCTTGTGAAAGTCACTGAAGGCTAAGACCACAATCGGACCTGCAGTCTTCTTTCTGGCTGCTGGACTTGTGAAACAAGAGAGATGCACTCGCATTGAGTCCCCTGGCTCAGGCAGTTGCCCACAGCGCCATCTGTTGGCCAAGCCTAACACCACACCATACCATTCTATAAAGGCCGAAAAAGTTGGTTGGGTACCATAGGAGAACATGGAGGAATCTCATTGGAGTCGGGGACAAAATTGATGATGTCTCTGCCTGTTTCTTGCCTACAAAGCTATCAGATGCATTATTTAGTTACCTCTTTTCATTTTTTCTTATTTTCCATTAATAATACATGGTCTCACGTAGCGTAAGCTTGTGCTAATTATATGCAATAGCTGGTTTCTTCTGGCAGTCCGTTTATGTGCATGTGAAGTTTGGTCATATTCATTCCATTTTACTGTCCCTTGTCTCCCTCCCACACCTATTGAGCCCGTTCCTCATTCCAACTATCTCCCCCCTTGTTCTCTCGTGTCTTTTATAATCTGAACTCTTGTCTCTATGTCCCAAATGCAGAGGCCGCAGGCATACACTGCCACACCTGTATACTCTTTTTGTTCATATAGGATTCCGAGTTTGTACTTAACGAAGAAGGCTGATATCAGTACTCCTTAATTGTTGCCCTAGCCCTTGGCCCCTCTGGATGGCCCTTGGAGGTAGGGGTAAGAAGGCACAGAATCAACGACACAGATTCTTGTAGTCGGGTAAGAAGCAAAGGGAGGCAGACTTGTTTATTGCGGGATCAGAGTGTGCTTTTAATCCTCCACCCATGCCCTATTAGTCCATGACATCTTGATCTTCTTGCTGGCATCACAATCTGATTGGCTGACCAGATCTCCATGTTCTAGGCAGATCTTAAGATTGTAAGCTGCAGTTGCAGCTGTTGCACATGCGTGGGACATTATGGGCCACTAGACAGGGTACGCAGATTCGTTCCTCCTACACTTAATCTGTGATTAGACCTCAGATTCAGTCGGTCTCAAGCAATTGTCTATGGCCTCATCACCAAACTAAGCTAAGCCCCAAACACTTGGGTATTAAATTGTATTATACATGCATGTATAACAAACAAAATGGTAATGTTAACAATTGTTGCGTCTGTGCCTGGCCATTAGGACATTGTCAATATCTGTAGTTTCTTTTCATATTTTGTATTTCACCTGACCTCAGGCTAAGTGCCCTGTGGCTGGCATTCTGCATTTTATTGAGTTATAGATGCATTTGTTCATGGAAGGCATGACTCTTGGATTCCTCTACTACTTTCATTAGATTGGTATGTTTGTGTGTGTGTGTGTGTGTGTGTGTGTGTGTGTGTGTGTGTGAGAGAGAGAGAGAGAGAGAGAGAGAGAGAGACTTGTGCACATACGCACATGGAGACAGATGACAACACAGGCTGCTGTTCCACAGCTGCCGTCCTTCTCTGTGACAGATTCTCACTGGCCTGGAACTCACTACACTGGTTAGGCTGGCTGGTCAGGGAGCCCCAGGGATCCATCCATCTCTGCTGCACCAGAGCTGCATTTACAAACTCGACACGCATTTGTTGTGCATTTGTGGGAACTAATCTGAGTTCCTGTGTTCTTCAGGCAGCCCTTTCCCCTCCCAGCCTCCCCCAGGCCTACTTCTCAGACGTGATCCTTTCCCTCAATTGGATAATGTGAATTCACTTTATTTCTTTGTGATTAGAACTGATTGTTCCAGCTAATAGAGTAGTCTTATGCACAGTGTCCAGACTGTGGTGTTATCCTCTCACTCTCAACCTTTGTTCTGACACCTTGGGGTCCAAACAGCAGAATTTGCTTGTTGCCATGTTGGGAAGGAACGGTCAGTCGAAGAGATGAATGACTAGCTCTGAAGCTGAAAGGAATCACTGCCTTTCACCCTTTCCTGTCCAAACTTATGGAATGTGGCTATGTAGGAGACAGAGCATAAAAGACCTCTAACTCGAAGCTCACTTTATATACCCCAGATGTAAGATATAATTTGTTTCTTTAGAGGGTTGTCTTCATTTACCATTGAACAGAGACTTTAATAAACCATTCCTACTCTGAGTGAGGACAGTCTCTTCCAGTTGAAGGTGAGGGAACCAAAAGCAACTTGAGGAGGAAAAAGTTTGTTTCATCTTACACTTTCAGGTGATAACCCATCCGTGATGGCTATTACTGGTTGTGAACTTGATTACATCTGGGAAGAACTACAATCCAGAAATGGGGAACATATCTGTGATACAGGTCTTGTGGCATAGTGGCCATGAAAAGCTTAGACCCAGGCAAGGTAGTAAATGCCTTTAATCCCAGGAGACTGAGGCAAGCAGATTTCTGAGTTCAAGGTTAGTCGGGGACAAAGCAAGTTTTAGATCCAAGCATGGTGGTACACACCTCTAATCTGGACCACATCTTCTGTTGGAGGCCAACATAAGGACAATGGGAGAAGGAAGACTCACTCTTCTTCGACTGTTTGCACTTACTTGCCAGAACATCTGTTGGAACTTACTTCTTCAGAACTCCAGCTTATACAGAAGACCAGCTGAAACAACTAGCCCTGTGGGACTGAGCAACTACTAGATTCTTGGCCTTCCCATTCACAGCTGCCCATTGTTGGTTTAGTTGGACTGCAGCCTGTAAGTCGTTATAATAAATTCCCTTAATATATAGAGATATTCCATGAGTTCCATGACTCTAAAGAACTCTGACTAATACACCATCATTTAGGGGAGGCAAGGCAAGAATGTGAGGTGGGGATGATGGCAGAATGCTCCTTACATGGCCTGGAACACAACCACCTACTCAGGGATGGTATCATCAATGGTGGAATGGGTGCTCCGGTATCAATAAAGAATCAATAAGTAATCAAGACAATTACCCACACATTGCCAATCTTATCTGGATGATATCCCAATTGAGACTCCCTCAAATGACTCTGGGCTGTTTCGAGTTGACAGCTGACCCTAACTGGGCAGGAGATCATCATGGACCATCCAGTTTATCCTAAATCTAATCAAATATAACCTTAAAAAGGGAGAGAGTGGAAGATAGGATACATACACAGAAGATTAGGCAATGAAAGTGCAGGGTGATGCAGCTTTAAGCCAAGAAATGAGTGAACTGCCAAAAGCTGGAACAAAAATGCAAAAGGAAATAGAAATAGCTTTTCCATGATAATCCCCCAAAAGGAACACAGCCCTCTGTCTTAGTCAGGGTTTCTATTCCTGCACAAACATCACGACCAAGAAGCAAGCTGGGGAGGAAAGGGTTTATTCAGCTTACACTTCCACATTGCTGTTCATCACCAAAGGAAGTAAGAACTGGAACTCAAGCAGGTCAGGATACAGGAGCTGATGCAGAGGCCATGGAGGAATGTTTCTTACTGGCTTGCTCAGCTTGCTTTCTTATAGAACCCAGGACTACCAGCCCAGGAATGGCACCACCCACAATGGTCCCTCCCACTCTTGATCACTAATTGGGAAAATGCCTTAGAGCTGGATCTCATGGAGGCATTACCTCAAGGGAAGCTCCTTTCTCTGTGATAACTCCAGCTTGTGTCAAGTTGACACACAAAACCAGTCAGTACAGCCTCCAGCCACTGTATCCAACCAGTGATACAGATTGTATCTTTCTTGCTCCCAATGCCACAAAAGAACAAATTGCTGCTTTTTTCAGTCACTGAGTCTGTGGCAATTTGTTGTAGCATGTATGAGAAACAAGTGCAGAGATACAGAGAACACACAATTCATGAAGGGAGTGTCTGACATTTGATTGCCTACTCTGTGCAAAGACCAAGAAGCCATCCTGAAGAGTCCGTCTGGGGTAAGAAAGCATGTATTTGCCATAGCAACTCAGAGAGCTGTTCTGTTCTCTCATACTAGAGTTTAACAAAAGAACTAAACAGCATTACGAACAGTATCATGCCTTAGTGAATTATGCATCCCAAATAATAGAGTGGCTAGTATTACTGTACAGGCTTCCTCTAGAGCTGCAACTGTTTAATACAGCTCCTCATATTGTAGTGACCCCAACCATAAAACTCTTCCATTGCTACTTTGTAACTGTAATTTTGCTACTGGTATGAATCATAATGAAAATATGTGATAAGTGACCTGCCGGAGGGGTCAGAGCCCACAGGTTGAGAACCACTGCCCTAGATGACGTACTATAGTTGTAAGCTGAAATATTTCCTCCCCAAGTTACTTTGGTCATGGTTGTTTATCACAGCAAGAGAAAGCAGACTAGAACAATCTATTATTTTTACATAATAGAATTAAGCTACAACACAGCTATATTATGAGGTCTGTGACTTCTTCAAGAAGATTTCTGAATCTAGAGAAATAGACTTGGGAACTCCCAAAATAATTCTACCTTGACTAGTAGAACATAATAGCATTCTGAGCCCCTAAGAATTAAAGTCAATTCAAGACAGTGTCTAATAATTCTCAGCAAACCAGAGTGATCTCTTTTGCAAGCTATCTCCAAGTGTGTATTTTGTATCATGCACATGCCTGTAAGGCCCTTAATGAGACTGTGGGACCTTGGCACTTTTCCTATTTATTCTCGCTTCAGAGCCATGAAGTGATATCTTTGCTCTATTACACTCTGCACCGATGATGTTGCCTTGCATAAGCTGTGAGCAGCAGGGCCGACTGATCCTGGGCTAGTGTGCCAGGAGACCATGGACCTGAAAGAGCCACACCAAGATGGATATAAAAAAGAAGCCAGTTGAGAAGGAAAAAATAGAAAGAAAGAGAGAGATTGGAAACTCTTCCCTACCCAGGTTACATGAAACAAACAGCCTGAGTGAGTAAAGCTACAATATACAATGAAGGCCAGAGACTGCTGTGTCAGTGATCATGGGTCCACGTGCCTCAAGGCTCAGTGCTTCTGAGCATAGCAGGCCTTATCCCTATCACTAGGTCATTCCTATTCCTGGAACTGCTTACCTTTCTCAAAAAATTTTCTCTGATCCCATTTATAGTTATATGTTGTTGTGCAATCCTTTGCCTTGGGACTAAAGAATATGGACACTTTACCAAGAGTCCTCTAAACCAGGATTCCTGCCCATAACACTAGAAAGCTCCAAACTGTGAGCCTAAGGAGACAGTTCCCTTTATAATTCTCTCTGGGACTTCACTGTGATGATAGAGTACTAACTGGACAGCCACACTACCATATAGAGCTGTGGACAGACACACTACCCTAGGGCTGTGGACAGACACACTAGCATAAGGCTGTGGTTGCCTATGGAAGCTGTGAAGGTTTATGGTCTAGAGCCATATAAGTGCCTCAAGACTCTGAATGGGCTCTTCATTCAAAATGCTCTATGGTTTGAGTAACTTGAAGGAGTGCAGAGGTGACTCTTTTCAATTATGGGGAATCAAGTCAAACTTTGAGCTACTAATCCTAGTTTCTTCTGTGACAAAACTTAAGAAATGCTGTAGTAGGTGTTGGTTTTCTTCTGCTCCAGATCCCATAGGCAATCAGCCACAGCCAAGGATTCCTGCAGGCCAAGGAATTTTAACACACACACACACACACACACACACACACACACACGCATGCACAAGCTTGTGCTTGCACACACATGCACTCACACAATTAAAGAGGGACTACTGGCAATGGTTAATAGTTCATTAACTATTAGATATAACACATCCACTTTGTTTCAGTCCACTGCCCTCAATATGAAACCTCCAAATTCTGCTGAGGCATTTTAGACTATAGAAGACTGAAACCCTGTTTATTCCACATCTGTTTGTTTGGATGTTTTGGTCACACCCATCTTGAAGTCTAAGGCATTATAGACTCTACCTCTTTGGTCAGCACGTTGGGAACAAGCAAAAGAAACTTATTCTAAGTACTACCATTTCATTTCCAGATTCCATTTAATCACAGGGAGAAAGTAAATTCAAGGTCCCAGGCACTAGGGAGCTGGGAACTTCCCAATAGCTGAACAGTTTCTGTTGCAAGGAAACAGTTGTCTGAGTCCAGACATCCCAGGGACAACTTTTCCATCTTGCTGGCAGGGTCAAGCAAAATTCATGTTCCCAGGTCCAGGAACCAACTCTTATCCTGATTGATTGAAACACACTTGCTCAACCCTTTATCTTAAAATATGATTGAATTAAGACGCCCGCGGCAGTAGGCACCACACACTAGTAGTCTCGCAGCCACTTCAGCCGCGCGACCTTCCATCTGCGCAGGCGCACGCCGATCGCTTCCGCGATGGGCGTGGTCAATCCTGGTCTTGGTCACGGCGGGGGCGTAGCCTGCAGGCGGCTAAGCTGTCCGCAACCCCACCCTGCAGGGGAATGGCGCTGGGGGTCCGGGGGCGAGGGGCCTCGGGGCAGGGTCTAGCCTCTGAGACCCCGGTGGCGGCCACAGCATCGTCCAGGGCTGTGAGCTCCCGCCGCTTCCTGCTCTGGCTCTACCTGGTAGGCTTCTTGGTGAGTGCCCGCCCCGGGGCTGGGGAAAAGCAGAGTCTCTGCAGACCTGGGGTCCTGCAAGGTTTGTGCTTACCTCAAGTTTACACAGCTCCAGCCCGGAGCTTGAAGTATGCTGTGAGGTCCCTCCTCTTGTCCTTTCACCACCGACCTAAGGTGTGTGACTCCTTGACCCTTGACTGGAGGCCTTGAAGTTGAAGATTGGAAGTCACCGGTGAACTGCACACTACTGCCTTTGGCAAAATGGCACGTGTTTTTGTTTTGTTATAATTTATGTGCATGTGTGTATTGGTTTGGTTCACAAGTAGTTCTTTGCCCTGTAGAATGAGAAGCTTAAGTTATTCTTTCATCCATCCGTTTATTAAAGAAGTTTTATTATTAATGAATATTCATAAAGTTTCTGAATGCATGCTGCGCATACTACATGCCCTGGAGCACTGACATCATAAGCAGCTTCTGCTTCCAGAGAATTTATAGCCTTAGTCTTGGACCATTTTCAGTGCAGGGACCCTGATTCACACTGACTCCTCTTTCAAGCCTAGGTTTGGTTCATTAGGCCTGGTTATAAGCAGCAGGAAAAATCTTTCAATAGGATTTCTTCATCAGGCAGTCGGAACCAATTAGTTTAATGATCAATGGGAAAAGACTTTGTGGCAAGTATCTATCTGATTGGCACTGAACCTGATAAACAGGAATTGTACCCTGTCCAGATGAAGTAAGTCTACTCTATTTTTCTGGACTGAAGGGTTGCTGAAATTAGGAGTTAGCCTGCTGAGCCATTTAGCTGAGGAGCAGAGAGGCAGCTTCTGTTCGGATTTCAAATTGTCCAACAGTTGGTAGAGGTTCTGTATAATTAATACTTGTTAGAATCTTGAAGAAAGTAGATTTCACCAAATGCCTGTATTTACCGAGCTAGGAGGTATTGAGTACCATGCCTGAGAGACATCTCTGCCTAAAGTGCACTTTGCAGGTCCCCGAGATAGACAATTTCCCTTCACTTAGGCTCCATGCCTTGACTTTAGAGTCTAACATCCTTGCTTTTTGGTTGTACTTTAGGGATGCAGATGTTGCTTACTTCCTCTATGTAGTCCGGTTATTCAGAATTCAAAGCTGCTGAGTGTGGATTGTTCTGGGAAAGGATGCTGAATGCCATTCATTTGGGGTGATGCATGTCTCCAACCTGCTAAGACCCCACCACAGAGGGCACCTAAGTTATTTGTGGAAAAGGCTCAGGCCCTAACTTGGAACATTCAGACTTCACCCAGAGGGTAATGGCAACCAGGAGTAAAAATTCAGAGTAGTTTGGGAATTACAATGAAACCAAGCAGTTCATACATCGTTCATTCTGTGCAGCCTTCCAGCACATACTTGGATGCTCACAGCCTCTCTCCTGCTTTCCATATGCTATGCATATGGTAAATCCAGTCTGATGTAAAATTTTGAGAAATATAATAATATATTTAAGAGAATAATATATCCAAGAGCATATCTTGAGGGAAATACATGTGATTTCCAAATAGTTTTTAAAAGTTTAAGGATTTTTCTTCAGTGAGAAATGTTGTAAAGAGTCTTAGGCAGCTGTATGTGTTGTTGAAGGAGCTTATGTTGACTTTTAAGTAACAGATGATATTACGCACACTGTAGTCACTGATTTCATGTACTCTGAGACCCCAAAGGCTTCAGAAAATGGTTTCTGTTTGGAAGAGAAAGGGCATAAGATTGGAGAAGTCATTTGCCAAAGGTTCTAGTTTTAGCTCTCAATGCTTTTAATATTTTAATTTCTTTCACTAGGAATACTATATCCATTCCTTTGGTGCATTTTGGTTAAACTAAGATGGTGCTGAGGTCTATGATTTCATTCGCTTTTCTCCAGATACCTGGCCAGTTTCTTTTCCTTCTTCCCAGCCTGTAGCAGGTGACAATTTATCTTCATCGAGGTACCCCACAGTAGAAAAACACTGGGTTTTATTCCCTGTACAAGGTAGAGAAGCTCGAATGTATTTGTCAGTTTCCATTGGGAATAGCCCAGGGGAAGGTTAGGTGGCCCCATCATGCTGACTTCTTTATGAATGGGTCCAAGCACATGGTTGTCAGAAGCATAGTATGAAAAATGGTGGCTCTGTAGGAAGTGTAGATCAGATGCTCATGGCAGTAGAAGAGGAGAGATCTTACATTAGAACTTTGTAAGAAGAAAGAGTCAGCTTTCCTGGTAAAAGGAGTGATGCTTTAGAACCATTGAGTGCTAAGGTGATATCGCCAGCTCTTGTTCATGAGCCTATATTATACCTTCCATAGTTCTTAGTCTATGGATATAAGTATTTCACCAGCTTTCCGCCTTCTGCATGCTTTCTTGGGCTCAGGTATTGATACGTGACAGTTATTGAAGCCTAGCATGGTGGAACACGCTTGTGACATCAGTTCTCAGAAGGCTGAGGCTCAAGGTCATCCTGGGCTACATAATGAGGCTGTCTTAAAAAGTACAAACTCTGGTCCATCAGTTCCTTTCTGTAACTTGAGATTCTTACTGAAGCAAAAACAGCTTTACCAATAAATGCAGACCACTCTTCCTTCATCATCCACACAACACTGGGGTTTCAGTTCATTCATGT
This sequence comes from Tokudaia tokunoshimensis, assembly GCA_036184795.1. Taxonomy (NCBI): domain Eukaryota; kingdom Metazoa; phylum Chordata; class Mammalia; order Rodentia; family Muridae; genus Tokudaia; species Tokudaia tokunoshimensis. The sequence goes on from BTHU01000016.1 coordinate 7,061,479, forward strand.
TTTGCTTCAGGTGGGGGACGTGTACTGTGTACTCCTTGGATGTTAAAAGCCAGTCACAAAGAAACTGAGATGAAAACTAACCCTGGCCTGCATTCAGACTTACCTGGATTCCATCACAACTTTTAACCTGTCTGTGGTGGTCTACTGTTATGGTTTCTTCTTTGCTCAGAAGTTTAGATGAAGGTTTTGTGTTTGAAACTGAATTATAGTGTTGAGATCACCAGTTTAAATAGAGCTAAGCTTCAGTACTAACTCGAGCCCCTCTTTGGTTTCACAGGACCTGTTTGGTGTCAGCATGGTGGTCCCATTGCTGAGTCTTCATGTCAGATCCCTTGGAGTAAGTCCTGTAGTTGCTGGAATAGTAGGTGAGGGTTTATAAACACTGATTTTCAGATCTTCTGAAAAATAACTCAGCCCTTAACCAAACCTCACCCCAAAGGAAATAGGAAACAAAATGACTTTGCAGCATGTTTCCAAGTACCATCCTGAAGCAAATGGGCCGGATCCTTCCCGAATCACCTGCCTTCAGGAAGGCTTTTGAGGTGGAGTTATTTCCACCGCCCATACTGACGAAAGGGCTGCTTCCTGGACCTCTGGTGATTTGGACTGGGTATGTTGCAGGCAAGGCACAGCCTCTGGTCTCCTGTCCACAAGCACAGGTCTAGAACTTAATGTGAGTCCAAAGGGGCAGTCTATAGAAGTCACACCTAATGGGAAAGGGTTTGTTTGGGTGACTACTTTGGAAAACTAGCTGCAAGCTCCTCATATCACCAGCACATCCCAGAAGCCCATGGACTTTCTGCCCATGAAGCCCAAATTTTCTCCATTTGTAAAAGATACAGGGCTTAGAACTATGCATGCTAAGCACTGAAACATCCTTAATGCTAACTTCCTTAGAGTCCTTCACAAATTGGAGAAGTTAGGCAGTTTTCCACAGTGTGTGTGTGGTGTGTATCTCTATATACACACCACACACACACATATGTATATACACACACATATATATACATATACATACATATATGTGTGTAAATACACTGAATCACGCTGACCACCTGGTAGCCTATTGACCTTTCCAAAAAAAAGCCAAATGAACCTGTTGCATAATGAGGGACGGGAAGGAAGGAACTCTGTAAGTTCCTTAAATAACTAGAGCTTTTTCTCTTTAAAATTTGCCCATTTTCTTAACACTGCTCTTTGTCATTGAAGTCAGCATGCATTGCTTACGATACTTCCAGACCTGAATACAGCGGGCCCTCTTCTCTCATCTCTAAAATGCTTGAGCTTTGTGAGTGAGTGTTGAAAATTCAGCGCTGGTTCACGGTTTTCCAGAATTCTGATGTTTGCTCTCTAAGACAGAGCAGGACTACTTCCGGGGTCCCTGAGACTGACCACTGTTCTCCTTCTCATCTGCTTGCTCACATTTTATTTTGGAGGTCTTTAAATGGTTTTAGAGAAGATGTAGAACGGTTTAGCTTCCTGAAGATGTCCTTTCCCTTAGTTTTCTGTTGATTTCTACCCGATTGTTGCCACGTTCGTTTAGCCACACCCACACCTTTTCTAACATTACTGATTGGTTGTTTTTCAGGCTCCTCATATGGCATTTTGCAACTCTTCTCCAGCACCTTTGTGGTAAGCTATCCCAGGTCAAGTAAGTTATTTTCTATCCCGCAGCCCATCTCCAGCTCTTAGGCACGTGTCACTGTGGGTCCTTCACCCTGCACTTATAAAACAGAGGCTAAGAAGTTACTGAACAGTGGGTGTGCGGGTTGTTATAAAATACAGCTTTGTTAGATAAGAGACTGGGTAGAATCCTGTCCTCTGCCCTTTGGCCCCTGGGAAGAAGTGTGCTTCAAACACGCAGATGTCATCTTCTGCAAGGCACACTGAGCCATTAGTACACGTTGCGGGAGAATGTATTATAGCATGCTGACCCTGTGACTCAGTGCTGATTTTTAAGAAAAAGAATATAAACAGAAACTATCACCCATTATTTGATTCATGTAATGGATTGCAGTCAAATCCACCTGCATTTCTAGGATTCTGTACAGAAGTGGGTACACTGAGCTAATTGTCTCATTATTTATGAGAGCATTTGGTAGAACTTTAAAATTGATTGGTTAGGCATCCAAAAGATGGTACAGAGGGAATCAGAAGTTATTTTCTCCCTCTTCTGGCCACTTGGTAATCTGAAGTCCAGAGGCTGTCAGTGAGCCTTCCCCCTCCCCCAATACAGCCCTCTGGAGGTCTGGAAGCCTTAATGTCGCAGTCAGTAAGTTCAATAATCAGCTAGTCTCACAGGTTGCCAGGGAGCAAGTGACTGGCATCTCACATTTTGGCTTATGTTTTCCCGACTGCTTCCTGGTCAAACTTTAAAAGGCATTGAATGAGAATCTACAAATATTGTCAAGTAGGTAAACAATTACTCCCTGATTTATCTTTATTTCAGGTTTTTAAGACACTAAATTGGCATGTGCTCAAGAGAGGGCTCAGCACTTGAGAGTGCTCTGTGCTCTTTCAAAGGACCCCGCTTCAGTTCTTAGCACCACAGCACAGCTCACAACTGCCTGTGACTCCATATTATTTTATTTCACTGGAGACACTTGTCTCTGTGTAGCCATCTGTATCCTGGAAGTCCCTAGGTAGACCAGACTGGCCTTGAGCCTACAGAGATTTGCCTGCTTCTCAAGTGCTTGGTGTAACTGCATGTGTCCCTTTGCCCAGCCCCATCTAATGTCCTCTTTTGTCTTCCTTGGTCTCTACATGAACATGTAACACAGATGTCCATACAGGGAAAACACTCAGGAACATAAAATAATAACACACCTTTTAAAAATGTTAAATCTACCTAATAGATTCAAGTTGAGAATGCTATAAACTGTAGGAAGAGAAAGAAGAACAGATAGGCTGATGAAGCCACAGGCAGAGACTCTAACATTCTCTGACTAGCTCTGCCATCCAACTAGAAGGCTTGATGTGTTTTAGCTGGGGTGTTTCTGTGAGGGATAGAGGAAATATAAGAACAGAGAGCTGGCCTGGTCCCTTCACCCCCTCGTCCTCCACCCTGGGTAGGACACCCCCCCTCTCTGAGTCTCTTTCTTCCACACTGGCCTGTGCTTGCATAGACTTGGGACCATAGGGGCTATTTTTCCCATTCACTTTCATTTTCAGTATTTTCTAAGTTCCCAAACAACCTGGTTTCCAAGGAACATTTTATTGTTTCATAAAACAATAAAAATGAAGACAGCAATGTGGCTTTGGAACTTGACGTTTTATTTCACCGACCAGTGAATTTCTCAGCTACTGGACCATCAAGCATCACGTCTCACCTTGTATGATGGGTAGAGAAAATAACATGAGGCACAAGGCATGACGCAACCATACCCATTTCCAACTCCCTGACATCTCCTGGGGCCATGTTGTTTTGGTATCTGTGTGGTACCCATTGCTATTGTTGGCCTCTGCTGGTTCCTCTCAGGGCTGCTGGAGTGATGTGGTCGGAAGACGGTCCTCCTTGCTGGTGTGCATTCTGCTCAGTGCCCTGGGCTATCTCCTCCTCGGAATGTCCACCAGTGTGTTCCTGTTTACACTGGCTAGAGTCCCCGTGGGTGAGTTCTGATCCCAGAGGATTGTGTTTTCAGTGTACGTCTCTGTGTGAACCTGAGTCTTCTGAACAATATCTCTTCAACGAGTGCTCACCCACAGAGACCGATGGCTGTAGTAATGGCAGCAGTGATCACTTGATTATTGTTGCTCTTTATTGAACATTTACTATTGGCAGCCTCTGGTAACTTATCCAAAGCTCCCATCCTAACCTGTGACAGAGCCTCTCAGACTTGTTAGTGTGAATTATTCTTTCGTACCTGATCTGTCTCTTTTCTATTGCCCTACCTCTCCAAGTTCAGACAATTAAGACCATGTGAAATACCTTCAGTTAGCACTGTGATTCACACTGAGGTGTGGCTCAGAAGTTTCACTGAAGCCCCCTGGAGATCTGACTGCTAACTAGATTACAATGTAGGAGAACCTGGAGTTGGTCTCCTTTTTCCAGATTGCTCTTGACTATTTCTAACACCTTAAGTTAGTTTTCACCTTGGACCTTCAGTGAGACATTTTATCAACTCTTGGAAACTGCACCCATAGGTGTCTAGGGGGTGGGGACCTGCTGTGAAAACTGTATCCCTCCTTGCCTTTCTTAGCATCCAGAGCTCCAAATCTCACCAATTTTCTTTCCTTAGCTAGTACAGCATGGACAGATAGTTACCCTAGCCACAAGACTGCTATACCACACACCAGCCCTCGTCGAGTTAAGCCTCTCACTCCATTAACACCACAAAGAAGAGCGCTCTACCACTAACACACAGCTGATGATCAGCTCATTTGACACTGTCATGCATGTGGGACAGGAAAGTTGACGTCACCTTCCCATGTATCAGTGGTTTTGCTCTTGGCTGTACATTTAGAAGCTTTCTTGTTAAGTGTGGTCCACTATCCAACGCCACCAGTACATTCTAAATTACACTCAATAGCTGTTCACATGCATCCTGGTGTTGCATTTATTATATTATTGTTTGGTTGATGGTATGTCTTCAGTACTACACCCCACTATACTCCACAATTCATGTTAGGTAAGGAGCCCAGCAGAAGTCACTGTGTCATGTTACAGCTTGGAATGATGTACAGTGATCTACAAGAAGCTCATAGATGTCAACTGAAATATCTGGCAATCATTCCCAGGGCTCATCAATATATTCCTAAGTATTCCTCACATGGATGTCAAATAATCCTCAGACTACAGTCATGCTGAAGCCATCAGGTAGTCAGCAAACAAACTCACAAGTCTCTGACCAGTAAGAAGCAGTTGGCATTGGATATATGAAGACACTAGAGTCTTACTAGTGTGTGGTAGTTGGCGCTGGTTAGATAAAGATGCCTCGTGTATCTTCTCCTTTCTCCTCCACCGTTCCTGCTCATATCCCTCATTACCTTGTAATATATTCTGTATACTTTACCCCAAGAAAAAATCTACATTCCATGAGGGTGGATTTTGCTATTTATTTGTGGGTTTGTTTTATTTTTTATTTATTACTTATTTGTTTTTGGTTAGCTCATTGCTAACCATGGGTGGATCAAAAGTGTTGTAGACGAGCATGCAGGAATAATTTGTAGTGAGTGAGCAAAGAAACCATAGTAACCAGGCAAATGAGAGAAAGCCACTGTGTGCAAGAGCGTGCAGTAAAGAGACTTTCGACATGACGGCCTTATTGTATAGTTATGGTTTTTATTGGGGGTAAAAGAAAAAGAGAAAATATGCAGAGCAGAGTGAGAAAGAAGGAGACTGGGCATGGCCAGCACTTTGAATGTGGATAATGGGAGAGCATAGAAAGTATAGTGAGATAGCAAGAGAGAGACAGAGACAGAGACAGACAGAAACAGAGACACACAGAGAGAGACAGAGAGAGGGAGGGAGAGGGAGGATAGAACATAGTGAGAAACAGTAAGTAGATATGCAGAGACAGACAGACAGATAGACAACAAGAGATTGAGAGAGAGAGGGAGAGAGAGAGAGAGAGAGAGAGAATAGTGAGAGAACTGCAGATAGTGGGGAAACCTTGAGTTATACAGAGGAGGGACGTGAGGCTGGTGAAGAGAGCTAGGGTGCTCACATAGGCTTGGACATGTATAACTGGTGCCTGTGATACTGAGGGAGGCTCCAGGCCAGCATGGCCTTCCATATGCGACCACAGGTAGCCAGTTCTTCCTTCTGTCAAACCTGAGGGAAATGACTTCTTTGGCAGATGGGAACTGTTTTCAGTTTCACAAATTCCTGAGAAGTTCTAGAGTTTATTTAAACCCCAGAAATCTCCCTGTAGTCCATATTGAGGTCATTTCTGGATAGTTGTACTGCCTGCAAGCTAACAGCCACCAGGAATTTCAGTCAGATGGCAAAGAATGTTGGGGTGTCAAGATGAGATATGGGTAAGCTGAAGTCTAACGCACTCGTGCAAGATGTGACCTGCCACATAACCGTGCTGGCTTTGGAGTCCATTCGTGACGAGGCAAGTCCTGCAAGCCATAGTGGATCAGAGAACATGGAAACAAGAACTCCATTTGGCTCAGGGATGAAGAGCAGCCCAGAGGGGTCTGCTCCTTCAGAGTTCTGAAGGTTACAGAGCACATCTCTCTCCCTTGCAGGTATCTTTAAACACACCCTCTCCATCTCCAGAGCACTTCTTTCCGACCTGGTCACAGAGAAGGAGCGGCCACTTGTGCTGGGACAGTTCAACACAGCCTCGGGCATAGGCTTCATCTTGGGCCCCATGGTTGGTGGGTATCTGACTGAACTGGATGGCGGATTCTATGTGACAGCCTTGATTTGCTGCTCTGTCTTCCTCCTCAATGCTGGTGAGTTCACTGTTGGGCATGTATGCTTAAAATGCACAAGTCTATCTTGTTTGATTCTTTGTAACATTTTATCTGTTCTCTGTGAGTTTCACATCATGCACTCCAACCCCCTCATCTCCCTATGGGGAAAAAAAATATCTCGGTATAGAAGCAGTAATGTGTCAGTGTGTTTGACAGTATACCCTTTTGTCTATACTTCTTTGCTTGCAAATGTTGATTGAAAAAGAGTTGCTGGTCTGGCTTGAGCCCTGTGACTTCTGCTACGCTGCCAATACTGGGATTCACTGGGACCCCTCTTGAATATCCTATTGTTTCGCTGTATCATGGAGCTCTGGCAGCTTTGGATCTATCCGTAGGACTATCTTCTTCATGAGCTCCAGCAGTTCATTGACGGGGTAGATATTGGGCTGGACCAACTCAAAGCCCTGGATCTGGGCCTGGGAGGTATCTGAACTAGTCAGCCTGCCAGTTATCCTGCACCCTCACCACCAGGGCAAGCTCTCCAGCACTGGCCTGCCTAGCTCATCCAATGGCACTACTGCCAGGGGCAGAACCAACTCTCTAGCCCCATGCAAGCCATGAAGGCCAGCTCTATTGTACTACCCAGATGAGGTACAGAGCCTGTTCTACCGAGTGCTGCAGCAGTCAAGGGGCTAGGACAGCTTTCTTGCTCTCACACCCTTGGGGATGATTCACTTGGATCCCCTGCAACCAGGGACAACTCCATAGTGCTGATCAGATAAGGTGCAGGGTCCATTCTTCTGAATGCTGCAGCAGGTGAGGGGCAGGGCCAGCTCTCCCACCCACTCTCCCACCCAGGAGGCGAGGGCAATGGATGGGGAAGGGCATCTTTCCCTTGCCCATAGCATTGCATAGCAGATTTCTTAGTTAGGGTTTTATTGCTGTGAAGAGACACCATGACCAAGGCGTCATACATAAAACATTTAATTGGGGCTGGCATATAGTTTCAAAGTTTAGCCCATCATCATCATGACAGGAAGTATGGCAGCATCCAGGCAGACATAGTACTGGAGGAGCTGAGAGTTTTACAACTTGATCTGCAGGCAGTAGAATGTGACTGGCTGCCTGCAGGAGGCAGTCTTCTACATTGGCTGGAGCTCGAGCATAGGAGTCTCAAAGTCCACCCCCACAGTGATACACTTTGTCTAGCCAAGGCCACATCTCTTAATAGTGCCACTCCTTGGGTCAAGCATATTCAAACCAGCACAGGAGACCGGTGGCAGAGCCCGCAGTCCCACACTTTGCCTTCAAGGCTGACTCACAAGTGTCATGCAACCACAGCAAGCCCTACTGTGCTTCATGGACCCTGTGTGGACCTTGCTCTCATGAGTACTATATCTGGTGAATGGTAGGTCAGCTCTCCTGCTCTCAGGACCAGCTTTCCCATGAAGCCCAGGCCAGGGGTGGGGCCAGTTCTGCAAAACCCTCAGATATCAACATGGCCCCAGGAGGCAGTCCAGAACAGGGACATCCACATGGCCTTAACTGGTAACAGACCCCAGCTGCTGCAACCTCACAAACCAAAATAGCACCATCCAGGACCCCATTTGTGCACATATAACTCACACAAACACATACACTCACATACACATTAATATAATAATGATAATAATAGAGTAGGCAGAATTGTTCAAGAATGAAAGTTATTTTGGTATCTTCTCTTGCTAAGGACCAGCCTCAGCTTGGAGAGGAGGCCTGAGAAAGGGGTGTTCAGGAGTGGCAAAAAAACAAAAACAAAAACAAAAACCCTTACCAGCTGACAGCCTGGGTTCTCCTTGAGACAGCTTTCTGAGGATCACCAGAGAGCTCAGGTCTCTCAAACCAAAGCCCAGTCTTTTATTTACATATCAATTCAGTCATCCACCCTAGGTTTCCTTTTAGTTATCCCACCAATCAGCATTAATTTTTTCACCTTAGCCCCTTGACTCCTAGGAAAAGACAGCAATTGAATTTTTCTTAACATTGCAAATGAATTCAGAGGCCTGCCTTTATAAACACAGACAATAAGCTAGCTGGGTGGGATCCAGCTCTAAGAACACCTTGATCGCCACACCTGGGCCTAACTTCTCTATGTCCCCAGCTGACCTTGAACTCCGGTGTCTGTCTACCTTTGTATCTTTCTGACAAGCTGGCTCATAGTGCAGCTGCCTGTGTTCTTTGAGGTTTGTGAAGTCCCTCATACAATTCATATTGCATCCTTACATTTCGCATAGTTTGAGAACTTATATATTTTTGAACTCATGTTTTCAGAGTTCTTTCCCATAGCTGTAAGGACTATTCTGAAGGTCACGGTGTTTACCATTTTTGCTAAGGACATAGACATGTGCTTGCCTCTCGGATTCATGCTGTCTCTGATTATCATGAAGTCATTAAGCTTGGTAGAGAGGACATTCCATGATAAGCTTGGCAGGGGGAACATTTCCCAAAGGAGGAATATGAAGTAAAGTATGTATATTTTTATAGAAACAAGCCTTACACCCAGCGACCATCAACACTCGTGGAGGCCCATGGCCTGCTGGCTCTGCTCCAGAGATGGGAACTGTCACCCTGGCCTTCATGAGCACTCTCTCTTGCTCTCATGGTGACTGGACAGGCCTGTATCCCACCAGCACTGTGCTGGATTTCTTACTATCACAGCATTGCTGTCATACAGTAATCCCTAGAGGAAGAGTTAACACCTTAGTATGGCTGTGACTTGGACTCCATTTGCTGGTGATGATGCTGGACACCAGTTTACTGACCAGTAACAGATGTGTTTACATAAGTCCTGCTCTTATTTTATTTTGTTTGGCCTTTTTGTTATTGGTTGAAGGAATACCTTGCATAGCTCAGATTTTAACTTTTAAAAAAGAATTTATGAAAATGTATTGCTAGAATGTTGTTACACATGTGAAATACTTTGGATACATTTGTGTCAGGCAACAGTGTGAAATGTTAAATTTTGATCCTTTCTTCCAGCCTTCTATTTGAGATACACTTACTCTTCAGATAAAATAGTTTTTTTTTAAATTGTTTAGGAATTCCATATATTGTATTTTGAGGAAATTCATCTCTTCATTCCATATCCAATAAGCTTATGTCTTTATTTATAAAAACAGAACAACAACAACAAAATCTCATTAGTGCAGCCCATATGCTCATGTGTTAATTCACTGGAGGGTGTTAGACCCACCAGTGGCCACACCCCTAGAGCAAATTCTCCCTCTCCTGGCCAGCAGCAGTTACTGATAATCCCTCACATGGAGTGCGACTTTGTGCCCACATCTCTGCAACATGGCTCAGTTCTGTGTGACTTAATATTAACTTTTTATCAGATTTGAGTACTACAAATAATACCTACTCCTTACGTCTTCCATTGACTTCAGAGACTGTTTCCCTGCTGTGTGGAAGCCTTTCAGTGGGTCCACTGATCCTGTGTGCTTTTGTTGCCTATCCTTGTGATAGTGTACTGGAAACACCCCTGCCAAATCCAGCTCTGACAAGTGGCTTTCCTCCCTTTTCTTCAAGACATTGTGTGTTTAGGTCTGACATTCATCTTCAATCCATTTTGAGTTCATTTTTGGGTATGGCAAAAGGTAGGGACAGATTCCATCATTTTGTTTGATAATAATATATTATATTAGTTATTATAATCTATATGAAAACATCTCCATTTTGAATAATCTGTTAAGTTTTTCAATAAAATATAGAATTTTTTTTTAAGAGAGCAACTATGCATGTTTAGCCACAGACCCCCTTGGTACCCCTGGGTCAGGGGTAAGTCAGGCCTTATTCACGCTGCTACAGTGATAGGCAGCTCCATGTTCTCTCCCACCTGCACAGCTGAACCTCACACATGCAGGCTGGCTCCCACTGGAAGACTTTGCCCGACTCCTCCTCTGCAGCCCAGACTCTTCTCATTTGTCTTTCCCAATGTTCCTTACATCATTACTTCAGACATTCGCTTGATTCCTCTTTGCCCGGCCATTCTGAACAAACAGAATTTTTTATAGCACCTCCAAAATTTTGTTTCTAGTTTGTCATCATGCTTACACTCCACAACATGCTGCGCAAGGCCTGGCACTATGCCGGATGACCTCTCTTCTGTACATGTCCCTGGACATATTCCATGATATTCGATAAATAAAAAATGACCCCCCCCCAAGCTTTGCCACCCTTGAGTGAGCTAGGTGCTCAGAGACCACAGCATGGAAAGGTCTCGATGAACAGCTTTGCAAATGAGAGAAAAAACCAAGCAGACTGTTTGTCCATCCATTTAATCATATGCCACTTTGCTTCAGGGGGTTGAACCTTCCCCTTGGGCGTGATAATGAGCAGTACACTCCATGCTGGGTTAATTTCAGATCTAGGAAGCAAAGTCCATGTGTTTAATTTCAGTTGTGACAACCACTTTATAATTTCTATCAGTATCTGAACTGGCAACTCCCTCCACCCAGGTCATAAGTACAAGTTTATGATAAAGGAAAAGATAAATGTTTAATATTTTTACAAGTGTGACTGTGGAGGCTCTTTGTAGACAGACCTCTTTCTCAGGGAAGACTGAAGGATGCTTACCCATCCTTAAAACGTCCAAGAAGGAAGCTAAGGGCAGCACCAAAGTTCAACCGGGAAGCCAACGGATTACAGCGCGTTCTTACTGCAGAGCTGGGGTGAGGACAGCTGTCGGTAGCATAAGTGGTTCTGAGCAGCCCACCGGGAAGTCTTTAGCCGGCATGGCTGACAATCCCCTTTACAGCGACAGAGATGCAGACCCTCTTAATCAGCTTCCCCCAGCCTACATGGTCTAGAACCTCCTTGGACACTTCTCGATGTCTGTGTAATTAAAGTAGAATTGCACACCAATGGTTTAAGAGGAACCCTGGAATCTCAAGCTCCTCCTGTGAGGGAATGTCTGTATGGTGATTGATTCCTTATTTTTAAAAAATTATTATAAAACAAACTTTAATCAAAATATATCACTAGGCCCTTTCCTTTCCTCTCTCTAGCTCCTCCTTTACCTTTCCTCCCAGCCCTCCCCTCTCCCACACTTATTCTCAAATTCATAGCCTCTCCCCTTTCTGTTATTGGCACGTGTGCGTGAGTGCACACATGTGTGTCATGAACTCTTGTGAGTGGACACAGCTGTTCTGCTGAAGATGGTGGCGGTGTTGCTTGGAGAACCACATTCTGCATCTTAGGTTCCAGTCAGAGTGCTGTTTGCTATAGTGCCTCAGCCTGAGCCTGTGTGCTGGGGTGGGTATACTAGGAACGTTCAGTTAGTTGCACGTGCTCCTGACTATGCTGGCTAAATAATAGAGATCTCTTTATCCCACTTTAGATATCCAGGAATAAGCAGTCCTGGGGCAAGGCAGAACGTGCCAGAGGGGTGGGAGAAGGCTCCAGCTAGGTGCAGAGTCCTGCTGCTCCCAGTGGTCCCTAGCCAGGTAGCCGGCGTGTGTGAGAAGCCTCTGGTTTTCTCATCCCAGTGCTGGATCATGCCCTCCTCTCTGTTTCTCCCAATAAGAAATTAGACTGCAGTGTCTCACAGACCCAAGCTCATTTCCTACCTTGCTGTCTATCAGTGTGAACCCGAGAATCTCCTCTGTCTTCTCTCCTAGTCTAAGATATGCTAGCAAAGCTTGCAGCCTGCCTATGGGAACCTGGGAGATTTTACACAAAAGCAGTTTTACCTAAGTGTCAGTGTAGCCCAGGTTAGCCTCCAGCTTTTTATGAAGCTGAAGATGATTTTGGACCCCTGACATCTCTAAGCCTTTTTTTTAGGTCTTGGTTTTATGAGGGCAGGCTTTTTTCACTGGGCTTTGACTTGCATGTTTGTGTATCTGGTGTCATTAGAACATTGGGAAAGCATTCTTGGAACCATGTACGGTCGCACAGATGGATAGATAAGTGGGCAGGTAGTTAGAAAGTTTGTTGAGAAACTTTCTCCTGGATCCATTTAATGAACACGGACACTTTAGATGGATACTTTGATGAACATAAGAGTGTAGCTATGAAGTGGAAGCACAGGAAGCCAGCACACAAGCGAGAAGACAGTCACTATTTCCTGTGTAGTTTCAATAGCTTTTATACATCTCAAGGATCCATTGTTGGGATCCTGAGGCCACAGCAGAACAGCGGGCACAGTGGGAAAGCTGGACTCAACACAACCAAGTAAATCTGGCATAAAACACAGGTGATTGGCCAAACACCAATACCTATTCATACACAAGGAGCCACTGTAGGAATTAAGCACACTGGCCTGGGTGATCAATCTAACGCAAATACTCCTTCCTGTCATTGAGCCGCTGCGAGAACCCTGGCCTCCTTAACAAGTCTCTCACCCTTTCAACAGGTCTAGTCTGGCTATTACCTTGGAGAGAAACAAGCCTCAGCATCCCAGACAATGGTTGGAGCTTGGATTGGAAGCACGCCACAGTACCCATGAAGTCAGAAGGTACACTGCAGGGAGCAGCTACTACCCCTACAGCCGGGAGGAGTGAGAAGAAAGTGCAGGCGCCCTGGGTTGAAGTCATGTCGGCCTTGAAGGATATGAAGAACCTGATCTTTTCTGCACTGTGGGACATATTCCTCGTACGCTTGCTGATGGGGGTGGCCGTCATGCTCTACTATAGCAACTTCGTCTTGGCCCTGGACGAGCGTTTTGGGATACGGCCCAAGACTACAGGGTACCTCATCAGCTACACCAGTGCCCTGGGCACCCTGGCTGGCTTCACTATGGGACCCATTCTAAGGCTCTACGAGCACAACTCGCACATGGTCCTCCTGCACTCCAGCGCACTCACCTGCCTGCTGCTGCTGCTCTACTCCACGACCGGCTCCATGGCCGTGGTGGTCTTCTCCTCAACGCTTCTGTCCTTCTCCACCACCATTGGGAGAACCTGCATCACGGACCTCCAGCTGAGTGCGGGCGGAGCCCAGGCCAGCGGCACCGTCATAGGTGTGGGCCAGTCTGTGACTGCGGTGGGCCGCATCCTTGCCCCGCTACTCTCTGGAGTGGCCCAGGAGATCAGTCCCTGTGGACCCCCAAGCCTGGGTGCTGCTTTAGCCCTGGTGGCTATTTTAATCATGACCCTAAACAGACCTCCCTTCAGTGGGGATGGGAATGAGAGACTCAAACGAGAGTAGGATTGGGACTACTTGGAGAAGTGGATTTAGAACCAGACAACTCGGGGTCAAAGATGGGCATTTCAGAATGCAGTTATTCCCAGATGGCTGTGCCCGGTCCTCACTTGCACAGGCAAGCCAGCAGAGCCCTCAGAAGTCAGCTGCAGATAGGAAAGTTTAGACAGAGCACAGCCCTGCCGGGGGCGACTGTATCAGAAGCTTGCCTGATAGGCTTCTCATCCCACCTGGGCACAGGAGAGTTAACATTTGCTTCTGGAAAAGGCAGAGAGAGGGACTTGGAAGCTTCAGTGTTAATCGTAGACTGGTCACCTGTCTGAAATGCAACTCCCCATAATCCCAGAAGCCAAAAGCAGCTTCTCTGCCCAAATCCCAGAGACCGACACAGCTGCTCTATTTAGGCCAGCCTGTTGCTTTCTCAGTTGGCAACATCAGATGCCGAGCCCTTACCCCCAGACATTTAGATACACAGGCTTCGCTATGGGCTTTTAAGCCCCTCTAGCTATTTCTCATGGAAGGGGAAGGAACACTGAGACATGATAGTTTTGATTAAAGTGAAAATTGGAGACTGCACTGTTTTTAATAGTTAATTGTACATGACCCCTAAACCTACTGATCGCAACTAGGGTACATCACCTTTCCCACTTCTCCGGAGTCAGACTGCACCAGGAACAAGCAACTTTCAGGGCTATGTTCTCTCCTCTTTGGGACTCAGTCACTTTGCACTTCGGACTCCTCCCTCCCCCCCCCCCCGCCATCCCCAGAGCCCCAGCTTCTGGGATCACAGACCTCAAGTCCACATTCCATCTAAGCCTCTTGGTTATTCCTTTGGTGTGTTATACCCATTTTCAACATGTGATTGTGAGTGGTTCTTCAGTGCACTGATTTTTCATAACTCTAATATTTACTATTTATAAATCAAAAGGGGGTATTTTCATAGCTTTAGATGTATGTGGAATAAACTCAAATACTTATGACCGTTGGAAGTATATTTTAGCTTGAATGCCATCCCCTTTCCTCTCTGGCTTTGAGAAAAAAAATAACTTTTAAGTTGTTTTCACTGTGAATTTTAACACAGTCACTAAGAACTCTTAAGGGACCAAAGCAAGGCACAGGTGACCATGTCCTCACACAGCATCTGAATGTCATGGAGACTGGGGTCAAAGGGACAGTGATTGAACTGATGGTATGATGTAATGAAGTAAGGTTTCAGAAGTGTTTCTACCAAGACTGTACTCTCAAAGACAATAGACTTTTCCTACAAATGCTTATTGAAGCCATGTTTGTATTCTTAAAGCCAGAGCACTTTATTTTTTAAGTGAAACAAACAAATTTAGTGAGATTTTAAAATTGGCAAGACACATGGAGATACTGAAAACCCAAATGAACCAATATCTAGAGAAACTTATTACCCTGTGTTAGTGACTTTGGGATTTGTTAATGTGATGGTTGTTTTTCTGTTCTGTCTTCTTATTTGGTAAATTGTTGTTTACATTTCATCTTGTCTGGTGTCTTGTTCAAAGTGTGATCCCTAGACCATGTCCTGGGATATGGACATGCTCCAGCCCCGGCATATTCCTGCTAGAGGCCACTTTGATGAGCCATGTAGCTGATTTGTTTACGCAGAAAACTTTGACAACCACTGGTCTGGTGAATGTAGTTTATATTGTTTTATGGGGTAAAATCTCAGGGAAATTAAATCTGCTCAGTTAAAGTGTGTGTTGTGTTCTTTAAGTTCTTTTGCGTAAGGTCCATAATCCTGCCTGAAGTATCAGGTTGAGCCACATTAATTTGTCCCTGTATAAGTGGAGATTACCTCCATATAGTTTAACTTGGAGATGTGTGGAAACTTGCTTTAGCAGTATGGAGTGTTTGTGAAGGGAGTTTACCCACCCACCCCCAACATTACAGTCACAGGTAGATGCTGTGGAACTGGCCTCTTGTGGAACTCTGTGTTTCCAAAGGCTGTGAGCAGAAGGCACCCAGCTCAGTCTAGAAAGACAAGTAAAAGATGGGGACCATGGAGCCATATTTGGAAGGCTTCAGGCATGAGCTGAGCAGCGTGAAGAATGATGTTGTACCGAACTCCTTCCTATAGTTCACCAAAGGAGCAAGCTTTGTTCTATATCTATATATATGCCTTAACCCCCCTCCCACCCAACACACACCTAACACACAGGGTTGAGGATCATCAGATAGATTAGCAACTGGGGTTGGGGTGAAGCAAGAAGCCCCCCCCCCGTCTTAGCTGAGTAGCTACTAGCAATTGGTAGGAGGCTGTTGGCAATAGGGATGGAGAGTCTTTTTCCTTAACAGTATAACCGCTGGCAGGTGCACCACCACCTGGCTGTCCCACGCCCAAGAGTATTTGGGCAGTACAAATAAGAGGACAGTTGGTTGGTTGGGAAGAGAGGAGGAGATAGACCTGGGAGAAGTCGTGGGAGCGGTGAATGTGATTTAAAAAATGCACTTGAAATTCTCAAAGGATAATAAAAATATTTTAAAACAGAAGATGGCTATTTTTTATCAAAACACAGAGTAATGATAGAAGGTAATTCTAGATTGCAATAGCAGAAAAACTGTATTTTTATCAGTCAACTGAAACCCTTCTGTCTTGATAAATAAAAATCCCTTCTATGCAGACACTGAAGGAAAACAAATACAATTGAAATGAAAGGTGGTAATTGGAGACATGGGTGGGGTCGGGTCAGGGGTCACCTCTCTTCAGGCTTGTCTAGGACTCACTGCTAAGTGCCCTGTGTGCCCACAAGCCACAAGTTCATTCTAAGAACCAAAGAATATTTCTGGAACTATAGTCAGTGTCAAACCTTACACAGCTTGTTTTTTTCCCTCCTAAACAGATGTCGAATTTCCCAGCTTCACGGCTATAATGCTTCAAGTTTGAGGTACTAAAGCAAATGCAAGGTGGACTTCTCTATCCTACTCCACAATTTTACTAACAGGCTTATTTTTTTGTCCCAAGTTAAGAGGGTTTACCTGCATGCTAACAGGCTAACAGCAAGCACTTCCTAGCTTCCTTTTGGCAGATCCAAACTGCACCCTCTGAGCAGTGTGGGACCTAGAGGAACGTAAACAATGTTTGCCTGTACAGTTGATGTAGTAGCTGCTGAGCCCCTAGTGTATGAGGAGCAAGCAGGGATGCCATGGAGACAAGGCATGGAGCAAGCAGGGATACCATGGAGACAAGGCATGGAGCAGCATAGTACGGCTGTCCATCACTCTGCCCACAAATGTGTGCGTTTAAACTCATGTGCTATTTATTTCCAGAATGTTCACTTAATGCGTTTCATATCTTGGCCAGAAAAAAAATCTGAAATTACACGAAGAGAGATTTCAGTTATTTGAGGAGGGGACAACTATATTCCATTCTGAATTGTTGGCGTTTGAGGTCAAGAATCGTTTGGTGTGGTAGCTTATCTAACTGAACCTGTCCCAAACCTAGTTGTTGAAATAAAACTTGTACGAAATGCGCAAGATAAATCTGGTAGTGCCATGTCTGGCTGTGGTTCTGCTATCACCAAGAACATTTATCCCTAATGCCAGTCTGTTCTTTGCGGTTGAACACTAGTTCTGGCTTCAGCTAGGCAGTGCCAGTCAGTGACGTCCCTGATAGGGTGGGTGTTCTTCAGTCACTGTCAGAGTACCTTTATGGGACCCTCTCTTCGGAATGAAGGGCATTCCGAGTATGCCAAGTGGTACCTGCATTGAAAGTAACTTTCTATCCAAGCATAAGCACTTAGAGATGTCCTGGGATAAAGGAAGAAGCAACTGGTTACATGGTGTGTTAGTCACATGTCCCATGCCATGCACTGATAAAAACATACAAATTGGTTGGTTCATATAAGACTTCACAAACTCTGCAAATTATCTGAGGAAACAATGGTTGCCATTGACTGGAAGCAGAAGACAGTATTTCACATTCAGGAGCAGGCTGAATTCTTTAAGAGGAGCTCTTTAGTCATACAATTGAGGAATGTAGTGTTATTCCTATAATGAGATATTTGGGTCCACTGTAATTCAAGGTTTTCAGTATTCTAAAATTCTTCTCTTTCACAAATGGCAGTCCTCATGACCTGTCCGGTACAAACAAGAGTCAAATCAACACACTTAAAACTGGTGTTTCTTGGAGTGCTTTGGTGCTCCGGTTTCCCGTGACATCCTTTGCTCCAGAGATGGTTGAGATGTTTTTCATCAAAACAGGGAAATTATTTTCTTTAACAGTGTACATGTACAAAAGATCTGTTTGGCAAGCAGATGACCTAGATGCAAAGTCCTTGTTGTCAAATTGCAAAAATTTGAGGAAAAAAATTAAAAGTGAAACATGAATTAAAATTTCAAAACTGAAAACAGTCGCAAAGTCAAAGAAAGTACGGCAAAGAGGAGAGCAGCTAAGGCAGAGGTTCTGCTTCACGATGTTGAGCTCCTTCAATTATTTTCATTGCTACTTTATAACTGTAATTTTGCTACTGTTATGAATCTCAACGTAAATATCTGATATGCAGATATCTGGGATGTGATGCCTGTAAAAGAGTCCCATCAACCCCCAAAGGGGTTGTAACCTGAAGATCAGCCTAGAACCACTGGCCTAGAGTAAGGTTTCCTAAGCAATGTTCTTCTTGAACAACAGAGGCAAAATGGAACTTCTTTGGGACTCTATATTCACATAGGAAGGTACTTTAAGGGTGGGTCCATTCCAGTTCATGGTCAATTACAGTCATACTGTAAGAAAGTAGACCCATTTGGGGGTGTGGTTACCTCCTGTCCTTAGAGCACAAATGTGGAGTGTTAAAATGTTGGCCAGGCTTGGCTCCAGAAGAGTTCAGCTTGTACATCAACACAAAGTTTCAGCTAAAACAGAAAAAGACACTTTGAAGCTGCATCAATGTGTTATCTGCTTAGCAGTTGCTCACAGGGGTGTTTCCTTTACATCTCTAGAGTAGCTGAACCCTCTCTGGAGATGTCAGTTTAGTGGAGTAGATTGCTTAGGAATTCTGGAAGAAAGGGCTCTGTGCAAGGAACAAAGAACTATGATGAGTGCTTGGCAGCCAACGAGGTTCCCATCTTCTTAGAAGAGAGCTGCTTCCAAAGTGGGACACACAAACACACACACACACACACACACACACACACAGAGAGAGAGAGAGAGAGAGAGAGAGAGAGAGAGAGAGAGAGAGAGAGAGAGAGAGAGACAGAGAGAGAGAGAGACAGAGAGAGAGACAGAGAGAGACAGAGAGACAGAGAGACAGAGAGACAGAGAGACAGAGAGAGAGAGAAGAGTTCTCCTGGATGTGGAATGGATGTAGCACTCTAGGACTCATAGCAGATGTGGTTACAAGGCAAAGCCAGTGAAAAATCCATGGATCGGGGAGGGGCTCTACTGTCTTCATTCCTTTCTGAGGAGCTACTGGCAGACAATAGCTTCTGGGACAGGGAGAGTGTGAGGCCGTGGCTACAGTAGGTTTTCTATATTCTGGTGAATAGTCACACATGTAATATGGTCAGTCAGTACTACTTGGTTCTAGTGGGTTATCAAACATGAACAAGAGGAGGGATAGGAGGAATTTGGAAGGGTATTTTTTATTGAAGAGGATATGGAATTAGAGGGGAAATTTAAGAGGTATATGCAATCACATTTTATTATATGTATGTATAAAATTCTCAACAAATAAAGCAATTATACTAAAACAAGAAGAGAAAACAAAACAAAACCCCGGGTCACCAGTCCGAGTCATAAGTTTGCCTTTTCAGCAAGGGGGGGGGGTGTGCAATTCACCTCTCATATCTCCATGCTCACTGTTTCTGCATCTGCATTTCCAAGACACTTGCTATGGAAGATGCAAAAGAAACAAAACAACAAACACAAAAGCCTCGTGTTGGTGTTCCATGCCCTTAATCCCAGCGCTCGGGAGACAGGGGCAGGAAGATCTGTGTGAGTTCGAGGGCAGCCTGGTCTATAGAGTGAGTTCCAGGACAGCCAGAACTACACAGGGGAACCCTGTCTTGAAAAACCAAAAAGCAGAATGCATCTCTGCTGAGCATACATAGATTTTATCCAGTCATTTTCCCCTAAACACAGAGGGGGTACTCTTGAAGGAGCATGTGCATTTTAAGTGTTAGGGGTCATCTCAAGATCAATAAGTATACAGAAGACATGCTTGGGTTCTATGTAAACTGTAGCATTTTATACAAGGGACTTGGGCCTCTGCAGATTTTCATGTCCTTGAGGGGATCCCAGAATCCATGCCTTCATGGTGTATGGGACTTGCAGCTAGTGCCATCTGTCATTTCTTCTAGACAAAGCAGTATTAGTGAAGTGCACTTGAACTGGTACTAATGCTTCTATTCTTACGACCAGTAGTGAAATGCCAGTTTTAACCCAAATGCAGAATGTGGGAAGGCATGATGACTTACAGGATACATTTTATGTATAAACACCCCCACTACACAGAAATGGATTAATGAAATTCCATCCCAGACATTTGGAGGCATATACACAGAACACACAATTTTCAAAAGTTTTGGATCTGGTACCAGGTCTTCTTCACTTGCTGACGTTCCAAGAAGATTAGCTGTGCTCTCACATTTAAAGCAGGTCACAATGTATTACAACGAACAGGGGAGCTCTCAAAATTCTCCAGGAACTAGAGAGTTTTCACTGGTCTAGGTGATGTTTGGACAAGAGGAGTCATTTACCAAAGACTAAGGCTCATTCTGTACTTCAGAAGCTTACATCGTTACTGCTCGTGAAGAGTTTCTTGTCTATATTACCCTTTTCTTTTGTGACTGGAATCAAGTAATCCTCAAAAGAAGTAACAACAGAGAAAAGGCTAATATCAAATTTATTTTATTGACTCTGTCATCAAATTAAAAAAATTAACTCATAATTAAGATAAAACTATTTGGGTACTCCTTTTCTAAAATTCATAGCATTACTCATATTTAATATGATATTTTCCTTAGTGAAAGCTGAATTTGGGTCAATTTAGCCTGAAATATGGCAACATGTTTCTTCCTTCAGTTTCAGAAAGTTATTATTCTTTATAATACTTATTAATATAGAAACCAGTAAAATTATATGAAGGTTATTTTCAACTTCTCCTTGCTAGAAATCATAAATTATTATTATTATTATGCACAGTGATGATGTGTTTTGGAAAATAAACATCATAGCATTTTGTGAATTCTATTTCTATAGTAAAAATACCTATAAAAGTTTAGATTTCATCTCAGAAGAAAGGTTTATAAAAAATATAGTCATTTACAATGGAGATTGATTGTTTTTGGCACAGAGTTCTAAGCATATAGCTTTCCAATTGTGTTTTATATGGTTTCCCATGGATCCATCATGGTCTTCTGGGGTAGGACAATCTCTAACTGTGCATTATTTTCAATATCACGCTCACATGATGTCCTAGCAGCCTCTCAAGACAAGAACACAAGAAAAGATACGTTAATTGTAGTGGAGAAGGGGCCACAGTGTTGCTCCTGTGCTCACCTGGGCATGTTCTTACCCTCTGTGCTGGTTAAGTTTGTTGTCAATTTGACACAACCTAGATTTACCTGGGAAGAAGGAATCTCAATTGAGGAATTGCCTGGATCAGATTGGCCTGTGGCCAGCCATGTCTGGGAAGACTTATTTCATCTTATACTTCTGGGGTCATAGTCAATCCCCAAGGGTATTCAGGGCGAGAACTGAAGCAAATCCCAGGGGAAGATTACAAGCTTGCTTCTCAGGCGCATGCTTAGCTTGCCTTCTTATGCAGCCAAGGCTCACATACTCAGCATGGCTGGGTCACAGTGGGCTGGGGCTTCCCACAACAATCACCAACAATGACAGTCTTCTCCCCCACTGACTTTTAAGTCAGAGTGGGTTATCACAGTCACTAAAAAGCAAAGAACCCTTCCAAGCTACTTTGCATCCTTTGTTGTGGCCAAAAGGTGTCTGGAACAATTATATTACTGGCTTCTTTTAAGATGTAACCCCAGGAAAGTGTTAAAGAATAAATTCAGAAAATTCACAGGAGAAGTCAATGAATCTTCAGCTCAAGAGACGTTGGTTTAAATATGAATCTTTAATAATAAATCTGCAGCTTAAGAGACATTGGTTTAAATGTGAATCTTTAAATGATTGTGTCCCACCGTTTCTCTCTGCCATACTCCTAAGAAGTATTCCAGAGAATAGAATCTAATTTTTAATGACAAATTTGAGTCACTACATTATCAAAGGTGAAGAGGTAACAAATTAAGGACTAGTGCAAAAAGTGGGGCTTTTCTCCAAAGTGCTTCCTCATCCAAAGTCAAACCCGAAGACTCACCATTTCTTTCAACACTGGAAGGCAGTTTGTAGAAGTGTTGATCCTTCCCAGCTTGCAGTTCTAATGCACTACAGGATGCACTACAGGACAATTTTATTAAAGCAGGTGACCACGGATCCCTAATGAAAGGAGCCCCTTCCCCTTCCTCCCAGTACCACACAACTAAAGCCCAAACATCGCGAGTGACTGCCCTGCCTTCGCTGGCCACAAGAGGTCCTCACTGGTAAGACTTCTCGGAAGCTGCCACCAAGTCTAAACACTATGGGCTGATTTTGCCCAAGTGAATCCTTCTGTACCTAACAAAAAGGGGGGTGGGGTGGGGTGGCAGGTGGAGAATACACGTTACTCCAAAGCCATGGAAAACACAGGGATGGACCAAGAGCAATCTGAACCTCATTGTTTTAAAGTTGTACAGGTACTTCCCTCCCACACACTTGAGAGTCACGCCATTTCATCTGCCTACCCAGTCCAACCTGTGCCCTATTACCTCAGCCAAGGCCTCTTCTAGGGACAATGTTCTTCTTCACCGAGTGGTCCATCAGCTCAGAATGGGAATGGTGGGATCTGGAACTTAGGACCCACCTCTAGGAGCTGACCTTCAACCCCTTGGAAAAATGTTCTCTCCACTTTTCTTGTTATTTCCTTAAAAAAAAATCACTACAGATAAACACATTTTTCATAAATAAATCTGAGGCATATTTGTAATATATTAAAATTTTCACCAACAAAGGCGCGTTAAAATTTTCAAGTTCTGTCATTCAAGTTCAATAAAGGCACACTTTTTTTTTCTTTCAGGCCTTGAAAGAATACATTTACTAGCCAAAAGTCACAAAAGTCATTTTGAGGGTGCTTCCTTCCTTTCAGCCTTTCTCTTCTTGAGATAGATAAGTAGCGCTCCTCCCGTGAATCAATGGCTTGACTCGACTTCCCCAAAAATGCCTCTAGATAGAGGATTTTAAATGGATTCCATGGTAGTCATAACCATGCTAGCCCATTCACCCCAAGTTGACTTTGGCTTCATATCATGGCTTTTCGTTGCTGAGACGGCCTTTCCTGTTCCCAGGTTCTGATGCTCGTCGCACCAACCTTGGTGGGGGCTTGGGTGGAACATCTTCAGTCAAACTGTCTTCCCTGCCCCGGCCAAACTGTTGGTCTTTGGAGAGCAGGGGCTGCCTCAGCACACCAGGTGTTTGGGTGCCCCCTTCTTTACTGCGAGGCACAGGAGGGATGCTGGGGGGCACTCGAGCAGAACTCGCATCCACCTCGTTCTTCCATTCCATTTTGTAGGCCTGGGAAGCTTTCTTTGAGAACTGATCTGGCAAGAAGCGCCTGGTCCTGGGCTGCAAACTGAGCACGGTGGTTCCAGCATCTGTGTCCGAGTCGCTGCTATTTCCATCTGTCACAGAATAGAAGGGCAGTGTGGGTAATCAGAGCTCAACAGAGATAGCATCAGTCACAGCAGAACTCCAGTGAGTCTCATCCCCTCCCGGGGAAGTTTGGGGAAGGGGCAAGTCATAAATCTAACTCCAGCTGAGTGGACTTGAACATCCATGTTACCAGAGCATGACCATGCTAATTTTGAGGCATGTGCTTTAACTGCTAAATGCGTTTCCCCACTGACCACATTTCATCGCCCCTACTTTTACAGTGAGGCTGAGGGTCCAACAGATATTAGCAAGTAAGTGTTGGGACCGAAATTCAGTCTGAGAAGCTCTGGCTCTGTCTTCGGCTGCTGCCAGGATCCTCCCAAGAGGGCTCAGCTCTCTCTGACATTAGCAAGCAATCTGACAGAATTTTCTGCTACTTAGATGCTTTCCTTCATCTGGAATTTTATGTGTATCTTTGCACTCCGTATGCCTGCAGAAGGACACCGGGGGTGCTGAGGCAGCCCCTGTTCTCCAAAGACCAACAGTTTGGCCAGGGCAGGGAAGACAGTTTGACTGAAGACGTTACACCCAAGCCCCCACCAAGGTTGGTGCGATGAGCACCAGAACCCGGGAATAGGAAAGGCCATCTCAGCAACGAAAAGCCATGATATGAAGCCAAAGCCAACTTGGGGTGAATGGACTAGCATGGTTGTGACTACCATGGAATCCATCCAAGCATCAATGTATACTTTCTAAGCCCAAGGAAGAAGTGTGAGTAGACATTAGACCCCTGTCTAAGGGCTGTAATTCATGGGAAGACCACTGATGGGAACCATCTCTTGCCTACCAGCTGACATGACTAGAATTGAGTGTTTCTCTGGAAGCACAGGGGTAACAAGACAGATAGTGACAAATAGTCACTATCTTGCCTTCTATTTCCCTGTTTCTTGTTTCTCACCTCTCCCTTCATTCCCACAAGTAACCTCTTCTTATTAAACTCAAACAAACAAACAAAACAAAAACAAGGCAAAAACTAAAACAAAAAACCAAGTAAAGGTGCTTGCAGAAGGGGTCTGAGTTGTTGCCTCCCATATATTAGCAAAACGGAACACTAATGTAGTGCTGTGGTTTACAAAGATGAACTTGTGTGTGTAGATGAGATCATCAAACAAGGAGGTTAAATCTATAGTCCACTCCATGAGACTACATTAGAATTAGTGTATGGATGCAAGTGTTATATATCTTCCTATTTACTACTTTGTATTTATGGCTTAACAAGTCCACAGTAAAAGGACTTGCTTTTGCTATAATTAAAGGATCATTCTGAAAAACACAGGATTAGATTGTTTATAATACGCACAGACATCTGTCGAGTGAGGTCACAACGCTGACACATGGCAGCCTGCTGCTGCTTGAGGTTCACAAGGGAGTGGGCTCATCCTTAATGAAGAAAACTAGGAAGCTTTATTTCATGAGCATTTGTAAACGTGTCTGAAGGCGCTTCTGCTCTGGGCAGAATCATTACCTGCATTTAAAACCTTATTCTTCTTCTGCAGCTTCTCGGGAAGCTTTGTATTTTTAGGTAAGGATAAATATCGGGAGGTTGAAGTGGAAGCCTGTAAAAGCAACAGAAAGTGTCATTCAGATGACAGAAATGCCAGCAAATGTCTGCCAGCAGTAAATTTTTATGACAAAACTAGATTTTAAATATAAAATGGGTGGGGAGATGCAGACAGGCCTATAGACCCTGCACATCTGAGGTAGGAGGATAGGAGTTCAAAGGCACCCTCGGCTATATCTGGAGTTCAAGACCAGCATAGGTTACATAAGATCTTATGTAAATGAAACAAAACCAAAAGGAAGACTATAAAAGGAATGAGTTATTATTTGTCTTTTTTTTCTTAAGGTCTGTCCCACATTATATTGCCTAGGCTGGCCTCAAACAATTCTCCTGCTTTAGCCTTTCAAGCAGTTGGGGCTATAGGAGCATGACTCTACACATGGTAAAAAGACTTTATAATTTGTTCCATCCCAGGGTATTTGGGAATTGGCCCTTGGCAGCCATTTAACCAGCAGTGCCAGAGATTCTTCCTGTCAGCTGGTGAGAGGAACAGCTGAGGGCTCTGTCCTTGGAAGTCCCATGACTCTGGGGGCAATGGTTACCCTGCGCTCGCGGTTTGAGCTGTTGTCCTTCCTGAGACTTTCCCGAAGGCTGTGCCGTCGGCGAATCAGGATCTCCTTGGCTTGCCTCTCGCTTGTGTCTGCCGTCAGGTTGTGTCTGTTGTATGATAAGGTCTGAAGGGACAAAAGCATATGGGACATTTTTCTCAAAGGATCCATAGGTTCTCCTCAACTTTACATCAGTAGGATGAAACCAAAATTAGAAGCCAGAGTCTCAAAGTTAGCACTCAGATTTTAAAAGGATTAATTCTTTTGTAAATCAGCGAGTATACTTTTCTTTACTGAAAGCAGTGGGCTTTATAAATTAGATAAGAAATTTAATTTACAAACACCTTGTCTGTTTTGAATGCTTCAGCCATGATTAACAATAAAACAAAAATCATTTTCAAACACATTCTCTACTGAGTAGAGATTTCGGTCATAGATGTGAGTTGTGCTGACACGTGGTGGCATCAACCCTTCCGACTAATTTCAGGGCTGTCATAGTGAGATGTTCTGTCACCACCAGCAACTTTCACCTCCAAATGAAGGCTCTCCAGATCGCATACACATCATGGTTGCTGCTCAAGTTCATTTCCTGCTAGAATTGGAATGAACATCTTGGAAGTAACCCTGTTCTCATATATATTAGGACCTGCAGGCCAATAAAAAGGTGACAAGGTTTAGATTCTACTTCTGTCTCAGGGAGTTTACTACCTAGTTGGACATTTGGGTCTAATAAAACCATAAAAGCAAATGCTCAACCAGACACACTGCAGAAGCCCCGTGTGTTGCCTGACCTAGAATAGGGCTGGTTTAGGATGGTCCTTGGCAAGAACCTAACAGGAAGCAGGGGCTGCCTCTAAGTATAGACAGTGCACCCTGCACAAGACAAGGCTTGAGTAGAGAATCTGACATTCTGTGAGAGTCTGAAGTGAGTGGAGAGTTGGAATCCTGTTGGATAAAGCGGAGCTTGGCAGTAGAGGCCCCAAATTATCCTGGAAACAACAACGGTTGTTTTGTTTCATTTTAAACAGGAGGCTGCTGCCCTTGAAAGAGCCATAGAGAAAGGGGTGATAAGGCAAATATGGACGAAATGGTGACAGGCAAGTCTATGGGTGTAGGCTCTGAAGAAATGGGGATGATCTCTGCTAGGCTGAGCATGCCTCAGTTTCTTCATCTGCTAAATGGAGACAACAGTCACACCTAGCAGTGTGAGAGGCTCAAAGGAGTTAACACAAGCTGTGTGCTGAATGACTCTTGGCAAAGGGCAAGACTCCTGGACAATTGGCATATTATTAACATACATTTGCATATTATTAAAATAGGGTATTAACGATGGAAATACAGTGAAAGGAGCTCAGAAGACATGAAAAGAATTCTAGCACTTTATGAAGAGTTGATACATTTACAGTCTAAGCAATAAGATTTTCTTTTAAGATGTATTTTTATTTATATGAGGACGCTGTAGCTGTCTTCAGACACACAAAAAGAGGGCATCGGATCTCACTGCAGATGTCTGTGAGTCACTGTGTGTGTGTGTGTGTGTGTGTATGTGTGTGTGTGTGTGTGTGTGTGTGTGTGTGTGTGTGTGGTTGCTGGGAACTGAACTCAGGACCTCTGAAGAGCAGGCAGTGCTCTTAACCGGTGAGCCATCTCTCCAGCCCTACAGAACTTTCTTCTTAAGATAGTATTTTATTATCTGTATGTGTCTGTGTTGAGGTATGTGCACATGTGTGCTGATGCCCACGAGGCACTGGATCCCTCTGGAGTTGGAGTTACAGGCAATTGCAGGTCACCTTGCATGGGTGCTGGAAATACAGCTCAGGTCCTCTGCAGGAGCAGGGCACCCCCTTCACTGCTGCACTATGTATGCCCCGAGACCCACACGTACTTTAATATATAAAACAATCAGCTCCTTTGTCCATCAAAGGCCAGCACATCAGCCTTCATCTCTAAAACCAAAGCATCAGAACCCTTGGGCCATTGATGCTTCAGCTCAGATGTCTGGGAGATCTTAGGGAGTCTCCAGAATGGGATTCTGGGAGAACATCGGTGCATGACCCATGTGACACTCACTAGGACAGATATCTACAGAGAAACGTATTCATGGAGTCCAGCTGGAAAGCATGTTTTTAGCCAAAATTAAGTATTCTGACGCATAAATTTTTCCTACCCGCTGACGGATTTGATAGAGATTCCTTGATAATATCTCTCTAATTTCATCCATTTCTCCTGGCGTGAGCTTCCTTATTTTCTCTTCACGGCAGTCACTGCAAATGGTTAGGGGGAAATGTGTTTTACCTTGTGAAGTATTTTAGAATCATCAATTCCTGCTTAAGTGTTATAATGTCATTACTTCAAAGTAAGATTTTAGTTTAAAAGGAGCAATTAGGAATTGTTCAATATTTCCAAACATTCTAAATATTTTTAAAGTACTCAGTTTTAGAAGAATTAAGTTTCTAGACCTTATCTCAGTGATAAAATCATTCTTGTTAAGTTTAACTATTATGTCATGCTTTCCCTATACCCAGGCTGGTGTAGAGCTCGCCCTCCTGAGACCTTGGCCCCGGACACTGACGGCAGGCACATGTTGCCGCAGCCAGATTCTCGAGGGATTAGTTTTAAAAGACTGACTCA
Source organism: Tokudaia tokunoshimensis (assembly GCA_036184795.1). Taxonomy (NCBI): domain Eukaryota; kingdom Metazoa; phylum Chordata; class Mammalia; order Rodentia; family Muridae; genus Tokudaia; species Tokudaia tokunoshimensis. Next base: position 7,089,530 of record BTHU01000016.1, read on the forward strand.
GAGTGTTAACTATTCTTTATTCCTAGCAGAAAGTAGTGAAGAATCGTCAGTTCCAATAGAAATCTAATTAGCACATGTCCAATTAAAAATATAATTTAATTTATTAGGCCCCATCCAGGGATTCTGGATTGAGTCCTTACAGAGTGACACCCAGGCCTTTATAGTCTTTTATACTCCCAAGGGGTCTCCAATGTACAGTCATGGCTGGGAACCACTGCATCCAGAAACCATGTGTGTTTCCCCAGGCCTAAGTACACTGCTGTGAATACTCAATAGGGAAACAGATTCATTCTGGGTACAGTCAGGGGAGCAAATCTAACACACCTGAAGAACAGTCCATTCGGCAAGGCTGAGAGAGTTTTAACTCACTTTCAACTGGTACCGAACCTCCCAAAACTAATTTGACAAAGGCATGGACACGGTAAACATGACAATATTTTTGGACTTTCCATTCCCAATAATACAACATATAGTATAATGTAATATAAAACATGATAGAAATACTATACACCCAGAACGCTAGCATTTAACCAAAATCTAACTCTTTTTTGGATCTTAAACCATCACTCTAAGATTTATATCAACAATACTATCATTATAATATGCCTTTACCATTATATTTTATTATAGTATATATACTTATAAATATATAATATATAGTATATAATATATACTATGTACATTATATATACTATAATGTATATTTCATATATAATAGCATATATCATATGATATATATTATATAATATATACAATATCATACATATATTAAGTACATATAATATATAAATATATTTTATAGTATATGCTATGTGTAATATATACCTATATTATGTTATGTTCTATAATGTATATACTGTAATGTATGTATCATATATTACATATTATATATTATATACTGTATAATGTACATTGTATATTATAATACCTATACTATATGTGATATATACATATATCATACATTGTATATCATATATATTGTATGTTGTATATTATACATTATATATACATATATTTTATATGGTATATGATATGATGATGTGTGATGTGTTTGTTATATGTTATATAATTTATGTTATATATTATGCATCATATATTACACATGATATATCATATATCATGTACATATATGCTATATGTTATATACTATGATATATGTATTATATATCATAGTCTATAACATATGTATTATATGATATATCACACATCATATACCATATATATACATATGTTATATACTATAATGTATATATTATGCATGTATATCATATATATCATTGTATACATTATGCAATGTATTATTCTACATGATATATGTTACTATATAGCATTTACATTTTATATATATATTACATATATACTATATACATGTATATAGTATATACGTATGTATACTATAATGTATATAGTATAGTGTTACTATAATACTATTACTACTTACTTACATTCACTTCCTTTTACAATGTGGTACTCACTTGAGGGATGCAAAAGAGGGGACAGTGCTTATCATCCCTGTCTCTGCCATCTCAATGGCATGTTTTATCTCAAGTTTTTTATATAAGGACACGATGCTAGACTTGGGTTGGTTTTCTCGAATCAGAAGCTTCCGAAGGTATTTGTCATCAAACTTCTTGAACCTACAAATAAGTAAAGTCAATTTAAATTAATGAATATCTCAATGAGCAAGAAAAGTACTCCAAAGTAAAAACTTAGAAAAATTGAGCCATTCTTACCATTTGTGTATTTTTATATATGCCTTTGTGTGTGCATATATATGCACATATGCATGATGTAACTAGCAAGCATCCAAACCCTGTTCAAACGGAACTGATCTCCCTGCTGCTTCCCTGTCCTCCACCAAGTCAAACTCTTTGACATCCCGTGTAATCTTTCTCTTCTGTATTCCACGATATGCAAAACAGTTCCCATGTCGAATTCCCAATTCCTAGTACGTCAGACTGAGACCACATTTGGAGACGTGTTCTTCACAAACATAACTAAGGTGACATGATGTCATTAGAGTGGGGTCCTCTCAATGTGACTACCACACTGGTAAGAAGGGCATCCTTAGACACAGACACTCAAGGAGACATGAGTGTGAAGAGTCTCAGAGTGTAGAACCCTCTGTAAGCAAAGACCAACACCTCCTTTCCTTAAAGCCCTCGAGGTGAGCAGCCCCTGTTAGCATCCTGTCTTTGACTTTATATTCCTCATAAAAGTTTCTGCTGTTTGAACCTCCTGTTGTGTAGAGCTTCATGACGGCAGCCCTGGCCAACTAACATTCCATACCACTCAGTCAGCGATCACTGTTAAAATATATACAAAAGCATGGCCACTTTTCAGCACCTCTAGTGTCGTCACTATGGTCCCAGATACTATTGTGGTTTTTCTTTTTATCTCCTGGACTTCAATACTGATTTGGGCACCTACTAGGTATCCCTGCCTCTATAGTGTATTCTCAGCACAGGAACTAGAGTCTCTGGAAATGCCATCTGAATACTAGCATGATGCCATCCTCTCGAGGTGGAGATGGTTCTGCCCTCAGGGCAGTACTGCCCATGTGGGGTCCCTCCTACCTCTGCTCCTAGGCACCTGTACTCTGAGGGTCTTTATAGTCATTGTCCCATCTACTAAGAATGCTTTCTTATGTAGCCTTTACCTCTCTCCATAACATTCAGCAGTAGTTATCACAAAAGAACCTTAATGAGCCAGATATCTGTGTGCTATGTTTCCAAAGGCAACATCCACCCTGTTCTACTCCCCATTCCTTTGAACCCCATCTCCTCTCTCTCTTGTCTAGATGTGTTTTTCTACCCGGCAGCTATCATTCTGTAGCAAGGTATATTGTTTTCTTATTCATCTTACTGTCCTTCTCTTGCAGTCAAAGGTAAAATCAGCATTATGGCAATTCTTCCCACCTCTGTATCCCTGACGCAGAGAACTAAGCAAGGCACAGTTTAAGCTTGTGTGTTACAGACATATCAGTTGGCCCCAGGGCCTTCTTGTGTCTAGATCTACCAAAACCCAACAATAGCTTTCTGTTATAGTCTAGATGACCTTTGCCTATTCCTACTCATGGTGATCAATAATGTTACTTGTTTTGGTGAATAGCCTCCACCTGACACAATGTCCAAAGAGTTTTACACTTGCACGATGACTAAAGAGGCTCGCCACAGAATCCCAAATCCTGCATGTTCACACCACGTTTAGGCACATGCCATCATGTCTATGAACCAAGGTGAACAGGATATAAGTGATGTCCTCATTTTATCTCCACCATATGGGTCAAGCTCTCACAGGATCAATTGACTACCTTCCACCCTGCAGGAGCAAGAACAAGCCCAGCCCAGATGAGCCCAGCCCAGTCCAGCCCATGTGGAGCTTCTAGACTCACACAGGTTAATAATAAATGACTGCTATTCTGATCAGCTGGCTTTGTGAATGTGGTTATGCAACACCGCATGCCAGTGCATAAGTAAAACAATAGGCAATAAATATTTGCTGAGAAAGAAATAGGCATATAACATTGATTCACCGTAGACCTAAAGAGGTTTACTGACTGGCATGCCTGTGCCCTGAGGGAAAACGCTGTTCACCCACATTCTTGGCACTTTTCCTTTGTTCTGAGTGCTGGAGGGCTCTGAATAATTAAGGAGCCACCCTGAATGTGCTGTGCTAGTGGCCCACTACTATTAGAAGGCCAAGTCTACTCTTTCCGATGTTTATTTTAAATTTCGTGCCAGGCTCACCGAGCCAGGATTCTTTGCAGTAATACAAGGCCTCTAGCACTTCTCATATGACTATAGATTTTTACTGGAAATAAACCAAAGGGAGAGTGACAGAGATGGGAGGGGTGGCTGATCTGTCCCTCACAGGGAGTGCCTGTTTTCTTACTGCTTTTTCCCTGACCCATTCTGCCAAGCTCCACACGGGTGTTGCCTTTCATATCACCTGAGCAATGTCACCACTGTGTCACCTTTCAGTCTGTTCTCAGCTGATCAAACCAAGTGCCTCAAGAATTCTCTTCCAGTGCCAGTGGGGTTCTGTAACACTGAGGTTTTGGAATAAAGGAAAGATACCCAACATGCTCAAAGCACACCTTTTTTTGTATGTTCTTTGTTTGGTGGTGTCAGTGGCTCTGTGCAGACCTGAGAGGGTATTCATAATTGACATGAAAACAGCTTGTGTCAGCACCCAGCGTCCCGTATCCACTTTCCTGATGATGGTACAGTAGACACTCAAGAAACTGTTTGAAGTTTGTGTGGGAATTGAACATGGGATTGTAAAATGCTGTGGATTAATTAAAACTATTTGTTGCTGATGAACAGCATCATGGAAAAGCAACATTTGCTTCCAGAGACAAGCCAGACATGTCAGCGCTCCTCTTGTTTATGCTCACAATCCAGCTATGGCTTCCTTGAAAGGTCTGCCTGAAAGACATTCATAGACTTCAGAGACATGTGGATTTCCTCTGACCTCACCCGGATTCTACTTCAAACCCACATCATCTCAGTCTCTCCACCCCTTCTTGGCACTGGTTAGGCTTTTGCTGCTGCTGCTGCTGTTGTTATTGTTGTTAGTTTGACACAAACTAGCACTGTCTAGGAAGAAGGAACCCCAATTGAGAAAGTACCTTCACAAGAATGCCATTCTCCTGATTATTGATTAATATAGTATAACAGAGTCAACTGTGGGTTGTGTCACTCCTAGACATGTGCTTCTGGGTGGTATAGAAAAGCAGGCTGAGCTAGGAACAAGTCATGGAGCAATGCTTCTCCAGGGTCTCTGTTCATGCCTTGAGTTCCTGTCTTGAGTTCCCAGCCTGACTCCCTCCACATAGTTCACTGAAGCTATACGATGAATTAATCCCTTTCCTCCACAGGTTGCTTTGGGTCCTGGTCTCCATCACAGCAATAGAAAGCTAAATAGGATGTCACCTCTTGTTCCTAAATGCGCCCAGGGGTTGCTGCTCTAGTGAGTGCCTACACATGTCTGTATTCTTTGTACTTGGATGCACAAGGATGGGAGGAACATGAAACCCAGTCTTTGCCATGGAACGGAAACTCCCTGGTCTGCAGTATGCCTCTCGCTCACCATGTGGAGACTGCTATTAGGAGTCTATTGAATAAAAATGGTGACTGAGTTGAAAGGGAGAAGATAAAACAATGGGGAACGAGAAGAAGAGAGTCTATTGTATTGATTTGGTGCATAAACGCAATCCTCTATTTGAGGAAATTCCTAGACTGCCCAACAGAGTTGGAAAGGGAACAAGGCCAACTTTAATCCACCTCCAGAAGAAAAAAAAATTGAATGCTTCCTTAGAGAAATGGCAGTTTGTCAAGAGTTACAGAGCAGGCTTAGTCGGCTTTATTGATTCATGCTCCCAGGTGTTAACAGGGGATTCTGCCTGTATGAAAACATCTCTCCTTAGTTTACAAAATAAGACTAAGCTCAGGGGACCTTCTAACGTCCATGAACATGAACAATGCTTTAAACTTTGTAATTGCTCTGACACTAATGTCTTTGTAACTCAATGCGTTCCTTAAGGCCCGCTGTCTCCCATATCTCCACTTCCAATCACACCACACACACACACACACACACACACACACCTGCTTACTATATAATTTCTTTGTTTTCTCTGTATTATAAAATATAATGCTCTGACATATACATCATATATAGTACGATATCGTACTATATTGTATGAGCTAACAGAAGCATCCAAATTCTTCCACCTTAAATACATAGATTGGAAAACAGCCAAATTTATATCAATGAATGAGTAATGGAGTAAAATTTCTGAGCCAGTTAGAGAGTAAAAGCAAGAGGAAATATCTCAATACGGTCTAGAATGTCTCCATCTGACTTCATGTTCCAGCTTAAATGCCGCTTTTTTTTTTTTGAGAAGTCTGGTCTAGCCAGCAATATATGCACAAATGCTCACAGATCACTCTGGACAAAACGAGGCCTATTGATAGCATTAGCCATGTTGCCAGAATGGCTGTTTCTGATACCCACCACCGGCTCCCATTTGATGATAAGGGATGGCACCTGGGACTCATATTTCAAATGCAGCTGCCAGAATCCCTTCATTTCTTGATCTCAATGCTCTGTCTAGTCATCTGCTCCCACCTCAATTTATAACCACCATGAAGACAGGTACTAAACTATATCTGACTGCCACAGAGCATTTTTTATAAAAATTTATAAAAATAAATCCAGGCTGGACAGTAGTGGCACATGGAAGGCAGAGGCAGGTAGATCTCTGTGAGTTCAAGGCCAGTGTGGTCTACAGGGCAAATTCCAGGACTGCAAGGGCTACACAGAAAAAGCCTGTCTCAAAGAATTAAAACCAAAACCAAAACAAACATAAGCAACAAAACAACAACAAAAAGAAGTAACTGTGTGTGTGTGTGTGTGTGTGTGTGTGTGTGTGTGTGCTTTCTATAAAATGTACAGGTACATTCAGGTACATGAATCCCTTGATGTAAGTTCATGGTTTTTTCTTCTTCAGGTTACTCTTATCCCCTGGTGCTGTGAATCTCTGGTTTGCACCTCTACCTAATGTGGCAGAAGAGACAGTAATGGAACCCTTGGTTTTTAACTCATTGACTGGACTCTTTGTTCCTCTGCAGAGGAATGGCCACTAAGGTCCCTAATCATGGAAAAGCTATTGACTGCTTCTGAGGACCTTGGATAATGATAGCAGAGGATGTCCTGTCTTTAGGTGGTCTTGCACCTGAAATAGGTGACATTGAAGGAGTAATTCCGCTTCCAGGGTAAGTATAGAGGCCACTCCCAGTTAATGGGAACATGGAGTGGCATTCTCATTTGCTAAGTCAGTGTCTCTTGCTTCACATTATTCATATAGGGAAATCAGCTCCTGCCTCATTTATAATAATTTTATAACTCTGCTGTAGCTAAGATGTTGTAATAGTTGGCACAATCACTAAGTAGCCTAAGCTGCCCTTGAGCTCATGTGGAGCTTCCTGCCTTAGACTTAGGTTTTGAGATCACAAGCATGTATCACTATACCTGTCTATAGCTAAGAGTAACCATAAAAGGACACACAGTAGCACAGCATAGGATTTCCAGGCTGAAAAACAGTACAACTAAGTGTATTGTGTTTCCAATAGTGACCTGTATATATTTTTTCCAATAGTGACCAAGAGCCATTTTGATAGAATGTTCTTTGGCCTCTTACTTGTCTCTCCAGAAGTTGTGACCCCAGTGTCCACAAACATCTTCAATCCCAGTCTTCACATGATCAAAAAACTAAAACAGAAGGAAAGATAGGTTAATCACTAGCTTTTTCTTATAAGTGGTCCATTTTACTCCACTGACATCATGTCTAACTCCAGGGACACTTACAGTTGGTTTTACTGGAAGCAGTCAGCCAACCATTTATCTTCAATTCCTAAAGCAATATTTTCATTACATTGATCATCCTAATTTTGATCATACTTTTCAAAATGACAAGAAATAGCTGGTAGAAACATTTTCAGGTTGAAGGCTTTCTTTTTCCTCTGCAGGTTCAGGACTTTAGCTGGCTTGGACTGGATACCATTGGATTATGACAAGTCTGTCTCCCATCACAGACCTTCCTGAGGCCTCCCCATCCCCTTGAGACTTCTACTCTTTCCTTTCCTTTCCAGCAGTGCACAATAGTGCAATGTCCTTTCTCTCATTACTACACATTTTCTTTATTAAGCTATTCCCCAGTCAGCACCTACCCGACAGTGGATCTCTTCACTGACAGCTTGCTGCTTCTTATTGGATCTCTTAACATCAAGAAACTCCACCAGTGGCCGGATGGTTATTCCCTGCATGAAAATATGTACATAAATAATGGTTTTTCTCATAAGAAAAAGGTTGATCTGTAGTTTCACATCTCCTAAGAATTGCCGACCACTAACCAAAGCTAGACTGTTGCTAAGGGTTAAGATAGTAAATGTGAAATTTTGTTATGCTTATCTTTCTTTTCCACAGATGTCTGATTCTCATAAGACCACTTTCAATTTAAAACAAAATTGGAAAGTATTGGAAAATAACTGTAAGAAATGATGAAGTTCTGAGGAACTGGCTACTCACCTGCTGTGATACCCATAGGAAAACTCTCCAGGGATGTTTTCCATTTGTTCATACTACAGCGACAATTTTCACTAGGCTGCTTCTGCATGCCTGTCATGGGCTTGGGCACAAGAACATGGAAATGGACAGCAAAGGACAGTGGCTCTGTGTCTTAAAGAAGGTCATCTCTATCCCAATACAGCCACAAAGTAGTGACAGACAGAGAGCCAAGGAAGTTTCAAACTAAGGAAGTGCTCAGCAAGAATCCTGAAAGGTGCTGGCATCACCTCCTGGCAGAGACTTCTAGAGAGACCCTGAGCCACAGAAGGAAACATTGCAAGGGTGAGCTTGGCATACTCAGGGGTTAAACTGAGAAAATTACAAGCTCCTGAGTAAAGTAGTGGAATAGAGGAAACTCCATACTCTGAACAAAGATCTCTGTAAAATCTCACAGTTAACACCTCACTCAATAATGAAACATTAAAAGTATCTCCAATAGAGGAACGAAGGGCAGAGGACACTCAGTTCTGCTGTCAGGCACAGATTCACATGTGCTCCAACCAGAGCCAAGAGAAAAGGCAGAAAGTGCTGACAGCAAAGTGGCAAGAATTCATTGCTGATGGACAGTTTGTATCTTTGTTCTAAAACTTAAGAAATCCCTTCCCTAAGGAAATAGCAAGAAAGTGACTAGAAGAAAATCAATACACATGAAATATCCTTAAGGAGTATAAACAATAATCACATAATTGCCAAGAGAATTATTTTGTTATGTATTACATCATATTATGGCTACAATGTATGCTTTTGTAACTAATATATACTACTATATAATATGGCATATACACTGAGAGAAACTATGTAAATATTACATTCATATTAGATATATTCTGTTTTTACATTCATATATATGAAGCCTTATGACAATTGCATAAAACTCTTATATGGAGAAGGGTAAAACTTAACTGAAGAATATTAGAAAGATTTGAAATCTAAAAATACACTTACAGTTTTAAATAAGATAAATAGATTATAGTGACAACTTTTCTTAGCTAATGCCTACACACAACACAACATGATAGTGTAATGTTCAGATGTGAAACAGAACTTGGGCAATCTAATTAACCCACAACAGAAAAGGTGACCAGAATTATTTTTTCAAAAATGAAAATAAAGGGGAATTTGCAGACACAACACAATCTATCAGATATGACATAGAAAAGGTGTGTTATTGACACCAAAAGAGGCAGGAGAGTTGGTATGGGGAAGAGTAGCAGGTTCTTGCTTGGGAATGCATAGCCTGAAAGCTGCATGCATGAGATGGATTGTTTTCTTGATGAGAGGAGTGGTTATGTTTAAGTATATTGTATGCCATTTGATTTCCATCCCCCGTTTCACCTGTATTTAGATGTTGAGTTGAGACAAGCCCATGCTAGCTTAGAACTCACTATGTAACCCAGGCTAGCCTTTACATTGTTATCAATCCTCCTGTCTCAATTGCTAAAATTGTGATTGTGAGCCATTACTCTTAGCTTGCCTTTTAGTCTTTTCAAATGGTTTGGACAGAAGTTGAGGGAATGTCCAACTAATGACTGGGCTAGTTTGAGGCTCAGGCCATGAGAGAGAGTCCACCTCTGACACTGTAAATGATATTCTGCTATACTTGCAGATAGGAGCCTAGCATAACTGTCATCTGAGAGGCTTCACCCAGCAACTGACAGAAACAGATGCAAAGACCCAGAGCAAATATTAGACAGAGCTTGGGGGAACCCTACAGAAGAGGGAGAAGGGAGGACTGTAGGAGCCAGGGGGCCAAGGACACCAATAGAACCCACAGAATCAACAAACTTGCACCCATAGGAGCTCACAGAGACTGAACCACCAACCAAAGAGCATGCATGGGACTGACCTCTAAGCCCTCTAAACATACGTAACAGTTGTATAGCTTGATCTTCATGTGGGATTCCTAACAGGAGCAGGGGTTCTCTGACTCTGTTGCCTGCCTTTGTTTTTTTTTTTCCTCTAACTGGGCTGCCTTGTCTATCCTCAATAGGAGAAGATGCTCCTAGTCTTACTGCAACTTGACATGCTAAGGCTGGTTGATATTCATGGGAAGCCTCCTATTTTCTGAAGAGAAAGGAAGGAGGAATGAATAAGGGGAGTGAAAGAGGGGGAATAGCTGGAAGGAGATGAGGGAGGAGAAGCTACTATCAGGATGTAAAGTAAATAAATAAATTTATTAATTAAAAAAAGAATAGTATTGATTACATAATAACTCTATGTGCACACATCCCTTTTCAAAGTTTTGTTCCATCAATTCAGTAAGGGCATTTTTTTCTAGCATATTTCTTTCCTTTTTTAAACTTTCTTAAGTGAAAACTGATTTCAACTAAATTTGGTACATCTCTTGTGTCATATTTATGTTTCAGTCTGCCACTTGGAAATCACTCAGGAGCTAATAACAGTTTCCCAACCAACACCTTCATGAATTTTTAACGTATGCAAAACAAATGAACACAATTGTGACTTTCAGAGATGGTGACCTCACTGAGTTTCATGTCCCATAGACCTGCAGGCTGAATGCTAGGAGCTTGAGATAAAAACAAGAAATTCAGTGTAATTCTCAACCTTGAAAACGTCTATCACATTCTGAAGACATGAATTGCTATTACACACATTCCTTCCTCCTTTCAGCATTTATTCAGTAAGTTAAAGGGAAAATCCTGTATTTGGAACCACAGTACATGAAAGTAAGAATGGGTATCTCCAATCCTGATGTTGATACCTATGGGCCAGACAGACTGAAAGTTGATGAACTGAATGGGTAAATCACACTGACCAAATCCAGGAAGCAAGTATGGAGACCTCCAGATAAATTCAAGTTGTTAAAGTATAACATCTAAGTTCACACTTAATAACTGAAAGACTGTGTGTCTAATTAAAATCACATTCCCTTAAGTATGTATTCATCTCTGGGGACTGTTTTTAGTTGTCATATCATGCCAAATAGAAATCAATCATGAGACATTGGTCCATTCCTCTCCCTCCCTCATCTCTTCCTTTCTGGGTCATCTATTTGGAATCATAGCATGTGGCATGTGTGCATGCTTTGCCTGACCAATCAGGATATTTCATTACGTGAGCCAAAGCCTCTGGTTTGGAAGGATAGAGAGATGATACCTCTGATGGGACACCCATTTTATTCCTTTGGAGAATTTCTAATTTAGGTTATACAGGAAACCATTAGATAGGTCTTGTAAGAATAAGATAGCTTGTTACTATCTGTGGAGGATGCAAAAATTAAAATGTAATTCAGAATCTTGCAACAAAATATGAAAAAAAATCTTTGCAAAGTGCAAATAAATCTGCACCTGCCACTCAAGTTTGGCACAACAAATACAGTACCACAAACTGGGGTCTTCCTCAGAGTCATCTAACAGGAAGGATAGAGAATTGCTGGGAGTAACATTTCTACCTTGTTCCATCTCTGCTTCATGACACCAATGAGAGAAAAGAAGAGAAAAGCCTAACCTGTTGTTTGGTTAAAATCAGCATTCTTTTGGTCCATTTGCAGGGAAAAATAAGTTTTTATTTGTGGAATTAATACTGACAAAGTGGGGCTTCTAATATTTCCATGCTGACTTTGCAAGAATTTCCCTAGAAAACTTGCAAGTAATGTATGTATGAAAACTATCATTTTTTTTTGCCTGGGCAAATGACTCAGTGGGTAATACTTCTTGCTACACAAGCATAAAGAGATGAATTCATATCCTCAGAATCCATGGAAACAGTCAGGCATAGCCACATACATCAGTAATAGTGCTGTGTTTGCTGGAGTTGAGACAGAAGGATTGCTGGTCTTGCTGGCCTCCAGCTTACCCCAAAACAAGAGGAGGTCCAGGCTCACTAAGAGACAAGATGCTGCTTCAAGTTCAAGGGAATAAGGCACTGTTGAGGAATAGAGGGATATACCAGAAGTCTGTCTTTGGACTCTGTAGGCACACTGAAAGAAACACTTTTTACAATCAAATGTGTGGCTGAAGCTCTCATCTTACAAAAACTGGAACGAGAGCCACATTTATCAAGTGTCCCTTGCCAGCAATCCTTCTCTTGGCAAATTGTTTGCCCCTGGTGTCTCTCCTTTGAATCTGGTTAGTCACAGGGTCACCCTCATCATAGAGCTCTTGTGAGCATGGGCACTCCTCACTCAAGACGCTGCTGCTTTTTCCTAAGGTCATGGACTGCTCTCTGCAAACTCTCTCACCCCTTGGCTTCTGCCTCCCTGCCCCACACTTCATTCATCACCAGCCATTGTGTTCACTCTTCTGGGATTATCCAGCTTCCTCAACAATTCATCAATTAATGCTGTATGCCTAGGCTTTGTCCTCAGAACTCTTTTCTTCTTCCTCCTCCTCCTTTTCTTCCTCCTCCTCTTCTTCTTCCCCTTCCTCTTCCCTGTCTTCTTCATCCTTCTCTCCCTCCTCCTTCTCTTCTCCTTCCTCTTCTTCCTCCCCTTCGCCTTCACTTTCTTCTTCCTCCTCCTCCTCCTTCTCCACCTCCTCCTCCTCCTCCTCCTCTTTTTCTTCCCTCATTATGAGTAATTTCTTCCCATCTTCTTCTTTAAAAGGTGTCTATTTCATATGACTCTGCAGTTGAGGTCTCCCATCCCCCAGGCCTCCATCATGAATTCCAGATCACAAACACTACATAGCTAAAGAGAAATTATTTCTGCTCTGCCTCACTACCCTATGCCTGCACAGACCCAATAATCCCCTAGTTGTTCATTGCTAAATTAACTCTGATTGCTCAGTTTAAAACACTGGGCAATAAATTTCACTGTTCTCTTCACATCCTAAGCTGTTTCCATACAATTTTCTTTCTTTTAAAAAATAGATCTTTCTACTCATTTTATCTTGGACTATATTAAGTATCTCAATGTCTATGAATCCTACCCAGTTGGTAATGATATATTAATTAAATATAGTAGTTGATTTAACAAAAGAAAACACATGGTAGGGGCCTTACAGTGTCTATTAGATAGTGAGCATCATCATTTCAGTTTGGCAGGCAGCACCATCAAATATTTAACACTAAGGACACATGGGCCCTAAGCATCCCCATGCTCCTGCAGGTACAAAGAGTCTTTTACCAGGGGCATTCCTGAGGGCGTGAGCAAAGGACAATCTTGAGAAATAAAACAACATCACCCTTCACAGACAGTGATAAACTCCTAAGCGCCATACACTTCCTGTAAAGCAGGCCATCTGTCCTTCATGAGCCCTTTGTGTCACTTTCATGGAACCAAGAGCTAAAGGAAATTGACACAATATTCTGGCTATTGCTTCTGCCATGAATAATAAAGTCTTCTGTCTTTGAACCATCAGGCTGGTGTCAGTACCCACACGCTTGCCTCACAGTCTGCACAAGGACACGAATTACATCATCGAGGTGCAATGGCGACAGAGAGCTGATATGTTGTTGTTTATACATTTAGTTCATTCATTTACAGGTAGTTTCTGGACAGATTTATAGGATTTTTGGAATCTTCTACATGACTGTAGGGATAACTGAATAAGGACTACTGTGCTCTACCTTACAGCTCAAATCAAAGTATACGGAATAATGACAACTTTTCTATTACTGTTTAGCTTAATATCTTACATGAAATCGTGAGATCAAAACTCTATGTCAGGTATTGCACTGTTAATACATATTTCCCTACAATACTTGAGAGAGAGGTCCCACAATCTACATCCTACAGCTAGGTAAACTGAGGCTGATAAAACATACATGGAACGAGGTCAAATGAACAGATCAGATTGGTCTTATTAAAATCTCATTTTTTTTTTTGCTCTGAGCCTCACATACCCCAATTTCTAATACAATTTTAGAACATGATGTGTTGGCCATATTGTATGCAAACAATATTATTGGTGAAGCATTATTTTGTTGAAAAGAAAATGAACTCAGATGTGTAGACATCGAGACTGCTCATTTGTAGATCCATAAGTGATGTTGCATTCAAAAGCAGTGTAATGTGTTACTCAATTATCAGCATGATTTAAGCAATGTTTAAATTATCATGACAAGTTATGATAAATAATAAATCATGTCATTCTTAATCTGTTTTTGAAGACAGCCATAACAATGTATCAGACTGGAGGAATTTATCCTTCATGAAATTCTGATGTAAGGAGAGGGAAATAAATATTAAAATTTAACAATTGGAACCATTGGAGAGACAGTTCCTTCTCTAAGGGCACGGGCTGCTCTCACAGAGGACCAGGGTTTCATTCTCAGCACCCACATGGCAGCTCACAACAGTCTGTTTTCAGGGTACCTAATGCCATCTCTGACCCCTGAGAGTACCAGCCATGTATGTGGTACACAAACATACACTCATAAAAACACCATATGCAAATAAATAATTTTGAATTTTTGATAATAGGCCCAGAAACATAAAAACTGTCATCCAGAAGAGAAAAGATATCTTACTTGAAAGGCACAGATATGGATGTGTTTGCATGTATTTGTAGCTAGCTATTCTTACCATTATTCATAACTCATTAAGATTTCTCTCCAGATTTATTTCACAGATCCATTCGTCTTTTTGAAGGATGTCAGTGTAAATTTGTATGTGCGTGCATGGACATGTGTGTGCTTGCATGGGCATGTGTGTCTTGTGTTGTCTAGAGAAACAGTGGTGAGAGAAATATGGGAAGCAGTGGGGTAGTCATAGTCAACTGGTGTGCACACACTGGAACAAAAAAGGAACATCAGTATAATGTGGAGAACTATGGGAACTCCTTCCATATGGCTATCAGAATGAGTTTGATCAAGTGATCCTCTAGTTTATAATGGGAAAGACTGGCCTGTGTGCACTAGCCTGGTCTAAATACTGACCCCTAAAATGCACCTTCAATAGAGGGTTAGTTAGCTTGACATGTTCACCATACTCAAAGTAGTCAATGCATGCATGACTCCTACTGCCTGCTGACTGAGTCCCTTCTTCTCCATTGGAACCCTTATGCCTTATCCTCATGTACAAGCACCTAGGGGAGTCTCTCTGCTTCTATTTTTGTCTCCCATATTTCACTTACCCATCAAAGAGTGAGGGATGCCTGCCAATCGAATCCCTTGCTACAAGCACTTCTTACTATCCTTCAGTTAAAGGCATACTCTACCTGAGCATCCTGAACTGAGCAAAGTTTGCCTCCATCTGGCTGCTTCAGGGTGCTCATCTGGGTTGTTCTGTACATTTCCTGCCTTGGCATTTTAGTGTAAGCTCTTCCTTCCACTTTGAGTGGTCCTCGCCCAGATGCTAGCTGCTGTCCCATCCCTCCTACTTTAGATTCATCAACCATCATTCATGTCTTATATTCATAATCACTTCAACAAAGAGCTTGCTAACAACAGATTCTGTGGGCAATATTTTCTGTCCACTGTCTCTTAAGTCCTACATGTTTACTGTAGTGTCATTGTTAATGTCAAGTTATAGGACATGAGAGTCCAGGATGGTGCTGTTCAGCATAGCACATTGCCTGGGGCTGTTGTTGGTCTGTAGACAGTTAGCTGCAAGTCAACAACAAATAAATATAGTTTCTTCTTCCAGTTTGTTACAAGTCAAAAGCTTGTCAGAAGCGAGAGGGGGTTAAATGGGGAACAGAGGGAGGGAAGGGGGTTTATGGGACTTTCGAGGAGGGAGGAAACAGGAAAGGGGAAATCATTTGGAATGTAAATAAAAAAATTTAGAAAATAATAATAATAATAATAATAATAAAAGAGCAAGCTTGTCTGTAATATTAAACACGAAATATCCATACATATTATACCTGTCTTTAATCCCATCACTAAGGAGACAGAGGTAGCCAGAGCTCTATTAGTGTGAGTTCTGCCTTTGTCTACAAAGTGAATACTGGTCCAGGCAATACTACATAGTGAGACCTTGTCTAAAACAAAACAAAACAACAAAAAAGCAAAGTGAGTGCGAAAGCATATAATGTAGGTAGTTGATAATTTTCTGTTTTTCTTGATTGAGTCTCAACCTCAAATAGACCAAAGTTATTACTGATAACTCTGTATTAATGTGTTAATACCAATCATCTATGCATACATTCTATGACTGATGGTATTTATTTCGTAGTAATTTTCTTTTCATTTGTGATGCTCTGGCTGTAAGCCTAAATTTTTATGTTTGATGAGACTAATGCCTGAAAGATTAAGCTTGTCTGATGTGTCCTGTCTTGAATTAGTGTCTGTCTATGAAGTCATGCCAATTGCATTCTATAATTGTGCCTAGACTGTGATGTCTGAGGCAGGGGATTGCTTTGTATTACAGGCTCTTGAGAACTTGTATTGGGGACTGTGGTCCTTTCCCAGTGACCTAGTTCCTCATCCCAATCAGGTGATGTGATCCTATTTGTGTCTGGTACTCAGAGGTGAGGGCATCTGTTCCAGAAGGAGGAAGGAAGCCCATTGATACTGTGCTCTGTAAGGTTGGGAGAGCCTAGGGTGATGATGGCAAGGTAATCATCAGGTCTTGGAATCACAGGAAAATCTCTAGCCTCTCCTGGTCTATATCTACATGTATTCTGCCCTAGGCCACTACAGGGGTAGAAATCCAGGTGGCAATATTGCTTCCTATCATATTTTACCCCACCATGTATAAGGAGCAACTTGAATGGCTCGGTACAAATGTTCCAGACACTGAGGAGACATGATAAAATCAGGGGGACATTCCTCCCCACAGTACACAGAGAATGTGTTGTGTCCTCCCATGTTTAAGGGGATAGTTCAAGCTAATCTGATTCTTAATACTGTAGTAACTGTCATGGAAATGGCAGTATTGCACATGTGCGATGTGATCAGCAATAGCCTGTACACAACAGGAAGCTGAGAAGCTCTGTCAGTGAAGTCATAGCTAAGAACTGAAAGCCTCAGTCTCCTGTGTGGTGAAACTAGAGCAAATGGAACTATTGAGCTGTCAGATATCTAAAGGTGTACTCCATATAGCAACATAGAACACATAACCCTCAAGAACAGTGGTGACCATTCTACACTGTTCGTGTACTTGTAATCTGTATCATATTTCTCTGTGATTTTACCACAAACTTCTTGTACTCACTATAAAAATAGATCAGTGTACTCAATCTTGGATGGGTGATCCAGAGGATCCCAGAGAGCATTGTTACCAATGGAGGCAACAGCTCCATGAAGGCTCTTGTCCCTGAAGCTCTCTCATTGACCCAGAGAAGAGAACACAATGATATTGACAGTCTTGTCCCAAGCCAATGTGTGTACTTGTGCCTTGCCTCAACAGAAATCCTTTAAAGAAGTGGAACATTAAAATAGACTATCAAAGTATGGGTGCGTAAGTGAGTTTGTGTGCACATACTAGGTGATGTCAACACAACAATGGAATTTCTGATAACTTTCTCTGCACATATTCCCACCACTGCTCACATATATTTGTAACCTAGTAAATGCTGCCTCTTTCAGTGCATTAGGAGTGCTGAGCAGAAAGGGCTGGACATTTTTAAGGCTGTGGTCAGCCTCAGGCTTAGTACTTCACCCCGGGGTTATTTTCTTCTCTGAGAATGAGTATGCTCCTGGGAGGTGGTACTGGTCTTCATCTCAGAGGATTGTTTTGAGGACAAAACGAGATGACACACATAGGAAAGCTGTAACCTGACACCTGACATGCTCGACACCCTGTGGTAGCTCCTGAAGGGATCTATGTATGGATGACAAAGACTGTAAGAGAAAGTGCTATCTCAATCTAACAGGGTCTCCTGAGCGTCCATGGCCAGGACTCCACAAAGTCCACTGTCCTCATGCTGGGAGGTTTGAACACAAACAAAGCTGAGCCGCCTTGTGGAGAACTGACTGTAAGAATCTGCTTGTACTGTAATGCTGAGAACTCTTTGCACTCCTGTCTTTTTGTTTTTCCTCCTTCTTTCTTTCTTTCTTTCTTTCTTTCTTTCTTTCTTTCTTTCTTTCTTTCTGTCTGTCTGTCTGTCTGTCTGTCTGTCTGTCTGTCTGTCTGTCTCTTTCTTTCTTTCTTCCTTTCTTCCTTTCTTCCTTTCTTTCTTCTTTTCAGAATCTCATCTTATGGTAAAGATCCCCCTGGTGCTGATCAACTTCACAAAACTAGTTAACTCCAGTTTCTGGGCCTCACTTCTTTTATCCAACAACCAGGGGTATTAAGCTCTTGGAATTATGTGACAAGAATGGTGCTGAGAGTTACAGGAGCTACTACTGCATATGATGCTCTGGGTAAGGTATCTAGGAAGCATTTACAGATTCTTAGACAGGATAGAAACCTCCTCACATTAGTTTCTGTGACTGTTTCCTTCTCTGCCAAGGCCTTAAAGTCAGGTGGGCTCAACCATGGTGTCCTCTATTTCTTCACTGTAAAAGCTCACTCTCTAGATAATCTGTTATATTTCATGGCTTCAGATACCATCGGCTGAGGACTGCCCTCTTTACAGAACCTGGACTCTTGATCCCTGCTCCATCAGTATCTGCACTTATAAGTCTCATGGATACCCTGAGCCCAGTAAGCTTGCAATTGAACTGCTAACCTTCTAGTTCTGGTGTCCTTCAAGCATAGACCTTCCCTCCTCACTTGAGGGCAAGTCTGTTTTTCTCCTCACTCAGGCATCAGCCCTGGGAATCAGCAAAGCCTTCTCCTTCTCCCCCCTTTCCACCTCCTCCTACCACACACACACACACACACACACACACACACACACACACACACACACACAGATGTCATATCTAGCAAGATCCTGCAGGCTCTGCCTTCAGAATGTACCTTGGGATTTTACCCCTTTTCTGGCCACCATCAGGGTTTGTATGTAGTCTTCCTTAGTCTTTGCTTTGTGTCCCCTTCCTTGAAGAAGAGCAAAACTCTTCACAGCCCCAAATAATACAAGCTTCTACCATATGTTCTGTTACTCTAACCACCCTATACTCCAGCCAAGAACATTTTGCTTAGGAAACAAGACCTACCACAGCATGTGTGCCTGGAATGTACCTCAGCTTGGATAATGTGTCTACCTCCTGCTGACAAATGTCATAATCCTCATCTTTCCCTTCTGCAAATATCAATTTAGAATTGTAACCTACCCTCTGTCTACAGTTCCCTCTCCATTCTTGATACCTGTCTAATTTATTGTATAGAATCTTCCCTCTTTAAGTATATTCCATGCATTACTATCAGAATGGAAGTTCTGCTTCTAAGACATTTTGCTTGTCGAGAACATTTTGCTCAGGAAGAATCCTAAATTCTGAAAGCAGTGCCTACCACAGAACACAAGACAAATACATATCTGGTGAATGAGTATGCACAAATTATATTCTTAAAGCTGGCATATTGATGAAGTTGCTTACTGCTTCCCCACCACATGTTGAGCCCACCATTTCCCTGCTCCAGGGAAAGCACTGTCGGCAGCCAGTACT